>CM077793.1:31008156-31504557 GCA_039737535.1 Lagodon rhomboides | reverse complement strand
TAACACATGTTGACCAATGACTGTAGGAATCCTCTTCTGTATATGTAACCATCCAAAAGCAAAGTATCAAATCAAAAGGCAACGGTACAAATCAGTAATGACACGGGGAATAAAAACCAGAGAGACACGACAGGGACGTGAAACCAGGAGACACATGAACAGAGCAGAACAAGACAGAAGACTGAGCAGACGAACTGACAAAGACAGCAGGAAGCACACAGACTATATACACAAGGGCTGATGAACTAATAGGACACAGGTGAACACAGGAAAAGGGCGGGACAACACACAAAGGGAGGAAATGGAAAGTTAAACAGGACACATGAGGGCAGAACTTCAAAATAAAACAGGAAACAACAAAACCACAACTAGAACCATGACAGAAAATACAAATTAAAGCAACATTATGTAGACATTGGAATTGTGTGTGATGTGGCGCCCCCCACAGTTTCTGAGTGCACCAACACTGTTGTAAATCCAGGTCCGTAACAAACTACAAACAAAACTCATTAGGTCATAACAATGTGTTGAAGTCAACGTGTATGTAATGCTGTGATCCTCCCCTCTCACTGAAGGTACATAGTGTACATGTGTGCAAGTTACATAAGTTTCCAAATCTGAACCACCAGGATGTAAATCTTTAAGACATACACTGACATTAAGGGTCATGATAATTGCTACAGGGCTCTGTGGCAGTTTGACAAAAAAGAAATTAAAAACACAACTGACAGCTTACTGCTGGAAAACAAACTGTTTATTGATATATAAAATATTGAAACAATTTATAGAATAAAGTAAATATAAGATACTTTGAGATAAAAGAAATAATTACAGTACATCTCAGTTAACTTAAAAAGGACAGAGAGAAAACATAAATACTGTACATGCAATAGGAGATGTTGTTTACTGACATACTGATCATTCTGGTGTCTTTCAGGGAGGGGAGGAACTCACTTTGGTGAGCGAGTTCAGATATTTGGGAGTCATCTTGGACTCGACACTCTCATTCAGGAAGCACATAAAAAAAGTGTCTAACTCTGTCAAATACAATCTGGCAAATTTCAGACAGATCAGGAATTCATTAACCAGCAGTGCAGCTTTGATGTTCTTACATTGTATGATCTTCTCACACATAGACTACTGTTTAACAAGCTGATCACTGGCATGTACGACAGCACTCAAACCGACAGAATCTCTCTATAAAAAAGCCCTAAAAACTCTGGATAAAAAAACCCTTCTCATTCCATATCTGCAAAAATATAACTTTTTAAGTTTCCATAATTTTAAAACTTTTAGATTTGCCTGCTTTGTATATAAGAGTCTCCATGGCCTCGCTCCACCGCCACCGAATGAATTTATAAGGAAAAAGACTCTGGGAGGTATGAGAACCAGGGCCTGTGATAGAGGAGACTGTGAGATTCCCCACAGGCGCACTACGTATGGGAGGAACGTGTTGTCCGTTGTGGGGGGGACATTTGGAACAGTCTTCCCTCCACAATAAGGGAATGCCCCACATTCTCTTCTTTTAAAGGAAAACTAAAACAATGGCTTAGTTCACATCAAAAGTGTGACCACTAACTGGAACATTAACATTACTTTCTACTGTATTGTTATATCCTGTCTGGGTCTGGTATGTATTGTGTTGTGTGTGTGTTGTCTTCTCTATTTCTATTTTAAAATAAATTCAATTCAAATAAATTGAAATTGAAATGGTTTGATAGCAAATTATTACTATTATTGACGTCTATCCTGAATCTAACACTTAACAAAGATGCTGACTTTACAGCTGGTACCCTGATACACAAGCTCAAACATATTGTATCAAACTTGCATTCAGTGTTTTCGACAAAAAATTAACCAAAACAAAAGGTGACAACATAAGTTGTGACAGTTATAAAATCCATATGAAGCCATTATTTTACATAATCTGCCAACAAATAAACTGTACAGAATACTGAGCATGTCTCATATTTCTACAGCAGTCTAATGAAACGCTGTCAACCAGCTTCCTCTTCCTCCTCTCCTCTCTCCTTACAGACCTGGAAGAAAACCACAAAAAACACAAAGATACAGTTTCAGGATGCTTTCTGACATGTTATTCTGGCTGACACTTCGGCACTGTGCAGCTCGATGGATGAATAGATGGATTGACAGGTAGAAATAAAGATGAAGGAAATTTGGGATGCCCTTGTGTTTATTTCATGACAATACAGCAGCGCCTGATGTTTAAATGGACATCAAAATATTTCAAAATTAGCTAACATGTCATTCGATTATTTCTTTTTATTTTACATAAACGATTCAGTTATTTGCCATATCTGCAATATGGAAATGTATTTAATGAAAATTACACAAAACGTCGACAAACGCAGACAAACTTAGAAATACCCAAAAGTCTGAAAGGCATTAGGTATGTGTAGCATTTGTCAGTTTCCAACTCTGGTGACACCTAATGGTAGGTGACATTAACTGAACTGCACCGATAATTACCTGCAGTCTTATGATGTGGATACAAGCGACTGTTGTAACTGACTGTCCCTGCAGCTCCGATCCTCACATGAGAGTAAACCGATCTCACCTCTGGTGAATGTTGCGTCCCTGTGAAGACAATCACATGAATCCATACAGAAAAAAAATAAATCAGTACTTTTTACACTCAAGGTATTTCTATTTACTGCCTGTATTTAGAGTACTCAACCTTCTTCCAGTTCAGCCGAAGAATATTTGGCATCCTGGGATCCACCTGCAACTGAGATGTACATATTTAGTTACAGGATTTTATAACGATCACTTGGAATCAGTTTGCCTAAATCATGCAGTGGTTGTATTTCTAACTTAATGTTAAATTTAATAAAAGGTATAAACTGTACCTGTAGTATAAAATAACCATAGTAAATAATTAGTGGTCAGTATAAAATAACCATAGTTAGTAAACAGTGACTGATTATAACTGTGATAATGATAAAAGTAAGAAATGAAGGGTAATAAGTGTGAAAGAGTTGCTGAAGCATACTACTGGGCAGCAGCTGACTGAAATGTGCATCTACTGATTAAAGCTGCTGTAGTCAGATGATGTGAAGTGTGAAAATGTGACCAGAAATATAAGAATTAAATCATACAACCAAATATGTGACACTTTTATTATGTTCAAAAATGCAGTGCAAAGAGTGATCAGATATAATGGGACATATCAAGAAGGGGACTGGGTTATCAAAAAGCCTGAAGGCCTGAGTTTCTAAGAGCCAGTGATATAGATAGAGGAAAAGCACCTGTTTAAAAAAACCAAAGCGAGGCAAAGAGCTACTGGCGTACGTGCAGCTCTGCATGGAGACGAAGATACTGGAGTCACGTACATGGAAATTACGCGCAGGTGCAGAATGGGAGAATGGGGATTTTCCATAGAAAAATAGCAGTGTCAGCAGAAATAAAGAAGAATAGGGATTGGTTGAGGCCATGAAGCCTGAGAAGACACTCCCAGTTTTTTTTTGTGTTTAAAAGAGGATGCTCAATGCTTTGAACCTCGGGTCAGTTCGTTTTATTTCACGGATGTTGTCTGTGTCTGATCTCGTGCTTTGTTAGGGTAAAGTTCTACTGCACTCAGCCTTGAGGACTCCTGGTGACTTTTTTGATCTTTGAAATCTTTTGGATCAACCAAGAAAAGTGAAGTCGATTTACGACCATTTTTTTTTTTTTACCATTTTCAGTGTCTTCAGAGCGTTTGATTGATTCATACAGACAGACATCACCTACAGAGAAAAGAAAACAAGCCACAGTCAGAGTAATCTTTTTAATTCAATGATACCTAAGAAAAAAAGGAGCTTCAGTTCATGTGTGTCCTTTAGAAGTGTGAATACACCAAGATTATTTCATGCTTACCATGGAGAAGAGAGTCGTATGTATTGCACTGAGCCTCATTCTGGTTGACCACATGATCTGTGTTGGAGCTCTCAGACTGGATCGGCCTAAAACATGAAGCAAATACAAAACATTTCATAAACAGGATCACTGATTGTTTTGCTCTTATGTTCAAAATGTGACAAAACAGTTTTGTACCAACCTTTTGAAGCATGTACCTGTAAAAAAGATGAAGATTTGTTGTCACATGGTTTTGTATTGTTAGTTGTTGTACTGCTGTTCTATCTCATCAGATCAGAATATGTCTGTATTTCAATTCAACGTAAACACAAAACATCTAATAATAGAAGAAGAAGGTCTCACCCTTGGAAGGTCTGCAGCGATACAACAGGAGCAGAAGAATAATAAGAACGATTCCACAAATCAGCCCAACAATCAACAGTACAGGAAGTGAAGAGCTTTCAGGCCTGGACACTGCTGTGATAAATAACAAATGATAACTGTTAATAAACTTATATATCATGTTTCTAAAACTGAATTTACAAAGTGCTTTAATAAATGTGACAGTTGTGTCACATCAAGCCATAGTCAAGACAAAACACACAAAAATCACAAGTTTCTCTCTCAGACAGAAACACAGTTTACATGAAGAGAACAGAATCATTGTTTTAATCCTACTCACCCTGAACTGACATCCAGCTCTGTGCTGACTCTTGTCCTGAGTGATGACACTTGTAGAATCCTTCATCTGACTTTGACACTGCAGAGATATTTAACTCCCATCTGCTGTCACTTTGAATGACTTTCTCATTGTGATAGAAAAAAACAGTAGACGTGAATCTTTGGCTTTTTAATTTGCAGCTCAGACTGACAGAATCTCCCTCAGTCACAGGACGGGCAGGGCTCAGCAGGATCATATCTCCATCTGTTAAACAGTCAGAGAATACCAGGTTCAGTCAGAGATCAGCTGGTCGAGGAACTTGAGAATTAGTGGATGTAGAGTGATGAGAAAAGACACATACTGGGTTTTTCTCTTTGACTTTTCTCATTGATTTAACAGTGATCATAAAATCTGATGTTTTATCTTCTTACACCTTGTGTGTCTTACTGTTCAAGAACCCTTTCAGTTGCAACCTCACAGCTAAAAACAACAAAATATAATAAAATCCATACACTGTATAGTGATGTTGACTGCGTTGCTGAACTCTCCTGATCCAGACTCACACCAGTACACTGCATCACTGGGCCAGTTACTCTTTAGTTTGCATGTGGATCCAGTCATTGTCCCCCAGTAGGAGCAGTCTAACAGGTGTCTGTCTGTGGTTAACCTCTTCACTCTCCACTCAGTAGAGTTTCCCTCACAGCTCAGTGAGACAGAGTCAGAGGTGAAGTGTTGAGCTCTGTCAGGACTCACTGTGAGAGACGCTGATGAGTGAAAATCTGAAACACAACATGTGATAAGAGGTCAAACAGAGCACAGAGATCTTTAGATATAAAATGCCTCAATTCAAATAGTCTTTAGCTTTGTTTTGTTTTTACTGCAACAAAGTTCAGTATTTTGGTAAAATTATGATTTCTGCTTTGACCTCTTGCTTCCATTTGAGTACATTTAATATGATAGACAACCAAGTGACTACAGCTGCTGTAAGAAGAGCTGAAGTATCCAGACTAAAAGTACTTTTTGCAAATGAGAGCAGAGTTTTAGACAAGATATCATATCTGTCTTTTTGTGTTTCAAGTTAAAGAGTGAGGACAGAAGGAAACAAGTAAATTCCACCCAGTAAGGTGGAAAGCGTGAAGTTCACCTTGACATCAGCGAGAGAGACAAGATCATAAGACCAGAGTAAATTCATTTTTAAGATGAAATACAACATCAGTTTTCTTAAGAGACAGAAACAGACTGACCTGCAGACCAGACAAACTCAGGTCTACTGTCATCAGTGTAAGACACTGGATCTCCTCTTCCAGCTCTGCACATATATCCTGCTGTGTGTGTCTGTCCATGAACAATGTAGGAATCCTGTTCAGTCCCACTGCTGCTGCCAGGTAGCAGCTCATAGCTGTAGTAGTTGTTTGATGGATCAGGAACAGTCTTATACCAGTAGAACCT
Source organism: Lagodon rhomboides (assembly GCA_039737535.1). NCBI lineage: Eukaryota > Metazoa > Chordata > Actinopteri > Spariformes > Sparidae > Lagodon > Lagodon rhomboides. The sequence continues at coordinate 31,498,592 of CM077793.1, read as the reverse complement.
CCATCCTGCAGATGGATCTTTAACTCTGCAGGTCAGAGTTACTGAGGCTCCAGCACTCAGCCATGATGGAGACACAGTGAGGACGGGTTCTGTTGGAAAATGATTTTTCAGAATGAAAACATGTATTGATAGTGGATCAGATACATTCTGCACAATCAGCACATACTGAAGATTTACTTTAAACATATACATAAACAAAAACAGATTTAAAATGAACTGTTTAATCTTCACATATGTACCTATGTTTCTTTCTGCCCTTACACCTGTAGTCTCCACTGTGGGATTCAGTAGCAAATTTGATTCTGTGTTCATTTTGATTTGGAGGTTTTTCTGAGCTGGTTGTTCTCCATTCATACTCCCACTCAGTGTCTCCTCCATCTTTGATCTCACATCTGAGAGTGATCGTCTCTCCTCTGTATATTTCAGACCAGTTTGGTTGCAGAGTCACAACAGCCTTGTTACGATCTGTTCATGTTCAAGAATTCAGAGTAAGGAAACAAATGTACAGAAGCCCTGAGGGGCAAGTGAGACATTTTTTTCTGGTGCTCCATTTTCTGAATTTTAAAATGTTAAAAAAATAAATAATAAAAAAATATTTCTATGTGCATAACAGTGAAAAACGTTTTCAGGACAGTATTTTTTTCTTTGTATGTGAAACCAAGTGAAAAAAAAAAATTCAAGGGGAAATTAAGTCTCAATCTTTAGTGTGTTTTTCTGTAATACTCATTTGGACCACAAGAGGCTGAAGTGCACCACTACTCATGTCCTGAATGAGATGAAAAGCATCCATGTTCCTCCAGGAGAGTTTTAATGTCTCTCTGCACTCTGAACACAAGATGCATCTATTACAGTTTATGTTAGCAGGTTGTGTAACATGACTGTCATGTTTCTTTTGGTGAGGATGATGTCATACTTGGCACTAATCTGCTGTTAGTGTCACAGGTTGAATACTGAGTATTATCAGCCTTCTCATCAATGGTTCTCTACAGTGAACAGTGATTCACGGCCACAGCTGAGAGGAAGACGAAGAAAGTGTTGTTGAGTCTGAGATGGAGGTTGGAAAACACTTGTTATTAATTCTTCCATTCATGTTGTCCTTCAGCAGTGTGAGGACAGTGAAAGTCTTTGCATCCATCAGCATTACGCACAAGTGGAGCACTAGAAAAAAAAAACTCTCACTGGCCCCTCAGGGCTTCCATAAAAATGACAAAAAGTTACATCAAACATAATGTGTTTATCTTTATCAGTCAATAACTTCCACAGGATGCATTTAGTACAGACACTAGACTGTTTGGACCACAGCAATATGGAAGAACATTTTCATTATCTCTCTTTGTTAGTCTTGTGTCTAATGTCTAGTTTATCATGCAGGCTGGATTCTACATGTTTATATTTTTTAAGATGGTTTGTTTAAAGGCATTTATAACTTTATAACATTAGGATTTAAAGTTTGTTCTGCTTAAAATCTGGTTAAAATGAAAACATGTAGTGATTTTGGCATTAATAACATTAATGTTTAACTCCCAGCACAACATGTGATTGTGTGTTTTCCCAGCCACAACTACAGTATTAGTAGCAGTACTGTGTCAACTTTTCATTATAAACAATCTCCCAATTCCAGATATCGATAAATTAAACTGAACAGCATAAAGAAAACATCCTCAAATCTTTGTTTCTGTTAACAAGTTGAAGGAGGTCAAACCAGTAGCCCATTCTTGACATGATGAAGGACATTTAAACTTTTTTCTTTTCTTTTTTTCAGAAAAGTGAGAGGTACTGGGCTAACATGTCTAACTATCACTTTCCCTTCACACTTTGGTCATTGTTTAAGAACATAAAGACTGCAGGTTGTTTATTCCATTAGAAAATACTAAACTCACCAGTTCCCTCAATGAAGACTGCATTACTGTCAGGTGTGACGACATGTGGTTCACTTCTCCATCCACTAGCAGGTGTATTTGCCTCCTTGTGAGATAACTCTGTGTGATTCTTTAACATTTTCAGTCTGAAGAGAAGTTTTTCCAGAGTCTGATGTCTCTCTGTACCAGTGATAGTTGAAGCCATCAGGATCCTCCACTGAACATGTCAGTGTCACACTTCCCCCCAGTGGTATGATTGTCCTGTCTGCTGTCAGTGTGACCGTACGTCTACCTGCTGTTTGGTTTAGAAAAACAATAAAACAAGGAAATAACTTTAATGGACATGCCATCAAAATGTGTTTACATTTTTACATAACTCAATGAAAACACTTATTGTTTCAATGAAGTGATTTGTTGAATCATTTTGACACCACAAACAGCTGCAAGTACAGAAAACACAAGAAAACTGAGAAAAGTTGTTCACATCAAGATAAATATGTTTCAATACTAAACACATTTCTAGGGACCACTAGTAGTAAAAGGCTGATAGTACGTGTACCCAATATCTGAAATAATGAAATCAGTATTCTTGTGACAAGAGCTGCTTGAAATTGAGGACTGTCAGGCTGTTGATTGATTGGTTAGTTGAAGGCAGATGAGATCTTAACTTGTCGTTCAGCACTTGATAGTGTTTTAAGAGAAGTATGAATACTTCATGTAGAATCTACTGCAAGACAAAAACAACTTGACTGGATGAAGACAGTGAAATGCAGCTGACAGCTTAGAAAAGCTAATAAGTGAATGTTTGATGTTTAAAGATTTTGTGACCTGTTCTTTGGATTCTTGGTGCAGCGTTTAAAACGATGACAATGCTTTTTTCATCACAGTGAGACAGCTTCTTACCTTTCACTCTCAGCTCTCTTTCTTCAGATTCTGTCTCATTATCAATCTTACACTTGTACCAGCCCACATCTGACACTGACACTAGATAAATGGTCAATTCTCCTATTGTTCGTGACCAATGGTTTGTGTCCAATTTAACAGGCGATCCATCTTTGAAAAAGGTAGCTGTCATCGTACTTCCTGAAGTACGATTCCTACAGCGCAGACTCACAGTGTCTCCTTCAAACAAAGTGAATGCAGGAATTTCCAGGACTGCATCACCACCTATGTGACAGAGGTAGAGAGATGTTTTATTAATAAGCTCAATTAAAAGAACATATGATTCATCTGACAACCTACAAGTTATTTAGCAGTGATACTACATCAATACGAAATGTCATTTCAAACTGTATCAAGAACATTCAACATTAAGGGGGATTTGAGGAAGCAGTAAAGTTTATTTACCTATTTATCTTAATGTAACAGTTGTAAGAATTTTGCTTTGCAGGGTTCACAGAGGATGGGTTATTTTTATGGTCGAGTCCTGTATTTGGCTTTCACAGAGAAATGATGTCTGATGGTTTGTTGTGAAAACTAACGTTTATTTATCTATATGAATCTCTTGATGTGAAAAGCTAAACTCTGCCCTTCTTTTCTCACTTTTTCTTCTCTGATTGTTTTCGTGATAGTTTGTCATTTAAGCAAATCACCTCAGTTTACAATGTGGACGGAGCTGTGTGAGAAAGAAACTGTCAACTACAAAAATGACAGACTAAGCCAGTCAAAGTTTTAAGTTTCAGGTCCTAAAAATGAGATCAAGTTTATGTTCATAGATCATACGAGCACAGTGCAACACATGATCATATCAACGTGGCTTATAAATAAGTAATACTGTTGCTGCTAAACTTGGTGATAGTAACAATAACTTCACAGAGCTGCTGGATACAGTTAAGAGTGATTTTATTACTCATACATAGAGACTGTAGAGTGATAAAGTTTAAAGACACACAGAAATCATGCCAAAGAGCACTGAAACTGTTCTGGAGGTTTGTAGTTTTCAAAGACTTACGATGATTTTTATTATTTCAGACACTTTAGTTTGGTTTATAATTCGTCAGCCATCTGTTTGTGAAGCATTTGGCGACTTGTGACTGTTGCAGCTCCCAGAGGTCACACCAGGAAACACAGCATGTCACTGCCCAAAGTGAGAGAGTGAGTGACAGACTGTTGTAAGTCACTGTATCACACAACTATAAACAGTGTCGGGCCGTGAAAATAATAAGAAGAATGAAATGATTATTTTTATTTTAACATTACTGCTCTTCTCTCCTCTTTTACTCTTCCAGCCCCGCTCCCCTTTTTTCTGATGCTGACTGCAGTGAAGGAATGTCGAGGCAATCCATTCATCACTTACAGGTATTAGATGTCAATTAGTCCTAAGTTTTGATTATTGCTGTTTTTAACAAATGTTCAGAGAAGTTGTTGAGTGTTCTTTTTTTAAATTACTCATCTAGACTCTAGTTTTTGGAAGGCAAGTGTCTGTTGGACATTAGATACAAAACCAAAACTGACATTCTGCACTTCCCCATGAATACTGAGGTTTACTGTTTTGTTCTTTTCTTCATGTATGACCTGTGAACAAATCAACTCTTTTGCAGTTAAACTCACCATTTTTGTGACTTTTTTGTGTAATATTCTGTTATAATTAGGGCCCGAGCACTATCAGTGCGAGGACCCTATGGTTTCTGTAAGTTCAAAATGTTCATCTCCGACAAGAAGCGCATGTTTGGCGGCCTAAACGTACCCCAAAACTCACCAAGAGAAAATGTTTATGATTCAACATGATTGGTTGTGGGTGTGGCCAGGGGACCCATAGCGCCCCCTAACGCCGGGTCATGTGACCAAAAACCTTATTTGATCTTCATGAAATTTGCAAAACTCATAGATCCCATCGATATAGCCTGGAATTAACTTTGAGGATTTTTTCACCTCCACAGGAAGTCGGCCATCTTGAATAGCATGCGCCGATTTCCATTTTGCCGACACTGTTTAGAGGACTTTAGGATGTTAACAGACTCACCAAATTTGGCCTTTAGGTTCAAACTCATGAGTACTTTAATTTGATACCACAACTGCCCTCAGGTGCAGCGCAACAGCTCAGTAGCGCCCCCTAATGGCTTTTCCCATTTTGTACGTACAGACAAACTCCTACACATGCCAAAGTTTGCACATTCAACACGAGTCACGAACACTGATATCTCCTAGGGTCTGGGCCTTTTCAGTGACAAGAGGGCTACAAAGCACCCCCTGGAAGATTTCAAGCTTGAAGCCCCGCCACCTACAAGATTTCAAGCTTGAAGCCCCGTCTCCTACACGCACATACATGCACGACATTCGGTATGCATATGTATCATGACCAGACAAACAAAAACCCTCTTGGACCCATACCTCCAGTCCAACAGGAAGTCTGCCATTTTGATTCACAGTTGAGATTTTGCCACTAATTGGCACCATTTCCCTGCCTTGTACTTTAACAAACTCCTCCTACAGATTTAACACCACAGACTTCACATTCAGTGAGTATCATCCTCAGACCTTGAGGATGAAAATGTATCAGTATCTTTTGCCTCCGTTATCCCTGGTGGGCGTGACAGTGCGGTCCATTACGATGCTTTGCCATTAAGCAGGAAGTCCTTATAACTCCAACACACACTTTCCCATCTACACCAAACGCCAACCACTGGACACAGGTCAGCGTCATACCAATCAATCTGACTTTGTTTATGTAGCACTTTTCATACAAATAACATGTAGCACAAAGTATTTACACAATAAATGCAAGCCAAACAAAGAAGAAGTAAAACCACAAGACACACAGACACACTTCCTCTCATACGTAACACACTCATACATTTTTGAAAGAAGGCAACTGAAGCGTTATCTTACTCTCAGTCATTAGCAGTGCAGACAAACATCATTTACGGGTTGCTTTCTCCTCATCATACACTACAACATGACATATAACTGATGGGTGATCTCTAGCGACACATAGTGGACACAGACAGTGTCATTTCACCAATTCAGACAACCTCCAGTAAACGCGTGCACATGCATATATCTAGTACGTGCACACCCTCTGACAGCACCACAGCCGGACGTACGTGGGCGGCTGTGGTGCTCATTTGATCTTTCTAACAAAGCAGTTTCTACAGAGCTTCAGTGAACTAAACTAAAGTCACTAAACTTATTCCAGTGTGAAGTCAATGGTATCATGGAGAGCGACACTTTCTAAGTAGCTTCCATTAACTGTTGAGCACTAATCCAGTCATTTCATATTGTGCACTGAGTAAAATGAAACATATATGGAAAAACACAACTGCAAAATCAAGTGATGAAGAGTGATACAGTAGGTGACATACAGGATAAACATGTCAGTCAGTAAAGTCAAGTCAAGGAAGTCAGTAAATATAGAAAAGATAACTAGTCACCTTCAGCATGTCCGTACAGGAGGGTACTCAGCACTAAAATAAAGATTAAAACTTCATTAGACCAGAATCAAATACAAAATCCAGGTGGAGTTTTATCAGTAGCAACTATTGTTTATCAATCAACAGCATCACACATTTCTGTGATGATATTCTGCTACAGAGCTACAAACATGGGAAACACATTTAAAAACTCTTCAATATATAGAAGCTGAGTAAAATAAGCAATAAATGTAATTCCACAGCTGTATACATAATACCTTAGATCATATACTGTACATGCATTGTCCAGGTCTGTGTGCAAAAACTAGTGCAAAAGTAACTAGTTGAGTGATAAACTTAACATAATCCTCCAATCTGAACCAAGATAAATCAGCAACAAAGGTCATGTCTACACAACTACTACACTGATATAAATACTGAAAATCACATAGAAAGTCACAGATGTACTCACAGAATAACCCGAGCACACCGAGCAGAGTGTGACCCATCTTCACATCCAGCACCGACACTGTCACTCTGTTTCTGATCAAACTTCCTACTTTGCATTAAGAGTTCTGACTCTGTTCTTACTTCCCTTTCACACGGAGCTCAAACAACTGCAGTGGCATTGACCGCAGCATACTTTGACATGTTTACATTTCCTGTCCACTATGAATAGATTATTAGCTCATCTCTCTTGCAAAAGTTTGTTCCTCATCCTTATTTGACATCCAAGAAACATAAGATCATTGGATTTAATCATATTACATCACAATAACATTATATTGTTAGCTAATGTGTACATGTTATGCCGTCCAACAGTTCTTACATCCACAGTGCCTGTATTTCAATGAGTGTGTGTGTTGTGTGTAGACACAGTGCAGTCAGAAAGTATTCAGGTACCTCCACCTTTATCACATTTTGTTATGTTGCTGCTAAAATCAATTCAATTCAGTTTTCCCTCATCAGTGTACGCTCAGTAACTCATGATGTCAAAGCAAAGAAAGGTTTGTGAATGTTTTTGTAAATGTATTACAAAGAACTTATTGAAGTATTATGTTGAGTATTTAGACCCTTTATTACAGAGAGGTGAAGTCAGGCCCCTCCTGGTGGACCTCATGGGACCTTATTTCACAAAGAAAATGTACAGTAGTGGATGATGAGAGACAAATGGAACAGAGGGGAGCTGTGAGAGACGGCTTTCTGCTCTCTTCATGCTCACTTCTGTTCACGAGAACTGTTTTTCTCCGAGCTCTGTCACTTCCTGTGGGTGAAGCTTTGACAAAACCACCATGAAGTGACGACATGCAAAGGTCCCTAAAAATGGGAAATGAAAAAGTGGCATTAACAGTTCTTATTGCACATACATGAAACATAATATTAATCATATCACATCATATACTAACATTTTGTTGCAGGTATATTTGTGCATTTTATGCAGTAAATGCTGACAGATGGTGCATCCACACACGTAACCTGTCCTGTGAGCTGCAGCCTGACAAGATGGAGTAAAGATATGTGTAAACTGAGATGCTTTTGTTTTTGCCTCATGGTACTACAATGAATCCAGATATCAAATAGGACAATCATGAGGAAAAATCAAATCAAATGAACAAAACACTAAAATAAACTGTAGCGTGTCTTAGCATGAGAAGGAACACGCAAAGCCAGTTCTCATCAGCATGACTGAAATATCTTTCCAGTTTAGTTTCACACATATTGACGTGATGCTGTGATAGCAAGAATTAGACAGTGTCATCATTCACACCTTGGAAGTGTTATATTTATTTACTCTTGTGGTAGAATTTGAGTCGAGTGAAGCAGGGTGACATTTTCAGCTGCGACAGAGTCAAAGAACATGTGATGTTTAAAATTAGATTTGTATTACTTAGAAAGTACTGCAGCGTTTTTTTGGAACGAGGTCACAGGTAACCTTGACTTGGCATCCTGGGACTGAACTACAGCCGCCCTCGTCTCAGGGGTAAAGAGGAGCACATGCATTGTGTCGGTGTCAGTTAGTGGCGCCCCCCTGTGGTGATCTGTGGAAAAAGCTTTTATTTCAACTGCACAGTGGCTGACTTACTCATCAACCTGATCATGTTGATTTAAAATACAGTTTAAGACGTTTCATTGACCTGTCTCTGCATTAACTTAAATCACATGTCCTTATCACACTGCTACACTGTATTACCATCCTTTAAGAAGAAGAAGACTCCCTGTACAGCTCCGTGCTACACCGGCAGGACTTACTGTTATAGTCAATGAACAGTGGTCTGAAAAACTTAAATGTTCCTCTTCTTGATTTACCACTGAATACAGTCACATTTAAAACCAAAAAAAAAAAAAAAGAAATGTATTTTTGTCTAATATGAGATAATAATAGTTCTCCACTAGTCTGCATACCTCAGCACACTCGTGATGTTTTATCAGAATTTGTACTCTGGCCAACGTCCGAGGTACATTTACAAAGACAGGGATGGTGCTGTGAAAGCAGCAAACAAGTTCTTCAAGAACAATATATTCTAACACTGTGCTGTTGTTGTAGTTAAAGCTGGGTGCTGCAGGTTTTTCAACGCTCATTCCTAGAAGAGCATTACCATGAAATAGTGGGACTGAATAAATAAGGGGATGGATACAGAATTAGCAGTTTAGATAATAAGTTGAAGACTGACTTGTTGACTGGATGTGGATAGAAGGTTGTTAATGAGTGAATCACTGCAGGGAGGGCAATACAGTGTCTCCTCTTCCAGCTCTATACACAAAGTACGTCATTCTAACACATGTTGACCAATGACTGTAGGAATCCTCTTCTGCATATGTAACCAACCAAAAGCAAAGTATCAAATCAAAAGGCAACGGTACAAATCAGGAATGACACGGGGAATAAAAACCAGAGAGACACGACAGGGACGTGAAACCAGGAGACACATGAACAGAGCAGAACAAGACAGAAGACTGAACAGACAACCTGACAAAGACAGCAGAAAGCACACAGACTATATACACAAGGGCTGATTAACTAATAGGACACAGGTGAACACAGGAAAAGGGCGGGACAACACACAAAGGGAGGAAATGGAAAGTTAAACAGGACACATGAGGGCAGAACTTCAAAATAAAACAGGAAACAACAAAACCACAACTAAAACCGTGACAGAAAATGCAAATTAAAGCAACATTATGTAGACATTGGAATGTTGTGTGATGTGGCGCCCCCCACAGTTTCTGAGTGCACCAACACTGTCGTAAATCTCAGGTCTGTCACAAACTGTCAGATGTAATGTAGGTGCTGACTACAAACAAAACTCATTAGGTCATAACAATGTTATGTGTTGAAGTCAACATGTATGTAACACTGTGATCCTCCCCTCTCACTGAAGGTACATAGTGTACATGTGTACAAGTTACATAAGTTTCCAAATCTGAACCACCAGGATGTAAAACTTTAAGACATACACTGACGTTAAGGGTCATGATAATTGCTACAGGGCTCTGTGGCAGTTTGACATAAAAGGAATTAAAAACACAACTGACAGCTTACTGCTGGAAAACAAACTGTTTATTGATGTATAAAATACTGAAAAGATTTTAAAAATACAGTAAATATAAGATACTTTGAAATAAAATAAATAATTACAGTACCTCTCAGTTAACTTAAAACGGACAGAGAGAAAACATACATACTGTACATGCAATAGGAGATGTTGTTTGATAGCAGATTATTACTATTATTGACGTCTATCCTGAATCTAACACTTAACAAAGATGCTGACTTTACAGCTGGTACCCTGATACACAAGCTCAAACATATCGTATCAAACTTTCATTCAATGTTTTCGACAAAAACGACAAAAGGTGACAACATAAGTTTAAAAAATGTGTGACAGTTATAAAATCCATATGAAGCCATTATTTTACATAATCTGCCAACAAATAAACTGTACAGAATACTGAGCATGTCTCATATTTCTACAGCAGTCTAATGAAACGCTGTCAACCAGTTTCCTCTTCCTCCTCTCCTCTCTCCTTACAGACCTGGAAGAAAACCACAAAAAACACAAAGATACAGTTTAAGGATGCTTTCTGACATGTTATTCTGGCTGACACTTCGGCACTGTGCAGCTCGATGGATGAATAGATGGATTGACAGGTAGAAATAAAGATGAAGGAAATTTGGGATGCCCTTGTGTTTATTTCATGACAATACAGCAGCGCCTGATGTTTAAATGGACATCAAAATATTTCAAAATTAGCTAACATGTCATTTGATTATTTCTTTTTATTTTACATAAACGATTCAGTTATTTGCCATATCTGCAATATGGAAATGTATTTAATGAAAATTACACAAAACGTCGACAAATGCAGACAAACTTAGAAATACCCAAAAGTCTGAAAGGTATAAAGTATGTGTAGCATTTGTCAGTTTCCAACTCTGGTGACACCTAATGGTAGGTGACATTAACTGAACTGTACCGATAATTACCTGCAGTCTTATGATGTGCATACAAACGACTGTTGTAGCTGACTGTCCCTGCAGCTCCGATCCTCACATGAGAGTAAACCGATCTCACCTCTGGTGAATGTTGCGTCCCTGTGAAGACAATCACATGAATCCATACAGGTAAAAAAAAAAATAAATCAGTACTTTTTACACTCAAGATATTTCTATTTACTGCCTGTATTTAGAGTACTCAACCTTCTTCCAGTTCAACCGAAGAATATGTGGCATCCTGCGATCCACCTGCAACTGAGATGTACATATTTAGTTACAGGATTTTATATCGATCACTTGGAATCAGTTTGCCTGAATCATGCAGTGGTTGTATTTCCAACGTAATGTTAAAGTTAACAAAAGGGATAAACTGTACCTGTAGTATAAAATAACCATAGTTAGTAAACAGTGACTGATGATGACTGATAATAACTGTTATAATGATAAAAGTAAGAAATGAAGGGTAATAAGTGTGAACTGGGCAGCAGCTGACTGAAATGTGCATCTACTGATTAAAGCTGCTGTAGTCAGATGATGTGAAGTGTGAAAATGTAACCACAAATATAAGAATTAAATCATACAACCAAATATGTGACACTTTTATTATGTTCAAAAATGCAGTGCAAAGAGTGATCAGATATAATGGGACATATCAAGAAGGGGACTGGGTTATCAAAAAGCCTGAAGGCCAGAGTTTCTAAGAGCCAATGATATAGATAGAGGAAAAGCACCTGTTTAAAAAAAACCAAAGCGAGGCGAAGAGCTACTGGCGTACGTGCAGCTCTGCATGGAGGCGAAGATACTGGAGTCACGTACGCGGAAGTTACGCGCAGGTGCAGAAGGGAGAATGGGGATTTTCCATAGAAAAATAGCAGTGTCAGCAGAAATAAAGAAGAATAGGGATTGGTTGAGGCCATGAAGCCTGAGAAGACACTCCCAGTTTTTTTGTGTTTAAAAGAGGATGCTCAATACTTTGAACCTCGGGTCAGTTTGGTTTTTTTTCACGGATTTTGTCTGTGTCTGATCTCGTGCTTTGTTTGCCGGCAAAGAAAAGTTCTACTGCGCTCAGCCTTGAGGACTCCTGGTGACTTTTTTGATCTTTGAAATCTTTTGGACCAACCAAGAAAAGTGAAGTCGATTTACGACATACCATTTTCAGTGTCTTCAGGGCGTTTGATTGATTCGTACAGACAGACATCACCTACAGAGAAAAGAAAACAAGCCACAGTCAGAGTAATCTTTTCAATTCAATGATACCTAAGAAAAAAAGGAGCTTCAGTTCATGTGTGTCCTTTAGAAGTGTGAATGCACCAAGATTATTTCATGCTTACCATGGAGAAGAGAGTCGTATATGCCTGAACACCAATCAAAAAAGATTCTCCATTTCTTAAAGTGATAGTTCGGAGAATTTTGGACATATTTTTTGGACCTATTTTCCAACTCGACCGGTGTGTGGAGATGCTACTATGGAGACATTTTCAAGACATTTGAGTCCAGTTCTGGTGGTGGCCAGTTCCGCTGTGCTATGGCTAGCGCAAGTCAGGAACAAGATCTAAGTTGGCATGGCATTAGAAACACTCATACAGACTCCACAGTGCACCCGAGGCAAATCAATTAAAACACTCAGACTCTCGAATGTACGTATCTGTGTTGATAGAATAATATTTGAAACAAAACTAACCTCGCATCGCATGAATCATCCATTCTTTTGGAGGGACTAGTTTCTCAGCAGCAGCAGAATTTTACTTTGCTCCCGGTTCTCAGCTCCGCCAGCAACGACGGAGCAGCGACCATCCAACATCACCGCGAGCCGGGGGAGACCACAGCAGCAGGGAGAGCGACAGAGGACCAGGCCGTGAATAATCCTGGGGTTGTGGTGGAGGGAGGACCAACTGAGCAATGATGGACAGCCCACAGAGTATTGAGTATGTAGGTATCAAAGTTAGCGTTGCTAGGCTGACAGCTGATCGGCGAGGCTAACAGCTGATCAGCGGAGAAGGTGAGTCCACGGAGTCAGTTGTTCAGGTGTACAGCTTTCAAAGTTAGTAGCACAGCCCCAGAGTTTGTATGGACAACTTGGCTTTCTCTTTTCCAACAGAAAAAAGCAGTTATGCTACGTATCGAGAGGCGGCAATATTAACCGCCAGCCGTCCTCTTGCATCCGGTAACTTATAAGTGCTAGGTGATATCAGTCCGCTGCTGCCTACTAGGAAGTATGACACGCTGCTGCTGCTGAGACATAAATCCTTAAAAATGCAAGGTTGGTTTTATTTCAAACATTCTATCAGACACAGATATGTACATCGATAGTCTGCGTTACAACTGATTTGCCTCGGGTAGCACTGTGGAGTCGGTATGAGTGTTTTTAATGCCATGCGTAACTAGATCCGTAATTTGGCAGCCATAGCACGAGTTCCACTCAGGCCAAAACTTCGGGGGACGGACTGAAGGGCCAGCACGAGCTTTGTACTCATTTTTATTCCTCAACCATATCGTCCAGTAACCATTCTGAGGAGATAGTTGTGATTTGTCCCTTCCTGTTGATCGACTCTCTGGCCACTCCTAAATCCCAGTCAGTCTTCTCTTTAACTTGAACCTCATAATAAAATCTTCCTGAAGAGAAACTCTGCTTTGCTAAGACACAGATATAATGATCAAATCTCTCTGGGTTGTCTGGGAGTTTCTTCTTTACATCACCATGTTTAACTTGTTTTCCATCATCAGACAGGATGAGTTCAGGATGTGCTGTATCAGGATCGAGTGTCACATCCACTGCATACTGCTGGACCCTCTTCAGCTCGGCCTCAAACAGCTTCTTCATCTGTTTACTGAGCGTCTCCTCCAGCTGATTCACAGCTCTCACCACAGTCCCCTCATATGAAGGTGGACGGACGCTGACTCCTGTCCAGTCCTTGGTGGGTGGAGCAGCGTTCAGTGATGGGAAGCTTTGGAAGTTGACGAACAGGTTCTCTTTAGAACTTGAGAGCTTCTTCACCTCAGAGCTTCTCTTCTCCAGCTCAGAGATTTCCTGTTCCAGCTCTTTGATGAAGCCTTCAGCCTGTTTCTCTGTCTCTCTCTGCTTCTCTTTGATGGTGTCGATGAGCTCGGCCTGGCTTCTCTCAACAGACTCCTTCAGAGCGGTGAAGACCTGAACACCAGCTGCTATCTCTCTGTCTGCATCTTTCTTACTGAGCTCCACTGAGCGCTTCATCTCCTCAATCTTCAGTCGTCTCTTCTGGATCATCTGCTGAATTTCAGCGTCTCTCTTCCCCAGCTCGGCCTTCTTTCCTTCATATTCTTCTTTCAGAGGAACAACATCATGTGTCTTGTGGTCTAAAACAGTGCAGAGCATGCAGACACACATCTGGTCGGTCTTACAGAACAGCTCCAGCAGTTTATCGTGCTTCGTACACATCCTGCCTTCCAGGTTCTCCACAGGGTCGATCAGCTGATGTCTTTTCAGGCCTGACTTTGTCAGATGAGGCTCCAGGTGAGTCTCACAGTAGGAGGCCAGACACACCAGGCAGGACTTCAGGGCCTTCAGTTTGGTTCCAGTGCAGACGTCACAGGGAACTTCTCCTGGTTTGGAAACTTGTTGCTCTGAGCTGCTGCTGCTGGCTTTCTGTTGAGCTGACTGTCTGAACTGAGCAGCCATCTCAGAGATGAACGTGTTGACCTGCAGCTCAGGTCTGGTGTTGAAAGTCTTTTTACAGTTGGGACACTGACACTTGACATTTTTATCCCAGTGTATAGTGATGCAGGTTTTACAGAAGTTGTGTCCACATGGTATGGTGACTGGATCAGTGAACACATCCAGACAGATGGAGCACAGAAACTGATCTTCAGTCAGCAGACAGCTGGCAGCAGACATGTTTACAGTCTGAGGATGGAAAGTGAGAATGAAAACTGTAATTAAATATCTCTTCATTAAGTGTTCAATAAACTATTACTAGTGGAATATAAGGAGAGTCATGATGAGCTCTGACAGGTAAAAATGTGTCCTGGATACACCTCTGAGTGGAACTTCCTGTCTGAGTACAGTTCAGGTTTTGTGTTACAGGTAATAACGGTTTCTGAAACGCAGTAAATATTATCAGCTGTACAAAGACACAGAGCAGAAACAGTAAAGTTGAAAGGACAGGGTTATAAGTTCAAGGCTTCTTACTTAAGTGTTTAACAGCTATATAAGTTGTAAAACAGCCATCTTGTGCCTTTAAAGGCAATAAAATACACTGTCAGATAACATCAGACACTGTGCTCTGAGCTAGGCTAGTTAGCCTTTAGCAGACTAGTTTATCTGTGTTTGTCTTTGTTACGGTTGGATTGAGCTGCTGTGCTTTACAGTAAAGGTATGTGGTTTAACAAACTCAATTAATATCAGGTATCAAGCATGATGTTTTAATATCAGGAGACAGATCAGTCAAAGTGGGTAAATTAGCTGAAGCTAAAGCTAGCTGTGACTGTGTCCTATCTAACTTCATCCAGAGTTCAGTCACTGTGGTTTGATTTGGACCTGTTTTGTAGTTCTGACAAAATGTACATGTTGAAATTGGCCGTGTACTCACCAGTGTTTGTCAGAGATTCTGCTGTTGTGTTGAGAAAGTTTTCTTCAGAGAGAAACACAGAGACTCGTCTGGACTGCAGCTCTGCTGTTATCAGACATACTTTCACTTTCATACCAGGAAATGTGACGTTCCAGTTTTTTCTTCCTGTTGCTCCTCCTCTCAGTGAAGCTCTGTCAGTTTTAGTGACTCAGTGTGAAACTTGTTGACAAAGCTTTGGAACAAGTCTTTACTTTTTTGTTTCTTGGTCTTTTCTCAGCCTCACAGCTACATGCTACTAAATCCTCCATGTTGGACTTTTAAATCAAATTAAAATTGTGTATTTAAGAATAATCTCCTCAGTTAGAGAGAGAAGGAGACACCACTCAAACATCAGTAGTCTGTCTGATAAAACACAGAGGGATTTATAATTATCACTTTTATTTCCTCGCATTATTTTGAAAATCCTGAAGTGTAGACGGAGCAGAAGAGCGTCAGGCTGCAGTTTGTTAAAATCTCCACCAGAGGGCGACGTCAGCTGTCATTTAATCTCTACTAACAGTTGTGTTGTGTTCAGTTCACCTTCTCAAACAGAACATCAGCTGTAAGAGCAGAAGAGCAGAAGAGGTTGCTTTATAATGAAGACAACAACTCCCATGATCCCTTGCTTCTTACAAGTTTCGTTTCGATTGAGAGCCCCCTGGTGGAAGACATGACACACTGCATGTTTAAACCTTATTACAGTTTATATTGTGCTCACATGCCCGATCTGAAAGAGAGTTGTGTGAATGAGGAAAACTGAGATTTGACTTATCAGAATTCAAAATATCTTTATTGTAAAAATGGTCAGATACAACCCGACTAAACATTTATCCAAAAAGCTGAAATAACGGTGTAATTGTCCTTTAACTGCCACAGGTTCTGTCTCACAGGTGTCAGTTTTATTGTATTATCAGCATCACGACAAACTTCAGACAGAGTAGTACCATCAGCGGCAGGAGTGAGACGGGCCGCTCAGCACCTCGACTCCTCGGGGTGATGACGCTTTCAGGGATTAAATTAACCGCCAGGACCGATCTGCACGGCTCCTCGCTGTAGCACATGCAGTCGAAGCTGCGGTCGAACGCGTTGATGTCGTCCTGCGAGAGGCCGCCACTCACCGTCAGCGGGCCGCCGCGGCGCTGACGCTGGATCCGATAGCGCATGGGGTCGAGGTGGAGGAAGACGTCGTCGTCCCAGCGCTTCCTCACGCAGCGTCCTCGGCCCTGGCAGAGCGCCTCGCTGCAGAGTCGCGTCGCCGTGGAGACGTTCAGGATGTACGGGTTCATGATCTGCTCCAGGTGGCGTCGGGCATCAAAGCAGGAGTCCTGTGGTTTTAGGATATGAAGTCAGTTAGCGGCTATCAAAGCAACATTATGTAGAAATTAGCATTTTATATGATTTGGCGCCCCCCCATCGGTTTCTGAGTGCAACACCACGGTCATAAATACAAATCACAGGTCTGTAACAGTTTGTCGAATGCGATGTAGGTGCTAAATACAAACACAGCTCGTTACGTCATCACAGTGT
This sequence comes from Lagodon rhomboides, assembly GCA_039737535.1. Classification (NCBI taxonomy): domain Eukaryota; kingdom Metazoa; phylum Chordata; class Actinopteri; order Spariformes; family Sparidae; genus Lagodon; species Lagodon rhomboides. The sequence goes on along the minus strand of CM077793.1, from coordinate 31,481,779 downwards.
TTTGTGTTAAAAACTTGTATGTTGAAGTAAACGTGTGTGTAAAGTCACTCAGAGCAGAAACAAGTGACAGAGACGCTGTTGTTACAAGACACTGTAACAACGGCATGACTTTGAAGCTGTAACTTCAAGTGTAAAAGTCACATAATGTTGCTTTAAAGAAAAAACTCCAGGGTGACGTCACTTCGTACCTCCGTGTCGGTGACGTTCATGTCTCCCCAGGAAATGACGCCGGCGGCTCCGAGAGCAGCAGCTTCTCCGATTGTGTTCACCAGATCAAACTGCAAAAAAATGTTTCCAAAAAACATGGCAGACGCTCAGAGAAGAGCAGTTTATAATACACAACCTAAATAACCAATATTGAAAACATCTTCTGGACATTTTTATATATTAGTGTATTAAAATCCGATCATTTGCATATCATCAACTTGTGTGTAATAATTCTGACCTCTGACATGTAGTCGTCGATGCTGTCCTTGTACACAGGGCGGATGTAGGCGTAGACGGGGATGGAGTAGGAGCTGTTGGGGAGCGTCGACACCCTCATGGCCTCGTGGATGCGATGCCGGACGAACATCCGGGCCTGCCGGGAGTCTCTGAGCACCAGCTCCAGGTAGATGGACGGATAGAGTGCTGTGGACTCCCTCCAGAGCCACAGCAGTTCATCGTTCCTGGCCTTTTCGATGTCGGGACACTCTCCGGTGAAGCCCGCCATGTCCTGGTTGTAGTCGTAGTTGTAGCAGTCGGGATACAGGTAGTAACCCCAGAGTCTGTTGGGCCTCAGCCTCTTCCCGATGCGGATGGATCGGATGAAGTACCTTTTGGCTGCACGTTCGAACACGATCTTCGCCCGGTCCTCTGCCTCGTCCTCAGACAACGACGCGTTTTTCTTCTGGACAGTTTCGATGGAGATCTGCCGATAGATGTCTTTGCTGCCCCAGTTTCGGACCCACTGCGGCCTCCACTCCTCAAAGTCAAGCACGGCGAGGCCCGGCTGGTCGGCAGGGATGTAGTACTCGATGTCGTCCTCGGCCAGCTCGTGGTGCTCCTGCATGTCGATCAGCTGCGGCAGGCCCTCGTCGTACATCTCGCCGGTGTCTTCGTCCACGTAGGGGAAGATGCCGAAGCGGTCGGTGTAGAATATGGAGATGCTCTGGTTGGTTGCCGTCTTCAGTGTGCTACTGACAAAATGGAAGTGGGAGAGGTCGAGTGGCATGCCGAAGCGGATGTCGCACAGCTCGGTCGGGGCGTTCCACATGAACTGGAAGGGGTGGCTGGGACGGATGGGAGGGTCTGTCCTTGGTAAGGCCTGGCCGGACCACAGCAGGGCCATCGTGGTGATGAAGATGGAGAAGAAGTGCTGTTTGACTTGGTTCATTTTGACACAGTGATCTGAGGAAACAGAGGGCAAATTAGCTCACGATGAGTTCCTGCAGCTCTTAAATCTAGCGTGGATTTATCCTGATTGCAGACAACAATACGATTTATGAAACAGTTGGTGGTGCACAAAGTATTTAACGCTCTGTGACGTCATACCTGCTAAACGTTAGCATGTTAGCTCTGTCATTGTGAACATATTAGCATGCTGACGCTAGCACTGATTTAAAAGCACCGCTGTGCATATGTACAAGTCGCTAGCAGGGTTGTAGGCCTTTAAAGCACAACATTAGAAGGTAAACCGTATTGAAAGTAGAATTTTTTGTCATGATTTCCTGATTGTAGCGTTAACGACATACAGCGGGCAGTGACCTCACACCTGTCATGTAGCTTACCTGGTTCAACAGCCAGAAGTGGAGCAATCTGCTGGTGAAGACCACGTTTAAAGTTTCAGCAAAGAAGGAAAGAGATGCATCTTTACAAATCTAAATTCAAATGTTGCACTTTGACGTCACCGCGGAAATTAGAATTTGTTGCTGTTTTTCTTTAAAAGACTCACACTAACTTCAGATGTCAACATTTACAGCAGATAATAACAGGAGTTTTTCAGATCAGAAAGACTTTAGGTCCAGCTGTGGATTGATAGCAAATAAACTCCTGCAAAAAGCTCATTAATGGCAATTCTACATCAAGAGACTGGTTTGATTTTTCAAACTGACTGTCTTTGAGGGACAGAAAGTCACCTGATCTCTTTAAAATGCACAAAAATTGGCTCATAAATGTCTAAACAGTAGATTTTTTAAAAACACAGTTGAAAATGGATCAAAATTAAAATTCTAAGTGAGTTAATTTCCTGAAAATGTCCTTTTTAGTTTCCTTGCAGAATGTGAAGAGCTGACAGGAAAGTGACTCAGCTGTTCGCGATAAAACAAAAATGACAGAGACTTTGTTTGTCCGCTGATCATAATCGACAATATGAGGCAGTTTTCCTTCTGTATTTACAAACATTACGACCTCTTATTGATGGCAACGATGCGTCCTCGATTACTGACGTGTTTAATTTGAAGTGAAACCTTCACAGTCTGTTTAACACATGGGTTTGAACCAGGTTGTGTTATTGAACTGGGGAACATCAGACTGGTTTTGACTTGTCTGGAAACCTTTCACCACATTTTGTAAGTGTTAAAAGGCTCTAATTCTCTGACAATAGCCTTCACACATTTAGTTAACCACAACATAGTTTTGTTTTTCCAGCTCAGCAGATCAGAGGACATTCAGCTCAAGTTAAAACACGGAGTTGGAAGGTTGTCCACACGAGAGCCACATGTCCTGACTTCACGGGAGATTTATGACTTTTTAATAACCCGAAGACAAAGCGCTGATTCAGTAACTGTTGAGGCACGAACCCTCCTCAGCTTCAGTTAGCATCTGTGCGTTTCTCTCGATTCACAACAGCAACAAACCAAGCTGTTGAAATTCTGAGGTGTTAACCAACTCTTCCCTCCCGCGGATCTCTTAAGCAAGGCACTTTACCTCCAGCTGCTGAGGTTCTGTGTGGCCAGAGGCAGAAAAAACTGGACCTGACTGTCTGAATATGTCAGGAAACGAGATAAACTCTCTCCAATCAGTGAGTTTTACCTCTGGATGGAGCCCTAAGCTAACTCCTGGCTGTAGCTTTATTTGTAGACATCAGTGTTGTCAATCAAATGTATGACCCGTCACCTGCAGCTGTACCTGCTCATTCTCATTTAAAAAAATGACCATATTGGTGAAAGCAGCAAAGATGAGAGTAACTCATCCGGTACTTTGTCTTTATGTCACTCTGTGTGAAGACAGCCCTGTTTAATTTGTCTGACAATGCAAATTCTGGGGTCTCTGCCAATTAAATAGCATAGAATATGAATATAGTACAGACTTTTAGCTCTTAGGAACCCAAATCTGACGGTCAGATGAGCAGTAGTCAGGTGTGACTCCGGCGCCAGGTGAGCTGATTGTCGCAGCTGTTGCCTGTTGGCTGATTACACTCTCCTCTTTAAATGCAGTGGACCTCAGAGGACTGCTGCACACCAAACACGGGCACGTTATCACTGTGGGCTTTTGTTTCTACGTTATTATTTGTGGACTGGATGAATTAAGACTGGAGGAGCTGAGAAACATCACCTGAGAGAGGACTGCTGTGCAGAGTGAACCCACAGCGGCAGTAAATCCACACTTGGATTAATAATACAGGTACATTTATCACATGAATACAATAGCTGGGAATAATGAGGTTCTGATAATAATCTTGATCTGAGGTGTTTACTTGAACTTTCAGTTAGGACATAATGGAAAAAAACAGGTTTACATGACTCAGTCTGTTGGATTTCTTCCAAATGGATGACGTTTCATTTGTCTAAAAAACATCCTCAACATGACTTTGGTTATCACGGCGTCTGCGTGTGAGCAGGAAACACATCAGCCTGCATTTTAACAACATCTGGTTTCTTTTACGTTTTTAACCCGTGATGTAACAGAAGGAAAGAAACCGGATTAACAGTATACATGCGCCAAATAAAACAGAATATTGGGAAAGACATCTGTTTTTTCTTAACCTGATAGCTTTAATCCAGTTGTTTCCTCGAGCACTTGAATAATCTGGCGACTCCATAAATCGGATAATGATCGGTTCATTAGTGTGCATGTTAACGTGCTCAGTGATTCATAGTAAGCTCACTAGTTTAACTTTATGGATTAGTGTGTAATGTTGAAAATATGTAGTTAGGTTACGTCACGTACACACGTGTGTCGCGATATGCAAATGAAATGTAGATATCGGTTTAACAACACACATCTGATAATACTGCTGAATAATCCGGTGAAGATGTCCGACCTTGTGCATCTTCTGTTTACTGGTTCATTAATTGCCTTTTCACTATGAATTAAGCAGTTGATAGTTGTTGTTCTTGCACACTTTTTTGCTTTTTCACACTTATGGCTGCAGACTCTCTCTCCACCGTCCTACACTCGTACTTTGAGGGTAATTTATTTGGTAAAAAAGAGACAAAACGCACAGTAAACAAAGTTAAAGAGAGATTTGATTGCTATTATCATGAATATGTTTGGCAAAGACATCGTGTGGTGATTATCTGATATCATGACAGCCCCACACGTACATGACCGAACCTGTAACGTAGAGACAAGTTACAGGAGTAATGTTGTGAAAAGTTTAAACCACAATCTTTGCATGAACCTAACCGAACTGTGACCGCAGGATGAGGTTGCTGTACACCTGTTGCTGGTGCGCAGCAACAATCAAACTGCTTTGGGAGTCGCTGGCAATCAGCCCGTTCAGTCGTTCTGATACGAGGCTGTGTTGGTCACGAAGGTCAGTTTAAAAACAAAAAGACACCAGATACTTTACAGACATCTTCTTCTAAATATAGTCAGCTGTCCACAGTCTCGCATAGTCGTACCTCTGGTCTCCAAAACCAGTTCATTTATTATTTTACAAGCTAATCTGTTCTGATGGATTGATCGCGGTGACTTTTAAGAGGGTGTAAACACAGTGCACGCAGTATTTACTGTGTTTTACACGCTGCACAGTGTTAACTTCAGTGTCTTTACGAGGCCACAGGATCAGATGTGTAACTACAGTATCTCTGTCTCCAGGCAGCTTACGGCCTGACAGCTTTATGGCTTCTGTATTTCTGCAGTTGATGAATCGTGTTACATTTTCCTCAAGGTAAAAACAATATCACAGCCACCACTGAGCTCGACCCCGGTAATGTTCGGGTTAAACTCTCAGAAAAAAATGGAACAGTAAACCTTTTGAACCCAAACGTGACAGTAAAGCAGACGTCGTTAATGAGCACCAACCTGTTCTGGAGGTCCAACTTCCTGCCGTCCAAACTGCACACCGAGAGAGTTGTGAAATTACTACCTGTTAGTCGTAAACACTAACCCCGCTCTCCTCCGGGAGTCTAAACGGCTCCTCTTTAAAGAAGCTGTAACCCGCACAACACTTGTGGAAACTTGTCAGAGCAGAATGATTTGCAGGCCTGAGCTGTTTCTGTTTTTCATTGGGACGGCGCGATGTGCTCCGGGCTGAGGATGAGCTCTCTCCTCCTCTCCGCCTGGAGGAAGATATCTGAGGAAGCTGGTGGATGAGGACAATGTGTGGACAGACTCGCATCCGAGGCCTCACGTCCGGACACGCAAAGAATGCAGTGAGAGTTTTGAACCTGGTCAGCTGTGGCTGGAAACGTACTGAGCCGAAGGAAATCCACCAGGTTTCATCATTTGGAAGGATGAATCACGTTATCAGCTGGTTGCAACACAGATAGTCATCAACTTCGTCACTCAAACTTTATTGTTCTCTGACTGTCAGTTGAATTTTATTAACAAGGTAACAAAGGTCAAAGGCAGATGGACGTGAAAATGACTCATTCTGACAATGTGCAAGTACTGAGGCGTGACAGCTCCGCCTACACCGAGTCAGGACTTTGGGAGCGAGCTGCACATGCTGAAGAAATAAATCTGAGGTTTCATGCCACAGAAATATGTGAAGCGATTGTGGCTTTGAGGGTGGAGCAGCTGTTGTGGTTCAATTTCTGATACCTGCAGTAAAACAGGATTTGCAATAGAGACATTTTTCATCCATGTCTCATGTGAAAACAGTCGCATATTAACTTGTGTTTGTCCAGATTAAGATTGGATTTCAATGCGGTGGTTCAACGTTTTACTTCTGTTGATTTCCGTGTTTATGTTGAAAATGTATCCTGCTGTCTACTTCCTGTCTTTGTCTGTTTTCCCGCCACTTTTTTCTGTGTTCACCCGTGTTTTTATTCGTTCATTAACCCTCGTGTTTTTAAATCTGTGTTTTTCATTTAGTCTTCGTTGGTGTGTCTGTTTTTATTCTGCGTCTCCCGTGTTCACATTTCACACTCTTCAAAATATAAAGGTCTGTACTGTACTCTGACTTTCTCTCTTTCGTCCTGCCTTAAATAATCACCTTGTGTTTTCCCTCTTCTCCCTTTATTGACCTGTTGTGATGTTCCGTTCAGTACAATGGTTTGTCAGTGAAACAAAGAAAGCTAAAAACTGTTTGCAGAAAAGCTTTTATTAGGCTGCCGTTTAATTTAATCAATATTGTGTCGGATTAATTATATTTTTTTACACGCCACATTTTTGGAAGAAACAAGATTGCAGATGTAACGTGGACGAGGGCATAATTTCATCAAATTTCAGATGGTAATCTGTAGATCAGCTGTGATCAGATTAAACCCAGATGACTTGGATCGCGGTCGGAGGCTGCAGTCTGGGTGAACACCTCTCTCCAGCGTAGCACTGACAGGTGAAGTTCTGAGCCCAGACGCTCAGGTCGGCGGCGGACGGGCTACCAACTGCCACGTACTTCCTGTCCGCACGCAGGATGCTGAAGTTGTTGGGGTTCAGGTGCAGGTAGAAGGTGGAGTTGTAGCTCTTCCTGACGCAGCGGCCCTCCCCCTGGCACAAGACCTCGCTGCAGAGCATGGCGGCTGCCGTCACGTTAGCGATGTACGGGTTGAAGGTGGAGGTCAGGTAGTCGGATAGAGTCTGACAGGCCGCCTGAAGGAAGGGGGAGGAGTCAACAGGTGAGAGAGAGGTGTATTGAGACAGGTCAGTAACAGTTAAAGGAACAGTTCACACAAAAATGAAAATCCACTCATCTCCTTAATCCCATGCTGATGGAAAGTCAGGTGAAGTTTCATGGTCCACAAAACATTTCTGAAAGCTTCACAGTAAAACAGCAAAACAGAAAAACAGCGCTTCTACTGAAAAACTGAGCTAGATTAGATTTGAAAGATGTTGATTGCACCGTCAACTTGCACCCTCAGCAGCGACATTTCTGTCTTAAAAAAAGGTGTAAATACGTTATTTTCAAATCAGTTTTGTCCCTCTGTGATTCCAGAGACTGGAGGATTATGTCGAACATTTTTTACATTTCGTTTTGTTTTTGAAATGTTTTAAAACGAGTCCCCAGCTTCTTCAGTCGTTTAGGAGAACGCTGCAACTCTGTTTTGCTGTGAAGCTCTAGAAATGTTTTGTGGACGACGAAACTTCACCTGACTTTCCATGAGCACGGAGGGAGGAGATGATGACTGGATCTGGGTGACATTTTTGGGTGAACTGTTTGTTTAGGTTTAGTTTTACATTGAGTAATTTGTCAGAGAGAAATATCTTTGGTGAAACTTTTATCAGATTTAGTGTTAAATGCTTGGTTTTAGTCAACTGTAGAAATATAGAACATTTCAGAACAATCTGTCCAGACATTTCACTGTAAATCACAAATGTCAACCTGCTGCTGGTGCTGAATCGATTTTATATAAAAAGTGCTTCGTCCGTTTGCTCGATAATAACATGTGCAATAACAGGTAAAATTTTAATCAGAAGAGAAAGATCTTCATTAACTGCTTTTGTTGTGCATAAAAGGACAAGACAGTTTCATACTGTTTTGCTTTGTTTATATGTGGCGGACCCTGCCACCTTTCTGTCTTCAAACAGTGTTCTGGGACCTTATTTTCCTCTGAGAACAGCTTGTTCATTCACTTCATATTTCTTAATTTGCATTATTGTCTTATCAATATTGTAAATATCACCCTTCTGAGTTTCTGAATTTCTTTTCCAAAACTACATCTTTAAACTACGTCCAGTCAGATCATCCAAACAAGATGGTTTTTTCCTCATATGATTAAAATGTTTACAAAAGTACATACTGGTCGACACAATCCCCGGAAAAAAATGGCCTACACATGACAGATGAGATATTTTATGTTACATTTTTGTACACTTTTAGTAAGATACCTGTCATCAATACAAACTGCTGCAGGTAAATAATAATCTATATCGCCGTTTAAAGTGTCACAACCAACCAGAAGCACCTTCATCAGAATGATATCAGTCATTTCAGTTTGAGACTGTTAACTTTCAAAGGAAGGCTGTACTTCCACCCAAAACTGTCACTGTGCCGGGAGAGCGACCATCACTACCAGGCAGACTAACCCAGCTGAACTCCCCTTAAACATGTATACCATCATATCTGCTGGATTGTGATACATCAATTAATAATAACAACAAGAGGCAAAAGCGGAAAAAGTCAAATGAGTTTTACATCTGTCAGTAGAGATAACAAAAAAACCTGCAGTGTCACAGCCTTAAAGAGGAAACAAGGGCAGATTAATGGTTTGCTGGTCATCTGGGTTCCTGTTTTCAGACCTGTGAACGGTGTTACTCATGCAGTCTATCATCATGTCTGCAGAGAGTCATCTATCATCCCATCAGTGTCATTGTTCCTCCACGGCAGTTGAGAAAGAAAACAGAAAAAGTGACATTTTGTACTTAAGAGACTAAGAAAAGACGGTGGATTTTGTTCTTCATCTCTAACAGTGCAGTCGCCTGCAGCTATGTGAATATTGACTGGGAGCAGACAAGTCCAACCAGTGACTGTGCTTCAGAGGACTGTGGTTACCTTGCTGTTGTAGTCTTGGGTCGCTCCCCACATTACGACCCCTGAAGCTCCCAGAGCTGCAGACTCTCCTATAGTGCTCACCAGGTCCATCTGAGAGGGGACGAACCAACACGGGAGATTTTAGACAAGAAATATTCCTAGTAATCAAGTTAAAGATAAATTCATTCCAAAGCATGCATCCCTTTAATCTGTTTCATCAACTTTTTGACTAAGTCAAGAAAATGCCTTTTGGGCTGCTGCCATTTTTTGCTGCAATACTGCAAGTGACCACCGGGTGAAACTGGATATTGCTCAAAACAAAAGATGCTCAAAATAAAAGAGAAATGTCCAACGCTACCAAGTCTTTTCCCCCCTCCGAGAGTGAAAGCCAGACAGGTTCACCTATTAACGGATGATGATTATGTGATGTAAGTTAGATCACAAAACTTATTGTTGCTGCTTTCTACGATGCATGGTGGGTCATGATCTCGATCACAACGCAATATAATGGAATCCTAATGATGATGAAACACTCAGACGGTGCATTTTTAGGTCTACAGGTGGCAACAGGCTAAAACAATCGAACCTGACTCTCGCCAGATGAATTTCGTTCCGCCTGGCTCCACTCATCCATCTGGGATCGCTCCATTGGAGATGTGTTTCAGAAGGCTGGGCCTTATCAAAAATCCTTGCATATGATTGGATAAACCACTTGTCTGTCGGAGCCATTTGGTAGATCAAGCTCTTGCCAAATCCGGTCGGGAGAAGGGCAAAAACATCGTTTCCACCAACAAAAGCCTTCAGAGCCGTTCTCTGATGTTCTTTTAACGAAAAATATTGGGTAGATTGGACGACACGGATGAAATAGCAGCATCAATGTTGACGCTTGCTTCCTCGATGCGAGCCGCCATTGTTGTCTGAATCAAAACAGTCGCTTCTCCGCTACGTCACATCTATGAAACTCCCGCACGGCGGTCCTGATTGGCTCGACCTGAAAATCTGGTGCCGAAATCCCTCCCAACGGGAGCGATCCCAGATGGATGTGAGTGGAGCTAGGCGGAACGAAATGCATCTGGCGAGAGTCAGGTTAAAAACAATCCCCGCAGATCTCAATGTTTTGATGTGTACCGCCCCGCCTCTTTTTTTGTTCTGTAATGAAATGACACACTGAACAAAAGCGTTGTAGATACGAGCCTTTGTCACAGCGTTATTGTGGAATCTCTGTGTGTAAAGGGATCATGTAATAGATTATACATAGAGATAAAAGGCAATGAAATGGATACTGAGTGTGATGTTTTCCAGGTTTGATTTTTAGTTTTTTTTAAATGGAGCTCCTGAATGCAAAGCTCAAACCTGGACAGCCTGCCACCAAGAAACTAGAGCAATCAACCAGGCTCACCTCGCTCAGGTACTTCCGGGTCTGCTGCCGGTACAGTGGCCTGGAGTAGACGTAGATCGGCATTGTGTATGGACGTTTAGGCAGCATGGCTACCCTCACCGCCTCCTGGACACGGTTGCGCACGTAGAGTGCAGCCTTAGGGGAGTTCCTCAGGCTCTGGTGGAGGTAGATGGAGGGAAAGAGGGCGGTGCTGTGCTCCCACAGCCACATCATCTGGTTGTTCTGCTTCTGGGTCTTAGGGGAGCATTTACCCGTGTAGCCAGAACCGTACCAGCCATAGTTGCGGCAGTCGGGGAACAGGTAGAAGCCCCAGCGGCGGGTAGGACGCTCATCAATGCCGAGGCTGATGGTCTTCTCCATGAAAAGCTGTGCGGCCTGCTCGAACTGGCTCTTCGCCAGTTTGGAAATTTCCCCAGATGATGAAAACGGGGAGTTCTGCATGGCATGATTGATGGACAACTTCCGATAAATACGTTTCGACCCAAAGTTCTGGTCCCATAGGGGGCGCCAGGACTCCCAGTCGATGACGGCCAGCCCCGGAGAAGAATCCTTGGAGATGTAGTAATCGATCTGCTGCCGAGCCTTGGCCAGATGCTCAGTCAGGTTCCCTTTTTGGGGGAATCCGCCATTGTAGAGCTTATGCTTGACAGTGTCGACTTTAGGGTAGCGGCCGAGGCGATTCTCGTAGAAGATGGTTAGGAACTGACCAGACACCGCGGCCGGCGTGGTCACCGCCTGGAAAGCGGAGGTGTCCAGTGGGATGCCGAGTTTTTGACACTTGTTGGTGGGGGCATTCCATATGGCCACGAAGGGGTGGTCTTTGATCATCGGTGGCTCAGTGGGGGGCAGTGCAACGATGGCAGAGATGGAGCCGATGACAACGAGGGGGACGCAGGCCAGAAAGGACAGGGCCATAATGTCTCTGGACAAAAGGGAGGAAAGACAACAAATAAGGTCTTTGCAATTTGATCTCGACGCCCTTTCCCAAGTCATCCCAGCCTCATTTTACATGAAAAACAGAATAATTTGATAGACGTTGAGTTCATTATTCACCAGTGATTCCAGGATTTTCAAGGGAAGTTTGGACGTTTGCCGAGATCGCTGATGTCTGTTTGTAATGTTTGTTGAAGGCTCAACAGATCTCCTTCTGGTCGGACACCACAGTTACTACATTCAACTTGTGCAGGTAAATAACTGTTTTTTATTTTCCATAGAGTTAAAAGCCGTCCAGAATTCTGCTTGATATTGGTGTGAGTGGTGAATAATAATTTATTTGATTCTCCTTACGAGAAGACAGGAAGAGGAAGAGAAATTGTTCTGTTTCTTGCCTCAAACAGAGCTGCAAGTTCACGGGGAAACCAAGGCCGTCTGTAATTCTAAACTTTTTAAAAGGTGCATATTTATCTACAAATGCTGCCATGCAATTGTTCTGTTGTTTGAAAAAATGCCATTTTAACATATCGAAAAAGTAAATTGAGTGTCACTTCTGTAAAGGTCAATTCGAATTTCTTGGCTTCCTTGTTTTGATCATATTTCTAGATTAAGAAAAAACATACAAAGATTTCCAAAAGTACGGTTAAGTACGGTTCTCACAGTCGAAATAAAGACCACAAATGAGCCGTTATTAATTTGAAAGATTAATATGATGGTGGTCGACTACCGTTACAAAGTTTCAGGACCTAAAAATTTGGAAAAGTTGTCCAGATGTTCAGATGATGCTTTGTTTATCATGTTTTATAAATTCTTTGCTGCATATTGTACATTTATGTCTTACGTGTTCTATTGCTGCCTTTGTTTTTACGCCGTAATGTGACCTTGATTGTTATTAAAGGTGGCTTTCAAACAAAATGTATTATAAGATGATCATCTCCTCACTTGTACCAGATGCAGTTAATTTAATACATATTCTAAAAATGGTTTTGTAGCATTTCCATATGTTTGTGAATGAAAATATCATCAGCTCCTACCTGCCGCTCTCTTCGGTGACCAGTGAAGGACTGTTCACGGTCTCTAAACTCATCTACGTCACTGTTGTTTTGCTGTTTCATTTGTCAGAGGAACCTGGTTTTTTCACTCTGATCGATCGTTATCTGAATCTATATTTAGTCAGTTATTCGACGTGTTGGAGCTTCATGGGCCAGAGCCTTGTGTGGGTTCTTTAAACTCAAGAAAATGAGTAGTTAAAGTGATTTTATTTGTACATACTGTAGAGTTACATTCAATGGTCTCATATTCAGCAATTTCATCTTACCTCACGGTTTATGGTGGTTTTAATGTTTACTGCTAGTTGCAGCAGAGTACAGTATTTTTGTGTTTTAATGTTTTATGTTCAAAATATCCTTCTAACACCTGCAGTCTAAAGTAGTTGTAGTTACCGGAGGGCTCCAGCAGGAGGAGTATAGAGCTCATGAGCTAGCTTTAAGGTACACCACGCTAACTCCTCTCAGTCATCATACAGATGATCTGGAGGTTTGGGCAGTATCCTAAATGTGATATCACGATATTCTCCGGCACAAATATCACGATATTATTGTTGCTCATTCGCTCGACTGTACCTGCCAAGTGGACGAGCATTGATAATATGTGTTGGGTGATGGACTTAAAAGATATTGATGTGCTTCGTCTTCACTGCGACAACAGCTCTGTGTGCATTTTCTTTTCAAAATAAAAGCCATAAGATGCCGCGACAGCTGTATCGCGATATTCAATACTATCTAATATCGGCCCAAGCCTAAAGATCTGAGGAAAGTTTGTATCCATTTCGTGGATTAGATTAGGACGAAGATAAACTATAGTGTATTTTGTACATGACTGCTCATGCACAATAAAAACGACATGGTATGTTGCCACTGCAGTGCGTATTCATTGTGGTCTGTATGATAATTATGTGTCAGTCATTATACAGGAAGAGTGACACATAATATATTATCACATAAGATAGTGAGCATATTTCTGACTATTGGTATCAGTATAAAATTAAAAATGTGCTACTTTGACTCTCATGCATCATATAAACCACACACTCACTAGTAACTACAATTAGCAAATAAATGTAGTTGAGTAAAAGTGCAATATTTGCTTCCAAAATGTAGTGGAGTGGAAGTATAAAATAGCAGAAAATGGAAATACTCAAGTGAAGTACAAGTACCTCAAACTTGTACTTTCGGTGTCAAGAGCTCCCCAGAAATCCTCCACAGAAAAAGAAGAAACACTTCAAGGTTGTACTGAAGAAAACTCTTTAATCGCAGTGCATTTACATTCAAATAACACTTTTCATGTGTTGCATAGTCCTTGTTGCATTTGGTTTACAATCTTAAGAGACAAAACACAGTTAGTGCAGGAAACAGTTTCTGCAACCTGAAGGTTCACCTGAAAGCTCGTTTGAGATGAAAATACTGATTCAGTTTCAGCCAAGATCAGTGTGACTGACGCTACACGTTCATGTTAAGAGACCAGAAAGTTACTCAGGATTTAAAAAACGCTGCAGGTATCTGGTCTGTAGTGAATCTGGATTGTCCTCCAGAACAGTTTGTTGGCAACAAAAAAAAGTGTGTAAAGGTGTAATGAGATTGAGTGCAAGGTGTATTTTCAGAGCGATGTGATCGTGTACAAAGTAAAGACACGAGTGGAAACAGACTCGATCTTAGTGGCACAAACTGAGTTGATTCAAAGACACATTCGCTCTCGTAGGAAAAGAAGCTACATGTAATTTGTTTTTGCCTTCCAAACGGACCAATATGAGCTTTTTTCTGAGCATGCAGGGTTAGAGGAGGAGTCAGGGGTATGATCTTTTTCCTAGGTAGTTTGGTGTCTGATCCCAACCTCCTCACGGTTTTCTCACAACATCAACAACAGTCCAAAAGTCACAGTCTGTCCTAATATCCGAGCTGTTTGTCAGCAAGCATTATTTTGAAAGTCTGGTATTTTGACCAGTTGGGAGGGAGAGGGTGTTGGCCTCTGGTGGGAGGAGGAAGTTACGACAGCTCCGTCTCCCAGAGTTTTGTATATTTTGTGTGAAAACTGAGTCAACTTTGTCTGCTCATGAAGGCTGAACGCTCCAAGTGAGGAAAATGGACTTTAAAATGTTCTCTGCCTCAGGTTCTTCTCATGTCAGGTACAAATGACTGGACTTAAAGACTTCTGACATGCTTCCCTTTAGATTGTTGCAGGAGACGACACTTTAACGCCTTAAAAACTGGTCTAGGTTTAAAACTTTGGTTTGAATTGAAGCCAGCGGCATAGACTATATTCACACAGTGGCCATTCATCATTATTTCACCACTTCCCATATACAGTATGTGCCATCCTTTACATCCTGTTCAGTGTTTCGTCATACCTACAGTCATGTACATCAGCCTCAAAGACAGAGACACGACTCCTTTCAGTCCACGAGATGAGAAATCATCAAAATCTTAACACATCTGAATCCTCTGAACTGAGATGTACTAACATTAACGTCTCCATGATCATTGAAAAACAAACCTGATCCTCTATACTTGTATTTTATATAGAAAAGATACACATTATTCTGAAATCGATAGCACCTTCAACATGTGCACGCCTCGTCCAGACAGGCTCGAATATGAGGCGCTTCCCCCGTAGTTAGTATCATGTCAGCAACAGTACAAAAAATATATACTTCATGTATAATGTCAAGTAATATAACAGCTTATTGTTGAAAAAAACAAAACAAGTTTTGTGCCGTTAGAAATAAACTAACAGCAACTCTTCAAGGATGTCTTCAAAAACACAGAATGACCAAATATTAGTGATTGTTCTCCTACATGTGGCGGTTTGTAGCGTTAGCACCCTTTGGTTTCCATTGGAAGGCTTCGTCCTGCCGCCACATCTTACTGTGATTCTACTGAACCAGGAAGCTTTTAAAGTAAAAAAAACAAAACAAAACAAAAAAAAAACAATCCCTCCGATCCTTAATTAACATTCTTGGAAGGACTGATGCAGTTGTTGGCAGAAGAGGCAGAGCAGATTGATGCAGAAGTCAGAAGTTCACCTGGTCGACCGAAACCTTCATCTGTCAACATGCTAAAACCTCTGTGTCGTGTAAAGTGCCGTCACGCTCCTTGAAAAAGGAAGTGTTTTATTTGTACATGTGTTACTTTTCAACACAGCAGCTGTCAGAGAGAAAAAAAGGCTTCGTTTTCGTTTCACATTGAACAACTAATTGAAAATAAGTTTGTCTCCTCCTCAGCAGTCGATCAGATAAAGTTCCTCTTTCATTTACACTTTCAAAGACATTCATGTTTTCCAGAAGATGAACCCAACTGGTGTTCCGCTGACTTCCCTCTTGCTGCTCTGGATCATTTCATATCACTTTGGAGATCACTTGACTTCTATGTCGGCGCCATCATCAGGTCAAAATTCCAGTTTGTCGAATATTTTGGTTATACCTGCAAAACTAACGTCATTATGATCAGCCTGTACAGTTGTTAGCATTTTAACATGCTAAACTGAACATGGTATAAACATAACACAGTTCCCGCTTAATATTAGCATGTTAGTAGCAGAACTGTACCTAAGTACAGAACAGAACCGCTGGGACGACTGTAGGCTTTCACACTGCACTTAGCCCAGAGCTAATAGCATTGTCAGAACTTTCTTAGCTTTAGGCCACGAAAGCGTTCACACTGGCACATTTCAAAGTGAGTCAACCCCGACTTTAGCCTAAGGTTTGCGGGTCTTGCTCGAGAGCAGGGTCAGGGCTAACCCAGGGTGAGTCTTCAAGCCGAGGGCTAAGGACATGCAGTGTAACAAGCCCTCTTGTTAGACCATCAGTCAGACTAAATAAGCAGTGTGAAGAATTGCTTCGCCCTGGGTTCTGACATCACTAAATGATTATAGTCCAATATTCAGTCTGCATTAAACCCAGTCAGTCTTCATCCTAAATCAAACACATCATCGTCTCTGTGCTGAAAAGTAACATCTGAACACAGCTGTGTTGAATAATAACACCTGCATCATACAATCGTCTTTACTAACGATAAGTTCAACAGGAGCATCAACAACATCAGCTGAAGGCTGCACCCGGTCAGTGGTGCCACACTCTTCCGTCCATCCAACCGTTCACGCTGCTCGTCCTCCCACATCGTCCTCTTCTTCTTCTCGTCGTCCTCCTCTTCCCTCCACGGCCCGTCGTCCTCCTTCACCTTGTTGATGCTGTCGCAGCGTTCGCCCTCGTGGCCTTCGTAGCAGTGGCAGCGAAACCGCTCAGTCAGCAGCTGCAGATCGTGCTGCGAGTGCCACCCAGTGACGGTAAAGCTCCCGTCGACGGAGAGCCGGATGCGGTAGCTTCTGGTGCTCAGGTGGAGGTAATGGGGGGCGAGGGGGTCCCGGCGGACGCAGCGACCGTTCCCCTGGCACAGGTGGTCGCTGCAGACCTCGGTGGCTCGCGTCACATTGGTGATGTACTGGCCCAGGCGGTGTTTCAGGAAGGCTTTCACCTTGGAGCAGTTGTACTGGGGAAGGAAACAGTGATAAGAAAAAAGAATAAGGACTTTGTTGCTGTACTTAAGTAGATTTTTCAGATATCTTTACTTGAGTAAACAGCTTTTGACTCCTCCTCTCTACATCTCAAACGAGGGAAGAAGAGTTCAGGAGTTGGTGGAGACCAAACCGTAGCTAAAAAGAGAATTTTGGACTCAACCTTGCCTGATACCAGACAGAACTGTCAACTTCTTACCTGCCGGATTAAACATCTGATGCCAGCTACTCTAGTTTTCCTCCAAAGGGATGATCATGTTGCTCTATGTATGCTGAATGTGGAAGTAATATGCGGAGGATATCCTGATTAGGTCTGACTGAGGACACGTTGTGGTCGCGACTTGTCCATCACGAGGTCCCTTACCCTAAAACACACCATGCTTTATCGTGTATTTTACTCTAAATTGAGCCATAATTTACAAAATGAGCATCCTGCTGTGTTGAAGAAGACTTGTAACAAGCGACTGAGACCATAAACCCATCAGAAAACTGTTTACTGAGATTAAAAATCAAGGGAGAAGTGGGGTCATTTTCTCATAAGCTTACATCGAATTGGACCCATGGAGTCACCCCCCCCTGCTGGCCAATAGAGAGAATGCAGGTTAAAGGCTTCACTTTTCAGACATGAGAAGCTCGGCCAATATTTAATACACTTAACGTTAAGGTGGGTCGTGTTTTAGGATTAAGAAATGTGCACAAAACATTTTACATTTATGAAAAGCGACACTCCCTGAGAATCTGGTCGTTTCAGAAATTCAGATGCTGTTTGGATAAACTTTTGTCCATGCAGACAGGATGACAACATGTGTGTTATAGTTTTCAAAATGTCACAGTGGTTTCACAACACACACACACTGACCACATGATGTCAACTTTCTATTGTCTGACCATATTTACGGCCGTGGTTTGTCTGGAGTCCAAAACAAATGAAGAAGGCTGAGAGAAGAGCGTTTTTAACTGGAACAGCGGTGGACATCATCGGTCCCCAACGACTAAATAATGGAGCAACAGAGAACATTTGACAGCAGATCTTCCACCACAGCAGCATGTATGAAATATTCTTCATGTATCAGTGAAGCTGACAGAGCGAGTCGGAGGATCTGAGTGAGACCAGAAGCTCTTTCCAGAGTTCAGGAGACAGTTTTTGGGCGAAGGTCAAAGGTCACCCACCCTGGATGAGGTCAGGTTCAGGTCTCCCCAGATGACGAAGCCTGCAGCTCCCAGTGCAGCACTCTCCCCGATGGTGTGGATCAAGTCTTTCTGCAGGAAACACACAGATGCCAAGATCACGTCACACCAGTGAACATTCAGGGAACGTTTAGAGAAGAAGAAAGGATCTTAATTATCCAATAAAAGCTTTAAAATGATCAAACGAAACAAAAAGGCTTTTGTTTGAGAATGGATCTTTTTCATCACATGCTGAACAGAACATGATTTTAGAGTGTGGGAGTGTTATAATCACTTAAAGACATCGATTTAAAGTAAGTAAGACCAGTAAGTAAAAAAACTCTCCTCAGGAAGGAGCTGCCTTTCTGTGGATCTCCACTAGATGGCAGTAGTCAATAAATTCAAGGTGGTGAGTTCTGACCTTCACTCTACACATCTGCAGCCTCTTTAAATAACATAACACAGTTTTATTTGATAATTTTAGAGCTTTTATTTGATGAAGCTGTCATCCACTCCTCACACAGTCACAGGTGATGTCACACAGACAGGTGAGTACTCACCTTGCATGCAGATCTACGTCACTCAGAACTGAGTTCAGGACAATCTTAGTGACACATGTTTTATATTTAATAAAAATATATTTATTGCATTCCTGTTTGTCTTTGTGCAGACGAAAGAATAAGTGCGCTTGTTACTCATAAACTCATAAACTAAACTACATGACTGTTTTTTATTGGATGGATAATTCATCCCAGACATGGAATACTTCATTTAAAGGATTCATTCTCCAAAAAATGAACATTTAGCTGTTATCTACTTTGTACCATGCTGATGGAAAGTCAGGTGAAGTTTCGTTGTGCACAAAGCATTTTTTGCAGCATTAAAATGAAAAATACAACCCTCAAAAACAAAAGCTCGTCCGGCAGAATCCAAGTCTCTAGATGCCCTGAAATCCTAAAATGCTCTGAAAAGATGTGCAATCGAGTTTGTGCAGCTACAGTGAAGATTTACGCTTAGAAAAGAGTATAAATAATGTCTTTTCTGATCAATTTGGGCTTCTGGAGACTTTGATTATATTGGACAAGCTGATTTTTATGCTGCAACGCTGTTTTGCTTCTACAGAAATGTTTTGTGGACTACGAAACTTCTACGGACTTTTTATCAGCTTGGGTACAAGAAGTTAAAAAAAAAATTTAATTTTTGAGAGAATTTATCCTTCAATGTCACAGTGGAACGGAAGTCAGAGCGTATCAAAAATACTCCGCTGTGCTACAGGACCACAGTGGAGTATGTAAATCACTGAACTCACAGTGAAACTACATCATTGTGATGATCTTTGTTCTTACTGCGGTGAGGAAGGCCAGTGGATCATCTCGGTAGCCCAGCCTCAGGTACACGTAGGTGGGGAGGTCGTACTCCTTGGAGGTCTGCGAGGCGACACGGAGCGACTCTCGGATTCGGTGCTGGGCGAAGTGCAGGTTGCTGATGCTGTTGGTGTGACTTTTCCTGATGGCCACCGACGGGTAGAGCACCGTGCTGCTGTTCCACAGCCACAGCAGCTCGTCGTTCCTCATCCTCTCCAGCAGAGGGCAGAAGCCCGTGTAGTTCTGCTCATGAAGGTTGTAATTGTGGCAGTCAGGGTAGAGGTAGAAACCCCAGAGGGTGTTTGGGCGTAGGCGTATCCCAAGCTGGATAGTCCTCTGCATGAACGCCTTGGCGCTCTTTTCAAAGCGGCGTCGTGCCAGCTCCTCCACCTGCGCCTCCGTCACGTTGAGGTACGCCTTGGAAGTCAGCTCCTTGGACTTGCGCCGGTAGATGTCCTTCTTGTGCCAGTTACGGCTCCACTGAGGCCGCCAGAACTCCCAGTCAATGATGGCCAGGCCACGGAAGTCCTCTGCGGGGATGAAGTGGTTGATGTCCTGGTAGGCCTTGAACAGGTGCTGGTCCAGGCTGCAGTTCTGCGGCAGGCCGCCGTGCACAGCGACGCCCTGCGGCGTGTAGTGGGGGTAGTAGCCCAGCCGGTTGGCATAGAAGATGGTGACGTTCTGACCCGTCCAGTCGGCACGTGGGCTCCCGTGGAAGTGGAACAGGCGATCGATGTTGGTGGTGACGTTGTACTTGATGGTGCACATGTCCAGCGGGGCGTTCCAGGCGGCGATGAAGGGCTTCCGGCCAATTAAGGGCAGCCTGGCGGGTTTCTGACCAAAGGCGGCGTGGAAGACCAGAAGAAGCCAGGAGCAGGTGAGGGCGACAGGTACGACATGTTGGGAGGAGGATGCCCCGCCCACTGGCATCACAGGCATCCTGGGGTTCAGAAGGAACAGCTGTCAATCATCCTGAAGAGAGAGAGAGAGGTTAAAGTCACAGTCACACATTAGAGAATGGCCATCGACTTCCTTTTTGAGAGGTCAACCACACACTTTTCTTTGCTATTGATTGAGGCTGTGACTTTCAAAGTTCACGAAAGTTTAACTCCAAGCCAAGATACAAAAATTTGCTTCGCCACTGCATGAACAGTTCACCCATCTGACCGGAGATAAACATTCAGTCTTTCCAATCAAATGTTTGCCCGTTTTGAAAGAAAACTCCAGCGCGAGATTGAGTCGCAGTGGGAAATTATGTAGGCGTGGTAATTCTTACTGTTGACGCGTCAGGTAGAGCAACGTCAAGGTGCGTTAGACGTATAGATCTAAACTAAACTATTAAAACATTCAGCATTAAGGGCTGCAGTGAGGCTCAAAGCTCTTTTGAAGGAATACTCTAAAACAAAAGTACAATATACAAGTAAATAAGGAAAAATCTCTGGGGTTTAGACGAACACACCAAACGACCTGAGGCGTCATGTCTCCTGCAGAGATGTTGACGGACCGACAGAATAAGCAGCAGAGACATTAAACCAAAAGCCTTTAATGACCGCGTGAAGTGTTTCAGCCCATCTGCAGAAGTCTCTTCAACTTCGTTTGACCTTCTGACTGTTTTTATATTGTTCCCGTTCGATGACTTTATGGAAGCCGCAGCTGGATGAGCTCAACAGACAGCTCGTGTCAAAGTAAAATAAACTTCTGTTTAACTATTCTCTCTGTTTGCGAGTGTTTAAGTGCTCGGGTTACGGCGCACATCGCGAACCACGAGAGCTTTAGCATTTGCTTTTACATGTGATTTTACGAGCCAATAGTTTTTCCATGTTCAAGTCTGTGGAAACATCTGGATGTTGAGATTCTGCACAACCTCGTACTGCGAGAAGCTATATCCTCGTTTGTTTTACAGCTGTTGAAGTTTTATTTTAAAATTCCTGGAAGATCCCAAAACTTTTTTAGAGAATCCAGAGATACATTAGGCTACAGATAGAATCCGTATCCTGCAGTCTTCCAGCAGACAACCTCAGTACTTTTTGGTGAGGTATCCTTAAAAGTATGGATGTCAGTTAGATCTGCTACTCCCCGCGGATGAATCCGAAACACTTTCAAGAACTTTTTTCTGCAGCCCAGTATCACAGCAGTCCATGAAGCAGTGACAAATCTAGTCTTCAGGATTCGTGTGCTTGGGCACAATTTGTCCTGTGGCCCGTGGCACAGGATTAAAATAGAGTACTTCTGATTTCCATTAACAGAAAACCAAAATCATGGTCTTTCCTCAACCTGCACCAAAGTAAGTCATGTAGATTTTTTTCTCATCTGAACCGAAGTGCTTTTGTTGACAGTCCTGGACTTTGTACTCGAGATAGACCGATTATCGGCCTGGTTGATAATCAGGGTCGATACTCGGCATTTTTCCGAATAAGCCAAGTATACACTGGACAATTTCAGCTTGTTTTTGACCTAAGTTCTGAGCCGCATAACTCAACAATTTCAGCTTCGTCAGGGCCTCGTTTGCCCTGAAGTGTTCATTTTAAAGAGCACTACTTTGTCTGTGATGCCGCATCCTTTGTCTGTAGTCATCTCTACAACGTCCTGCCCACATCACTGTCTGACCAGTAAATCAGTGCTGAGTAATCTGAAATCACAGAGTAACTAGTAACTGAAGTTATCAGGTAAAAGTAGAGGAGTGGGGATATAAAAAACTCAACTCAAATTGTACTTAAGTACTGTATTTAGTAACATTTCATCACTGGTCTTTCCAAATTTTGACAAAAAACAATCATTTTTCAAATACCAGTTATTGGTCTCCATGGTTACTATTTATCAGTATCTGTATTGGCCCTACAAAAAGCTTGTTGATGCTACTTTTTTCACCCACCATCACCCCTGAATTTGCCCCTGCGTCTTGGTGCAGAGTCGTGAAAGAATTTAAAATGTATTTATTTATTTACTGCCAAACTATTGACCAGTTTGCAGTTTCATTTTTCTTCCTGCTTCCTCGTTGTGGAATCTGTAGATTTTATTGACCCCATAACCTTCCACCCGCAGGACAAACCGTCTCAGACGCTGCACATATCCAGCGACTGAAATAGGTCGAATACTTCCTGCTTGGAGAAACTGTCGACCAATCAGAGCTTTGGAGGCATTTTATTTTAATCTCCTGACCGTAAATAGCTCTTGGCTCATTTCCATGGCACCCAAAGGTCAGATGTCACGGAGAGGAAGTCAGTTGACACCCAGCGATCTGAACGAGGACTCCGGCTGCAGGACGGCTCCAGTCCACATCTAGTCCTCCTCTGACCAGAGCTGAAGCCTCAGGCCATAATGACAGGCCTCCCTGCCAAACGTCTCAGTGTTTGCTGTGTCTCTGCATCTCATAAACAGCCGGCTGAACCAAACATCCAGTCAGACGGAAAACAGACCAATCAGACGTCTGAATCCTGTACTTACGTCACTTTAAAGTCGCTCTAAGTAACAATTTGTAGCAGTTTACATGTACTAATCACTTATTTATTGTACATATGTGATCGAAAAATGAGACCTTCCTCCGTCTCTCTCGGAAAAAACGCGACAGAGTTTCTATTTAACCGGCCGATTGTGCTTCCGGAACAGTTAGCGCTAGGTCAAATTTAGTCCGTGTATCTTGTGTTTCATCTCACACTTTACAAGACTTAATTAGAGTTACTTATAAATCGTAGGATTACAGGAGCCGTAAGCGATGTGTTCACAACGTTCCCACGAAGAATCCATCTGATCGAACAACTTTTCAGAGATTCATGAATTAAAGTTCACCTTTTTCAGTTTGATCTGAAGATAAAACACAACAATCCTACATCTATCTTTCAAAAAAGCATCGTTACGTGTTCATGTCATCATGGTACTCGGCCCTATAAAGTCCTGTAGGCACTTTAACGTTGTTCTTATAATTGTATGGAAGCTGTTTGTCTTTTTTTTTTTCCAATCTGAGTTATGTCGGTTTGGAATCAAAGTCTTTTCCTTTCTTTGTGTTCCTGCCAGTTTTTTGCCTGTAGGTTTGGAAATTATTCCACTGCTGGCCTCAGTGAAAACAGATCATTTTTCAAAGCCGACCATACTGCAGTGTTACAGTAAACGCACGGACGTATGGCAGGATAATGGCTCTCGGCTGAGGCAGAAACTACTTCCATCTGAAAGCCGGGCAGAAAGATGATTTGATGATAAGATTTCTTTCTTCTCTCTCTCTTCTATTCGAGCTTGAAATCTCTAAACCCTCCTGACGGTCAGCATCACCCTCTGTGGATGCCGTCATGGTTTTCGGATGAACTACCTCTCATATGCAACACAAGTTTAGGAGACATTGGTTTCTGGATCTCTGTGGAGATGTCAGCTGTAAATTCTTGGTTTATTCAAGCATGAAATTATCAGAGAGGGATTGGAAAGAATGTGACTGCATGATTTTTTCCGAGTTATCGCTGTCAGCAAGATTTTAAAACACTGACCCTTCCACGCTACTCAGTCGACTGTCTCAAAGTTTAATGTCCAGAGCTGAACGTGTCATGTTGGACTGAAGCGCGAGCCATTAGACATTAGAGAAGGATGTCGGGGGAAACCCAGCTGAGATGCATCCAGTGTAGACGGTCTGTGTGGTGAAGCACACACAAGCTGCTTTTCAACAAATTCAACTGGCTCAGGAGGCTGATCTGAGGACCATTAACCAATTATTGAGTCGGAACCCCAACCCGAAGCATTTAGCGGCTTGGGAATAAGGCTCAACAATGAGGACAGTCTTCCTGGTGGGGATCTAAATCCAGCCTCAAACTGTAGATGGCCTGAGGAGCATGAATTCATTTTTAATCACAAAAAAAAAACTACCTGGGAGGCCGGACTGGGCCGAGCCTTCATGTGCGGCAGTCGTTGGCTTCTATCGTGATAAAAAGACAAAGCAGCCTCAGATTAAATGTATGAATATGGAGTTCATGTTTAAGGTTTGGCTTTGTGTCAAAGCGAATCATTTATCCTGAGGAGTCTGGAGCCGCGGGCCAGTCTGGCATCGATTAAGATAAGACTTTGTTGATGTCTGTGGTTCTTGTGGAACAGCCCGGCTCGTTCAACAAAAACAAGAAAGAGACTGTTTGATTTTCAGTGTCTCTGTTGAAAATTGGGGTGAATTTGAGCCGCGGCTGCCAGTTTCTGAAGTATCTTCGGCTTCTCGGCGCCGACCCTGAACCAGAGGACGGAGGGCAAAGGTCACGAGGAAGCTGCGAGGCGGGAAAACGGGCACATTGATAACAGAAAAAAGTTAATAATCTCTTATTTGAATGCTCGCGCGAGGACCGAAGGAAGGCCAGCTTTTTTACTTTGGTGTAGAGCTGAGTGTGCCACCGCAAGACCTCGACAACCTCAGGATATGAGCGAATTTCATGCCCAGAGAAAAACATTTCGAACTCAGTTGTAACTGAAGCTGACAGTTTGATGGCGGCGTTTCTAAGAGGATGGAAAGAGAGATGCCAGGAGAGGAAGAAGCACGTCGATGTTTGGGAATCGAGCCGAACCCCCTGACGGAGGAGGACGAGGGGTCGGGAGCCAGATTAACAGATTCCCTCACATTCGCCATCTGTCACGTAAATATGTTCCAACACCGAGCCGGACGTCAGCGAGCGAGTCACATCACTCGGTCTTATTCTGACTGCGTAACCACTTTAAACACAGCTCCTGTAGCAGAACTGCAGACCTGTATCATAATTAGATGGCTGCATGTTGTCCAAGTCCAAATTAACTGGAAAGTCGTCCTCGGAGGAGAGAGCTGAACCTCAAGCAGTGTTGAAACTTGCATTACTCGCTGTGAGTTGTTTATTTTATCAGTCGAACGTGGAGACTATGGACAATATTTCATCTGTATTTGTTCATTTACGGAGCTTTACATCACAGTGTCTTGTTTTATCTGACCCACAGTCCCAAAACACAAAGATGGTAATTTAACAATAAAAGAATATAACAACAAAATGCAGAAAATCCTCACATCATTAGGAGTGACTGGTGTTTGCTAATATAACGATGGATGTATAAAATTTGCTCGTCTCATCTCTTCAAACGCTCGGTAACATGACTCTGCATCAGGACTTTCCGCAATCAAACCAAGCTGGCCGGACCGAGTTAACCAGCGCGGAGGAAACCATTTTAACAAATATTCCTGGTGACTGAGTGTGGTCATGATTCATGTTCCTCCTCACACGAGAGCCCGAAAAACAAAAGCTGCAGAACAGGAACCGCCGAGGCTGAGATCTTTTCCACTCGACAGAGCCAGAGCTAATCACAGCGCCTGCCTGTTGGTGAGCGCCGAGGCTGCAGGCGTCGCTCTGCCAGGACGGGGACGATTGGTGAGTTTGGGTTTGGGGAGGATGTGTCAGATGGAGAAAACAGATGGATGACCTCAGAGGAAGAGGGGAGACAGAACTGATGGAGATGAAAATAATGAAAGGGAGGCAGAAAAACTAGTTTTCTATGCAGGGAGCTCCGTGACGAGCCTCCTGACTGCCTTTGTTTTATTCTTCCTGT
Organism: Lagodon rhomboides; assembly: GCA_039737535.1. Lineage (NCBI taxonomy): Eukaryota > Metazoa > Chordata > Actinopteri > Spariformes > Sparidae > Lagodon > Lagodon rhomboides. Next base: position 31,455,984 of record CM077793.1, on the reverse strand, counting down.
TGGTTTGTCTGGATGCTGTTGAGGACGAAGGAGGAGGAGGAGGATGTGTATGAATGTATTTCTGTCACAGGTCATACCTGCTGCTTCAGTAATCGTATGTACAAACTAAATTTTGGCTAATTTTAGGGAGCTACTGGCCACTGCATCCTCACGTGGCGCCATCACAAAGGTGATCAGCAGCCCACTACGTAGTTTGGGAAATCAGGAATTGATGCAGCAGTAACATGGGTGAAGAGCAGAAATGGATAAAGAAAAGGGTCTTTTGAATGAAAGGTTCAGCTATAAAGCCCTGACAGATAACCTGACTCTCTCCAGATGCATTTCGTTCCGCCTAGCTCCACTCACATCCATCTGGGATCGCTCCCGTTGGGAGGGATTTCGGCACCAGATTTTCAGGTCGAGCCAATCAGGACCGCCGGGCGGGAGTTTCATAGATGTGACGTAGCGGAGAAGCGACTGTTTTGATTCAGACAACAATGGCGGCTCGCATCGAGGAAGCAAGCGTCAACATTGATGCTGCTGTTTCATCCGTGTTGTCCAATCTACCCAATATTTTTCCGTTAAAAGAACATCAGAGAACGGCTCTGAAGGCTTTTGTTGGTGGAAACGATGTTTTTGCCCTTCTCCCGACCGGATTTGGCGAGAGCTTGATCTACCGAATGGCTCCGACAGACAAGTGGATTATCCAATCATATGCAAGTTGCCTTCTGAAACACATCTCCAATGGAGCGATCCCAGATGGATGAGTGGAGCGAGGCGGAACGAAATTCATCTGGAGAGAGTCAGGTTACTGACAGGTGGTTCTCTCAACAAAAACGATAGTTATTTGCGAGTTACCGCTGCAGTATGTCGAGTCACACGTCGGATACTTGCTGGCCGAGCACACAGCTGGTGCAGAGAGTCCTCCACCTCTGAAGGCCGACCACCATGATAGTTTGAGACAGTGATGGCTGCAGCTTACAACAACAACTAACAACCTTTACAGGTGTGAAGTTGGACACTACATTGTGTTAGTATGACTAAGGGATGTTACCTTCAGGTCAATATGTCCATCTGTTGTTGCTTGTTGGACTTTTCTGGAGAATATTCTGGACAGTGTTTGCTGTTGTTTTGCATTGTCGCAATAACAATAAGCACATTTATCCACTCGCATGTTGATCAGAGTCTTAAAAACTGGAAAAATATCCCTTTAAGGTTCATTTAGAACAGATAAATAATCAAATATGGATATCAAATATATTAATATATGTATCAAAAGGTATTTCAGCTGTAAACTGGATTATTGAGGCAGATCCCAAAATCAGTATTTGATATCTGAGAGTTCAAATGTCACACAAACGTGAGTAGTTTCGAGGAAACAAGTGAGGAACAATCTACTAATTAATGAATTGTTATCGACTCATTCATAAACTTTTGTGTCCCCTCCAGTAAAGTGAAACATCTTACTACATGTTTCTCAGAGGTGCCTCATGACTTCAGGGTTACCTGAACATCCTGAACATCTTTAATATGCATCATTATTGACTGTACAGTTCTTGAACTTCTCATAAACGTTCCTCACTTGTCTTTGGTAACTTTTATTTTCTTACATTTTACATTCAGAACTTGTGAATAACTTGTGTCACGTCGTATGACAGGTCAAAGGTCACCCAGGTGCTCTTTAGGAATTTTACTTGTTTACTTGAATATGAAAAAATGTAGTGCTACTTTTATTTAAAGGTGCACTCTGTAGTTCTGAGTAAGACATTTTGATCAGAAGAGAAAGAGCTTAACTTTTAATGCTCAAACAAACTAAATGACTTCAAACTGACTTTAAAGGACGACACAGTTTATACCGTTTTAGATTTGTTTATATGTGGCGGACCCTGCCACTTTTCCACCTTCCAACAGTGTTCTGGGACCTTGTCTTCCTCTGAGAACAGCTGGTTTATTCACTTACTACCTCATTATTATTGTAAATATTAAAATTCTGAGTTTTCTTCACCAAAACTACAAAGAGCAGCTCAAAGTAAAGCGTCAGAATCCACCACTGGCTGATATTTGGGATCTAATTGGTCGCTGATATCCGTCGTGCTGATGTGTTGATCTGAAATGTTGTTGAATGGATCAAGAGAAAAAAAGCAAAGCTGCACAATTTATGTATTATTGAGCGAACACTGACGATCAATATGATGTTTTTGCAGGATTTCATTCAAAGAACATTCTTTTCGATTCTCTTCTCTCAGTCATTTCAAGCCAAATAAAGCTGAATTCAGTCGCCCTTATAGTTTTTAACACTATGTTTAATGTCTCTGCTGTAACATGTGGTAGTTCTTCTGGTCAGATCCGTCACTGCAGTCGCTCATTGAAACACCTGAAGGCAGCTCATCCTTCAAACCCTGTCAGCTCATCAAGGCTCCCAGCTTCAGTTTAACCTCAGACACATTAACCCTCCGTCAGACTGAAAAAAAAAACAAGCTCCCATAAACAGTTTTATAGCCGAACTTTAATCCAGCTACTGTCTCCGACATCCCTCGAGAGCCGTGACCTCCCGTGTCGCCGGCTTTGCTGACTGTTTACTGTAAGTCGTTATGAGTCAGAGCATCTGCTAAATGACTGAAACTCCACCTAAATGGGACCTTTTTAATGCCTCAATTACAGCTGATGTGCAGCTTTACAGCAGAGCGTGAATGTCTGTTCGGTGTAAAACTCCACTCAGAGACTTCAAAAAACAGAAAAGTGCTGCCGTGCAATTGGATTTCTCTAAACTGGAGAAACACTCTCCACTGCGACCGTATTGTTAAGAGTCAGCCAACATTCCTGGCATGACAAGACGCCCCCCTCCTCCTCCTCCACCTCCTCCTCCTCCTCCTCCTCCTCCTCTTCCTCCCCCTTCCTGCATCAACCAAAACAGACGCTCAAACCATGCTGTAACACCCAGGGTTGCCGCCTCCCTCACGGTTTAAAAATACACTTTATTTTCCTCCGTGCGGAGAAAAAAGCTGCTGAAAAGTTGGACAATTTTTCTTTTTTTTTTGGGCCAGATGACATCGAGACAAACAAGATTTGTACCTGAGTTGAACAGCTCACCTGCAGATGCCACACACCGACCGTTAATCAGCAGTCCGGGGAGGGAGGCGGGGGTCTCTTCTCCGGGGTCACCGCAGGGGTCATGGTGGCCCTCTGCCGCCGTACGTCCGGAAACAAAAAAAAAAGGCTCGCGTTCACTCCCTCTGTCAGTCTGACACGCCAAGTCTGCCATCCTCACTTATATACAGCCCAGAGAGGAGAGGAGAGGAGAGGGAGGAGAGGGAGGAGAGGGAGGAGAGAGCGTCACCACCACAACACAGCGATTAGAGTAGAGAGAGAGAGGGAGGGAGGGGGTGAGAGACATAGAGTCACACAGCAGAGAGAGAGAGAGAGAGGCTTTAAGTCCCTGAGAGTTTGTTGAGCTCTGAGGTTTGATCCTCTCTGGGAGAGAAGTCTCGACTCTTCCACTTCAATCAGCATCAGACAGGAAGACGGACGTAAACACACAGTCGTCAACAACAAATGTCCGTGCGTGTGTGTGAGCTCGAGTGTGTTGACATCTACATTTTACATGCCCGTCTTTAAAGGAGCTCTTCTTAATGTGGAGGCGACAGGAGGATTTAGATTAGAACAGTGACGTTTTAAATGTAAAATTTGATGTTTCTGGTCTGTTTTTTGTGCAGAGAATTTTTTTTTTCATGTTTCACAGTCCTATAACTGCTTAGAATATCGGAAAGCATAGTTCAGCAAGCGTAGGAAGCAGTTTCAGGGGTTTGAAATAACATTTCAAGTGTAAAGGTGCAGTATGTTAACCTGACGGGAGAAGGGCAAAAACATCGTTTCCAGCAACAAAAGCCTTCAGAGCCGTTCTCTGATGTTCTTTTAACGGAAAAATATTGGGTAGATTGGACGACACGGATGAAACAGCAGCATCAATGTTGACGCTTGCTTCCTCGATGCGAGCCGCCATTGTTGTCTGAATCAAAACAGTCGCTTCTCCGCTACGTCACATCTATGAAACTCCCGCCCGGCGGTCCGGAACGAAATGCATCTGGAGAGAGTCAGGTTAGCAATTTGTAAGATCTGTTGAATTCACACTCAAAACACAGAAGGGGCAGCACATCACCAACATAACCGCTAACTGCTGCTAACCGTAGCTGCCTTTAGCTCAGTCAGCTCTGCAGAGCTCGCGGACCGCTCGCTCAGGAGCTTATGACCGGGACGCACCGGGGCTAGCTGGTTAGCATGCTAACTTCAGTAGATACTGTCCATCATAACATCAAAACTTCTTTCTATAATTTTAGTTGATTTTTAGATTTGTGATCCCTCATTTTTAGCGTCCAGGTAGTTTAAAAGTCTCTGGAGCTGCAAGTTCTTGCAAAGTTTCCCTTATCCTTTGAAAGAACGAAAAGATAAAAACATTGAAACAAAAAAGGGGAAAATCTAACACAAAAAACATCAGTCTGCTTCTTCCAAATCCAGTTTATTAAGCGGAACCATGCAAACTCACAGAGTCCTGAGAAAATCTGTGCAGGAAATCATCGTAGCTGTCACATCACACAACACGTCCATTCATTCAGGAAACATACACAGCCGCTCTAACGAGCATCTTCATCTATTTCTTAATCCGTCTCCTCGCTCGGTATTCTCACACTGTGTCACTGCGCTGATTAGACGGCATTTCATGTGGACCCAGCACTTTAACCCGGCCCGCGCTGAGATTCCAGTGGTTCACCGCACATATTTACAACCAGAAGACAAAAGTCCCAGTGAACCCGATCCCTGCGAGCCCCTCTGTTAAACACACACAGCTTTTCCCCTTCTCAACCGAGCGAAAGAAGCTTCTAGTAACGAGGATCTAAAAATAAGGGCATTGTCTTAATTCTTCTCAGTCTTCACAGTTTTTCTTCTGTGTAATGACCTCATGAGCTCTCTCGAGAAACGTACAGTCTTATTTCTGTTGAACCGGCAATCGAGAACTTTTTGCTTTAACGTGTCATTATGAGGGGAAAATGTTTATGACACAGTGTAATGTCTATAGAATAATGACACCGGCGGTGTTTAGATTGTAAACCTCGCTTCTCACGACTTCGTCTGCCGGCAGGTACGACAAATTACTCACAGCGCCACATCATGTAGACTTTCTCCCAGAGCCCTCGTGAGTCACATTGAGGATTTGTTGTAGGCTTAAAGTTTCTTAGAGATGGTGTTGCTTCCTGGAAAGTCATCATGATGACTCATCCTGCACTCGGGGGTGTATATTAATTATCTCTTCGATAAACGCTCTCTTTTATTTAATGACACGGCAATGGATGTATAGAAAGAGGAACATCCCCCGAAGTAATGTTGCTCGTGACCGGACAAAAACGCAACTTCGTTCAGTGATTTGGGTGTCCGCTCTGCCACGAGACGCAGATAGCTCACAAACATATTGATCATCAGCAGCTTCTCAATGAACAGCTGCAGTCGTACTCTGCCTCCAAGAACAGCGATGGAGGACAGTTACAGTACCGAGTGCTAACTGCTGCTAAATGTAGTTAGCTGCAGACCTTGTTGACTCAGCCCCGGGTTGCAAGGTTGCAAACCTGGCAGATAAACCTTCTCGATCCTGTATTTCCTTCGTCAAACTTGCCTCTCTCTTCTGGGAGGCGTTGTTTTTCAGTCCAGGTCTGACAGTGTTCGGCGTTGGCGGTTCGTGTAACGTACATTTTGCCCTATTGGCTGCAACTACTGCCGTTATTTATTGGCTGTTTCATGGGGACTTTAAACCTTTTTATTGGATGCACAGAGACTCAAACTGATATCCAACCAAAAGCGAAAACGTTTACCTAAATATGTTTTATTCTTCTTTCTACGATACGATGTCAGAACTTGTGTGTGTGTGTGTGTGTGTGTGTGTGTTTCCTTTAAATCACCAGCTGCTGTGAGCAAACCTCAGATGTTTTTTTTGCTCCCTCCTGGATAATCACCGATCAGTGTCTTCCGCAAATCTTCTCTGAACTCCTCCGCAGTTTTCTTTAATTTGCTTCCTGAGCTCACCTTACAATTTTGTCTTTTTTCTTAAAATATAAGCACGCGCACACACACACACACACACACACACACACAGCGTTTGTTTCATTGCCCAGCACAGGACAGTCTGACAGCAAATGGGACTCTCCATCAGCTGTGACGGACTGTGGGTGGTAATTGGCTGCTCTGCATTTCTACGTAGGAAGCACATGAGAGTCTGTTGAGGGGGACTGGGAAGCGGAGGAACACTGTTTGGTGAAGTCATCTTTGATTTAATGTGTTTTCTGAAGTTCAGCAGCTCAAATCCGGTCAATGATGAAGGTTGTCAGTCATCCAGGTCAGGGTAATTCAAGTTGCTATAGCGTAGGCAACTGGACTTGGAACTGAAGAAGCCTCTTGGATGAGAGGTGAAACGTCTTCAAGAAACTGAAACAAGTCCAGTTGCCTACGATACAGAAACTCAGGACTCAAATCCACCTCAAACCAAACTGTTATGTGTTCGTTTTTGTTACCAAGGTCTCCGCAGGAGTCAGCGGGAAGGATTGGCATACAACCTGCACGAAAAATGAACTTTGGCGTGTGTGCAGCGGCACAAACTTTTGAAAGTGTAAAGTCGTGTTGAGGGAAAACAAGTCCAGAATAAACTCTCTTTGCACTTTTTAAAGATGTCCTCCCTCTCAGTAAAAGGTCCAATTAGCAGATTACATGTGCACATAGTCATGAATAGACATGACATACTGAAAATACACACATTTTGTGCTCGTACAAAAGCTCAAATGAATGCAAACTCAACAGGAAAACAAACCTGCTGACTGGTTTCGTAATACCTCTGTCCCAGTGTGAGTGTGTGGAGGAAACCACATTCCCACAGTGGGCGGAGGGGCGTATCTGGATTCTTCTGGCCCGGCGTTGTGATCCTGACTGCAGATTCGTTTCCACCACCTCCGTGGATGAAAGGCACATGCAGCCCTCTCACCTCCTCACCCCCCACCACCCCTCACGGAAACCTCGGCGTCCCTCGCCGCGGCAGTCAGAGTCTCCTCACGGACATATGGATTGCGTTATGAAAATGTCTGCACTCAGACTGCACGGATCCTCCCGCCGCTTTAATGGCCTCTGCTGTAATGAGGCATCGAGTTGCCCGGGGAGGAAGTGATGGTTCAGGGCCGGCCTGCGTTCAATACTCACCGTATAATACGGAGGGTTTCAGGAGGAAACGTGCAGGTTTCCATCTGTAAAACGTGCGTGGCGCCTGCTCCTGCAGGGTGAAGGCCGACGGGAATTTAATTTAGTCGTGAAAGAACAGAAACTGATTCCTGCGGTTGCTGCAGACTGAGGTCATCATCCTTTCATCGTGGTGACGGTTCGAACTGTTGGTCCCCTGTAACGTTAAAGAACCGCACATGGAGTCGAGCGGGTTTAAACCCAAACAGGATCACGTTCAGTTTTAATAACTTCCAGGCAGCTATTGATTAAATTAAATTGAATTTAAAAACTTCCTCCAGAGTCTTAAAATTTCATGCGGTTCTGTAATCTATCCATGTTTAGTTTTTATTGGTTCTGTTTTAAGGCCCCCACACACCGCCCAAGGCCGACTTCCTTATCCGACTTCCTTCTCCGTCGGATCCGTTCGGTAGAAAAGTTGCATTGAAACACACCGCCCCGGCCTGCTCAGCGCGAGATGCAATAAGTGTCCTAAACATCGGGTGGCGCTAGTCTCGTGCCAGTAACCCAAAAACAGCGAATGACAGAACGGAGTGCGGACCGTAGCTTATCAGAACAAAGCACACACAGTGTTAGCTCGGCATTACTTGCGTGATGTCGTATTACGGTGGTCTCTCTTCCACCAGGGCAGCCAGCTGCTCCTCAAAGTCCTCGGTCCACACAGCCATGGCTTCCAAACATACGTTGGTTTATCCCCAAAATAACCATAATATCCTCGCGCTTCTACGCAGCTCCGACAACACTGAACACACCAAACAGAATAACTCCTGAACTCGTCCGACTCTCTCCTAACACTTCAGACGTCCGACGGCTGAGCCGGTGTGTGCCGGCCTTTATGAACATCGGTCTCTTCCCAGATAACTTTTTCAGGACTACGTGCAAATCGGAGGCGACTGTTCCAGTCCAGAAGGAGGTCATTAATCAGCTTATCGCGATCCATATTTACATTTCTTGTTGGGTGGTCAAAGTAATAATCACGGCAGCAAAGGAGGAAGTCAGATGACGTCATACAAAGGCCACAAAAAGAGGACGATTCCTTACGAGTTCGAGCTTCGGGCAGGATGACGAGGAGGCACTTCCTCGCCGTTAACCTCCCACACAGAATAAAAGAAGTGTTATCTCCTCTGAAGAGTTATGTAACAAGGTTTATAGTAAAATCACATTTCCTGTTTAAACCAACACCACGCCACTGCTCGCTGCCGTCTCTGATGTTTTTATCAGTCCATCACACAGAAGGAAACGGACGTGGTTTATTTCGTCACGGTCAGTCAGCTGTGGTTCTGACCCTTGACCTCCAGGATCTGGAGCTCAGTCGACTGTCTGCAGTTATTAACAGATGTTAAACAGAGACGAGGGTCCAGCGATCTGCAGGAGTCGGCCTCACACAGTCACGACGGCGCGGTTTCTTTCAAACACGTCAGTGAATTTCAGTTTTATCGCAGCGTTGCCAGGTTTCCGCGGCAGTCGTGTTATTGTTTCTGATGCCTTCGTCGCCCACCGACCCGATTCTGCATTTTATGGCCTTCGAGGAGCTTCACAGTTGTTGTAGGATCGGGATCTGAGAGGTTGACTGGATTCAGAATCAACAGCCTGACGCCAGGCAGCTTGGACAGCGGCCATGTGGGTTGTTTTTACTGGAGGAGACGACTTCTGCTCGCTCTGGTGAACTGTTCCTCTTCTCACAGCGCTGTGAAAATGAGTCAGAGTGGTTTTAGCCTTTGAAAGGTGGTCGACTTAATTTCATAAAGCAGGTTAAAACTTCAGTCGGGTGATTTTGACCTTTTGTTCTACATCTTAAGATAATTCAGATGTGGTGTGGGTTTTTGGTTTGGATGGTTCTGTTTTAGTTTGGTAAATGTTTTCCATTCCACTTCCTGTCTTTGTGTCTTTTCCCGCTGTTTTCTGCCTAATTAGCGACACCTGTCTCCTATAAGTCTTCCTTCCTTTGTGTATTTAAGTCTTCGTCACATCAGTCCTGCGTTCTCTGTTCTCCGATCCTCGTTGTAATTTCTCGAATTGTTGTTGTATTTTTTATTTGGTGAATTACGGCGCTAAAACAAACTTTTTCTTGTTCCGCCATCTCCATCTTTCATCCAATGATGAACTTATTATTATATTGTTGTAGCTGTGATGAATTTGGTGGCCCCATGACTTCTGTTGAAGGCAGTTTCACTTTGACCACACTGGTTCCCCGACAACCACGACCGGTCAGAACAATGCCGGCTCAGAAGTGGTTGGTTTACATGTCTCAGCAACTGTTGGCATGAAATTTTGGGACATTTTATCCATGGTTAGAATTCGTCAGGGTTCCTGAGGCTTTTGAAACTTGAATCTCATCCAGAAATGTTGTGGGATTGTTTTTAAATCCACTAAGAGTCACGAAACTGATACTGACCGTTGGCCAACTTTTAAACTCAAATCTCAACTTGAACACAATAAAACAGAGAAATGGAAAAAGAATGAGATCCCTTTCTTTTTTTTTCTCTCGACTTCAGTCGTGATTCAGACTTTCAATATGAGATCACATCTAACAGTCACAGCTTTCCCTCTTACTCAAACTTTAATTTTGAAATGGGGAAATTATGTGTTTCCCCAGCTTCGTCATCACTTTACCCCTCTTTGCTTACAGAGAGGCGGAAGTTGGTCCAGATGTCTTTTTTTCCCCCCATCTGTGGCGGCTTTTGGAGGCGAGCCATCTTATCCATCTTGATCATCAGTCGTCGGTGTTTACACCTCGTGAATTACTTTGTGTACGAAGGTCGTAAATGTTTAGCTGCTTTCTCTCCCAGCCTGTAATCAGCGGCAGCAGATGGAGCTGATGGAGAAGCAGCAGCGAGGTGATGAACAGCTGATAAACAGCCAGTCAGAGCCGCAGTCTGAAGCCGGTCACAGTTTGAATCACTTTAAGAGTCTGGGTGGATTTTGTGCAGAGACAGTTTGTGTTTCGAATGTGGATTAATCTGCCCAGCTGTCTTTTGAGACTTATTAACACGTGGTTTTGTGAATCTGAATCTGAATCCGATGTGACTCCGGGTGTTTATCCCTCCGGAAGGTCTGGATCTGAACCTGACTCTCCCCCATCTCTAAACGGTGAGCAGTGACGACTCTCTGCCACTAAAACATCTTTTGTTTTGTTTCGATAGAGACAGAAATTACATATCGTGCCTTTCTCGGTGCCGGTTTGATTCCTTGGAGTGAATTTCTCCTCTGACAAACCGTCACTGCCAGTTTCAGAGAAAATATCAAACTCATGTCGAGTCTCGTCCGGCCTCACTGCAGATGAGCTGAACGCTCAGAGTGAGCGCTGACACTGAACTTAAGATGATTACGGTGATTAGCTAAAGTACAGGAGCTGACTGATGTCTGTGGGCTGTAAAATACAGCTCTTGGGTTTCTCTATACTGTATTTAAGTTTATTTTATAAAGTGGATATAGGATACAGGGTTTTAGACGGTGAAGTTTTTAAATGTGGTTGTGTTAAAGACAAAGAGTCGCTCTATTTTCTGATCTAACTTTCATTGACAACGTGATACTCTCAGGTTTGTGTATAGAAGATAAAGGAAACAGGGAACCCAATACGAAACCGAGAGGACTGTGAATTGCAGATGCGGAGGCTGTTTACTTCCTCGGCTGTCAATCATTACAATCCGATGATAATAACACCGACAGAGTCGCGCTGCCGGAATAATTCAGCCGAGTCAGCTTCAGCTAAAGTCACATCGCCTCGTGAAGGGATTTGAAGGCTGTGAAATCAGGTTCTGACGCTCATTGTCAACAGAGGATGGATCTGAATGACCTCAGTGAACCTCAGTGACTTTTCATCCAGCGCCACCGAAAGATCAAAATATGCGTAAACAACAATGGCGAATCCTCAAGAGGTTAGCGTAGCGGCTGTAGCATCAGTGGTGTCAGAACTGGAGAGTTTTATTTCATTAAAGACACACTGTGGAATTATTTCTCCCATCTAGTGGTTAAATGTTATTCTGCATCCAAACGAATACTGCTCTCTAGCGCCTCGCGTTTTCAAACGTGCGTTGCAGCCTGTTGGAACTACGGCAGGCGGGATGTGTCAAGATTCAAGAAGCTGTGACAACAACGTGTCTTCAAACAGCACTTCATCAAGTTTAGTTTCGGGTGATGAGGTACGTTATTTCAAACAGACTTCAAACTGCAGCTGACGAGCGCGTCTGGCTAAGCTCCTTCTCCGTTCCACAGTCACGCTGGCTCTGAGTGAAAACGCCTTTAGCCTTATCTGTACCACGTAGAGCTTTTTGTCCCTCTCACCAGTTCATCGTTTTTTATAGAGCGGAAGGACATGGAAGCCTCCGTAGAGCTCGCCCGTCCTATGGAAATACAGAGAAGTGATTCTTCCCTCAGGAGGAGAAGTGAGATTGTTGGCAGAGATCATTTTACACCAATGAGGACTTATTTATGAAAGAAGACGCTGATTTGAGGTAATAAATTACTTAAAACACGACACAGTGGACCTTTAAAGACGAGCAAAGACCGTCACTGAAGGCTTTTTTTTCCTTCTTCGACTGAACTTGGCGTGAAATTGATTTCCAACTGGCTCTGCTGGTTGTAGCACTCGCCTCCTAATGATCCGATTGGCTGAACTGAAGGTGATGGACTGACTGTTTGACCAATCACTGAGCAGTTTCTAGTGGCACCTCTGGTTTTGTGCCACAAACCATCTGTCGTGTCAGGTTAAAGAAATATAATGTTTACTCTATATCATCCCAAATCACAAATCTGTAAACCGTTGAAAAACAGCGCGAGAGATTAGATACATCACAAGTTTTTATATTTTGCCTCCATCCGAACGTGTTTTCAGTGACCGATGGAAACAAATCTGAAAACTTGGTTGAAAGCTGTTTATGGGAGAGGTCTGGAGGTCTGCGCGTGATTATTTGTCATTATTTTATAAAAACAACTGCAGAAGTGAATAAATGTTCGTCCTGAGTGGACCTGACAGTTCCCACTCGGGGTGGAGTGTTTGGTGGTTGTCGGTCCGGTCAGAGCGTTCGTCCTCAGAGGAGCCGAAAAACCACTGAAAGTTTGCTTAATGGTGTTTTTACTGGACGACGCTTCATGTTTTTATCCATTATAGAATATTCTGAGTCACTGTTTTATGTGCCTGTCAACTCTTATTCGTGTCCTCGACGTGTTTAATGAACAGGTTCATCAGAAGGTGAGCCATCGTTGACGAATGTGTGGAACGGAGTATTTTCTTCAGCAGAAATTTTGACGACCAGTAAGTCTGTTTGGAGAAATATCTCAAATTTGTATTGACAAGTTCTGTCAGCTCAGTATCAGTCATGTGATACTAACCTGTGGGTTCTATATTGTTTTAATCAGATTTAAGGAGTGGGCTTGAGTCCCCAGATCCTCCGATCCTTGAAAGAGCAGAACTTGCCCCGTCGTTGAACCTCGAACGTCCAAAGTGCTCCATTGAGCTGCTCTGAGACCAGCAGATTGGACTGTGGTCGTACTGGACGGCTTCCAGGTGGGATTTCTAATTGCGCTTGTCTTCCAGCTGATGCTCGAGCTTGTTCTCCGGTGGTAAAACCAAAGACGTAGCACATGACTCCTCTGAAAACCGCTAACTGTGGTTTTAACCTTTCTGTTTCTGTTCGAACAAACGAGACATAAAGTATTAAAGGAGATCTGTTAAGTGAAAATGAGCATTATATGCCTTTAAATTATGAGCTGTAACAGTTTTGGTGGATGTTTTGTTTAACCTCGTACCTATAGTTCCCACAGCTTCCAGTTTTCATGTTGGAACCACATCTCAGCTCTTTACTGAACTCTAAGAGTTTTTAAAAGCTGCTAGTTTGCAGGAGCTAATCTATGTGTAAGACATTAGAAGTAAAGTGACTTAAATAATATTTTTGATGTAGTTATACATATTATTAAGTATATTTCATCTCAGCAACCTCACTGATTCTTGCGATATACTGATTCTGGGTTTTGATGGCAGCAACACGTTCTTTGAAGTTGTGACAGGAGCAACAAACGATCCAGAAACACCTGTTTGGATCTTTCCACAGGTAAACAGGTTCACTGGTAACAGGTGGTCGTGTCATCTTTGTGTGCACGCAGGATGCAGCGAGCTTCACGATATTACTACGGGGTTCAGGAACACTTTGTAAAACTGCTATTTCGGTTGTTATTTATGCTTTTCTAACGCAGCGCTGTAGAGGTCATGGATTACAAAACTTTCTGATTTATCAAAACTTTCCCTCCCAACACCTACTGGGATACGCAATAACTACACAAATATACAAAGATGAAGACATAATTCCTTCAGCTTCATCAGCCCGTATCGTGCAGCCGTCTGATCCTGCAGCAGCAGATTAGTGATGAAACTCTGCAGCTCCAGTTAAAGACCCTCGTTTATAATCAGCTGACTCCGACACTCTATAATCCTCGGTTTACTCTGTTTTGACAGCTCTCCTCCTTCTTCTCATCCCCCACACACACTGTCTGACACTCGGTCCCTCCCTTTCCCGTGGGATAAACCGGCACTATTGTTAAACTGTTTGGTCACGTGATCCGTCTCGCCGCAGCTCGCTGCGTGACTCATTTGACTGACTGCTTCGCCACCAAACTGCCGATTCACTCAGCGTGCCGATGAAGTGCTGGCTGTGATGTCACGCTCATTACAGTCATTATCCCAAATTAAACAAATGGCTGCGACTGTAAACTGACTGAAGCGTTGATTTATTGATTGTTTTACGAGGTTTTTACAGAGGAATAATGTTTATTTAGTGCTCCTGTTGGAGAAGAAGATCTCTCACTAAAGGTTTTTCAGCAGATGAGTCAACTTTTACAGACCAGAGAAGTGATGACTTCTGTCTCTAATGAGCTAAAACACAGTTTAAAGGTTGAAATGTGAATTGAGCAGCAGTTGATTCAAGATGACGGATCTGCAGACTGTACGCCAGAAGTATGATTGTATAGGAACAGTCAACCAAAAATGTACCCTTTGCATAAATTACCTTTATATTGGCTTTGAAATAATTGCAGCTTGCAGTAAGTTGTGATTCACACGGAGACCCACTTTCACAGCCCAAGAAAAAGGAATCAAAACATCCACAGAAACTTGTCAAACAATTCATTTCTCTGTTGTTCCTTCAACTTTCCACGAGCCACAAACAGAGGCAATAATTTTAGACGTAATTTTTTCAAAGCTGAGTGTAAAGTTTGACACTTGAGCCCGGAGTGATCAGAGAGGGAGCAGCGTTGACCATTCTCACATCTCAGACGCTTTCGGAGAAGCATTGGTTTAAATTTTTTAAGGTGGGGCTGGAGAGAAATAAGATGGAGAACAGTTGATCCTGCTGTTGATTTTAATGAATTTCTAACGATTTTGCAAAACTGACTACTGCAAAGGATTCAGCTACAACTTTGATGCTCCAAACATTGTATTTTGATGAAATCGTACTTTTATTTAAAGATCATTTTTACAACCGTTACGACAAAAGTTAGTGTTTCAATGTCCGTAGAGAGAAGTTGAAGGTTTTCTTTTCAGAGCAGCATCTAGTGGACGTTAGAAGAACTGCAGCTGATCACACCGGAGGTCCGGCTAACACTCAGGTGTAGCTGCTGATTCTACACACCTGTGTGATGTCCTTACTGCAGCTGTGCTCCTAAAACGAAGTCTCGGCGTCTACAGGATCAGACACTTGATAATCAGACAGAGTCCCAGGAACATGATGACACACAGACAGGAGAAGTGGAGGGATAAGAGGAGCAGGATGTCTCCCAGCAGGCTGTTCTCTCTGGGGCGAGGCAGAGGGAAGGCTGGCTGAAGTGGGGGAGCAGGAGGACGAGGTGGATCCTGGGGCATCTCGCAGTAGACACCTGTCCAGCCCTGGTAGCACTGACAGGTGAACTTGTGCTTCATGTCCAGGATGTCGTGGTTGTTGAGGTGACCGCTGACGTGGAAGCGAGGGCCCCTGGGCGTCGCGTTGCGGTGGATGTGGAAGAAGCGCGGGTTCAGGTGCAGGTAAGCGCCCGAGTCCAGGCTCTTGCGGACGCACCTGCCGTTCTTCTTGCAAAGCGCTTTGCTGCACAGCTTGGCGGCAGAGGTGACGTTGATGACGTAGTGTCCCAGCGGACCATCGATGTACTTTTTCACCGTCAGACAGTTTCTCTGGAGGAGGCAGGAGACAAAAGACACTGTCATATAAACTTAAAAGATCCTTCTTGGAGTTGTGCTTGATCTCTGCTGAGCATCTTGATTAGCATAGTCAGGTTTTAGATCACACGCAATGTAAAGATAATTGGCTTAAATATCCTAAACCACCATTCAAGACCTCTTACCTTTCCTATGTATTTCTTTGAGATTTTTTTTTCCACCTCGCTCGATTCTATCTTGATATTTCCTGACATTGGAGCTGTCTATTACAAGACAACAACTGGTTTGTCATACCCAGCAACAGGTCAGGAAAGTGTTCACAGTGAATTATAGTCGGATGTTGTTTAGTGATATTTGTTGTCTACAATCACGTCAACTGGTTAAAAGTCCCTGACAACTCCTCGAGACGGTTTGGAAGTCCATCATCAGTTGTTTTTGAATGTTTCAGCTGACTCGTTTTAAAGTGAAAACTCTGAAAAAGGCCTTTAATCCACATCTTTTGGCTTCATGAACGATGTCTTGCTAACTCAGTGTTGAAATTGGCCTATGAAAAAAGGAGCTAAAGCTAACAGGTGCCAGGTAAAAAGTCGACATCTTCATCAGTCGATGATCATGTAGAAACAAACGTTGACAAAAAGTGTGTTTGCTTTTACAAAATGAAAATAAGATAAGGATGAATCTCAGGTAAACTTCTCCAGAGTCAAATAAGAGCCAACACTCACATCAGCAGCTTATCTTAGAGCAGAAAAACACACTAATCCATTTTACGCTTTACTGTCGAGTTTGCAGTTTTTACTTTTGAGAAAAATAAAATCTCTCCTACACACCACTTCCGCCTGTCAAGAACCCAAATTGTTTTTTTGTTTTTTTTCACCAATTTGAATTCTTGACCCAGTTCAAATAAGGAGAGAGGGGCCGGGGTGGCTGACACTTTCCAGGACTTCACAACAATAAGTAAAAGGTTTCAACATGTCAGTTGTGTCACACTGTACTTTGTAAATGTATGTTCGGTGACAGATTTACAGCTCAGTGCTGTAAACAGGATGCAAAACAATCCACAGTCACCACTTTCACACATAAATCAGATGCTTTGTCTCCTCGTTTGTGTCAGAAAAAAACTAATAACACACTATTTATGGAAACAGTAGTTTCTGGAGGGAAGCATAAAGATGTCTGTTCATAGTTTAGTTAAAGTCTAGTGTTATGTCTGCAGTGCATTATATTTATTTCCCCCCTGCTGCTTTGTGGCTTGTTTTATGTGATGTGCGCTGTAATGTAGAGAGTATTGCTATAGCTTCATAAGCATTTTTAATTTAAGACTCCATGTTTCCTCTGACTTTAAGTGAATTTAACATTTTCTTCTTGAGTTTTCTCTTTACTGAATTTGTTATCAAAAACTTTTAAAACCTTTTAAGTGCAATTTTGGCAAATAAACGGCAAGTATGCACCAGTTCTCAGTTCTAACTCACCAGTTTGAAAGGTAGTTTTTGGTTTAAAAATTTCCTGTTACCTGTGATCGAGCGTACTCCGATGATCCCCAGAGGACGACGCCTGACGCTCCCAAAGCGGCGCTTTCCCCGATGGTGTGAACCAGGTCGCTCTGAAACAGATTAACAGGAGCATTTCTGGCCGAGTGAACACCTGAAACACAACCTGCCCGTTGCCTTTTATGACAATGTTAACCTAAATCAAATAGTGATGGATCAGGGAATGATTTAAATTTAATAAACAAGACACATCTACAAAACTTTGTAAGATTGCTGATGATCCCTAGTGACATCAAAATTTGTTTTTCGATTTAAATTCTGATCAACTGAAATCAAATAAAGAGATTGCTCAGATCTGTTGGTGTAAATATTGTAATCATAGCCACCAGGACCAACCAAGAAACCATCATGACACAAAGATTAAGTTCAAGGTTAAATTGTAAAGGTTTTAGAGCATTTTGTTATCATCATCGTTCATCAATAAACGACAGAGAACATACCTCTGAAAGAACCACAAAGGTGTAGGCGTAGAAAGGTCGGGAGTAGACAAATACAGGCAATGTAGAGTCTGGACGGGCAATGGATGCGATCCTCATGGCTTCCTTGACACGATAGTGGACGAACTTGACAGTATTGGTGGAGGACTTGAGCTCGTAGTCCAGGTAGATGGACGGGTAGAGGGCCGTGCTCTCCTTCCAAAGCCACATCAGATGGTCATTGCGTACATGCTCAACATTGGGACATTCGCCGGTGTACCGTTGCGGGTGCTGCTTGTACCCGTAGTTGTAGCAGTCCGGGAACAGGTAGAACCCCCACAGCCCGTCCGGCCTGCGACCCTCAGCCAGGGCCAACGTGAGATTCATGAAGGTCTGTCCAGATCTCTCGAAACTTTCCTTCGCCTCCTTCTCGACCTTGCTCTCCGGCCAGTTTGGGTGAAGCTTCCGGATCTGTTCCTTGGACTTGTTGCGGTAGATGTCCTTAGAGCCCCAGTTTCTGACCCACTGAGGCCTCCAGTTCTCCCAGTCGATGACACCCAAGCCCCGAAAATCCTTGTGGGGGATTAGCTTATCGATGTCGGCCCGGGCCTTGCTCAGGTGTTTGGAAATGCTCTGGTTCTGTGGCAGTCCACCATTGATCGGGACCCCGGAGTTGGAGTAGTATGGGTAGTATCCCAAGTGGCTGTGGTAGAATATGGTGACGTTTGGTCCACTTAGGGTTTCGTTAAGGTTTGCTACAATGTCGAACACACTGAGGTCCAGGTCCACCTTGAATCGAAGGCGGCAGGACTCAGTAGGAGCGTTCCACACTACAACAAAAGGCCGATGAGGGATCAGAGGTGCCCGGGCCGGCTTCATCTGGTCACCCTGGACTTGGAGCTGTACTCCAATGCCAACCCACAAGGCCAGTACCAGGAGACGGAGCTCCATCAGCACCATGGCCCCTGTTTCCTCATGGAGCAATTAGTGGTCCTGCAAAGACAGAGGAGAGAATCGACATGTTTGTGGAGAAAATAAACACATGATGAGCTTCGGTGAACAAAGATAATCAGGCAGCCCTGTGAGAGGACACATGAGTGATGATCGCTGAAGTGAACGCTCCAAATTCCACGACACAATAAAACACAATGCTCGACTGTTGTAGAGGGAGCGGGACTGCAATGAAAGGGCTGCTGGATCAAATCCCAAAGAAGATCGGCTCTCTGTGCTCCCTTGGTTTTCGTCCCTCAACAGCCGTTAAACCTCAAAGAGTTAAACCGAGAAGCTCTTCTGTGGGCTCTACTGGAGGACTGGATTTATAGATTGTCAATGAATATCATCTCAGAGATACGTTGCTTCAAGAATCCATCCAACATACATTTTTGCATGACTTTAACACACACCTATCAAGGCTTTCTGGAAGAAATGGACCCAAAGAAGCCGTGGACAGGAAGAGCAATCAGGGTGGGCTCTACTGGAGGACTGGATTTATAGATTCTTGATGGATGTCATCACAGAGATACAATGCTTCTTTGGTGAAGAATCCATCCCACATACATTTTTGCATGACTTTAACACACACCTATCAAGGCTTACTGGAAGAAATGGAGTTGCTCTGGTGGCAGTGAAGAAATTCAGAAGGTGGATGATTCTGATATATCTAGACACTAGCAGCATCCAAGCTAACCTCTCGAGAAGCCGCCATTGTTGTTTTCCAACAAGCAGTTTCTTCTCTTGCTGCTCATCACATCTAAACCAAGACTGTAGCTGCCAGCAGTTCCTCATAGGACGATGATGCCTTTGACAGCTGTATCATTAAAGCGATACGCACATCAATGAATCACAAATTATAATCCAGTTGTATAATATACTGTTTATGATTCTGTAAATGTTAAGGGCAAAATACAGAAACCTTCCACTTCTAGTTCAACTTAAAAGTGACGACAGGAAGGATAGATACTAAATGGACTCAGTCAGAGAATCAGAGTAAGATGTACATCCTTCAAAAGAGTTAATATCTCTGATTACAAAAAATTAAAATTGGTGTCACAACACAATCCGTGTGTTTTATGAGTAATTACATTCTGTGTATCCTGTAGTGTATTTACTACATACTCAAAAACAAGTTTTGAGTCTTTGGTTCTCTGCCTTTTATTTTCTTCTCTGTCATTCCTCTTAACCCGATCCCTCCGGCTCTTTATGTAAGAGCCCCCTTCACCCTCCCCAACTAATTGCTCTTGGCGCCCCCTCACATGCAACCAATTCATATTTAAGTTTTTCCAAAGTCGGGGTAAAGACCTCGTGACCCGGCTCTTGGGAAACATGGCCACTGAGGTTGCATCTAAGGATGCCACGGAAAATCTCCCATCATTCTGTTTGCAGGATTGTAACCAGAGCAGGGAGCAGGAAACCGCCATGGGGCTGAGGCTTCTCCGTTCATTTCAACTTTTCAATCATCTGAGGAGGCGCTGGCCTGGAGCTGACGTTCTCTGATGACTTTAATGGCACGAGAACTTTATGATCGCAGTAATCTTGGACGTGGATCAGTGAGTGGAGAGTTGGAGGAGAAGATGATGGAAGAAAGATGACTCAAGAGTTACAGGCACAAATAAATTGTCAAAATGCTTCCTTCAAAACAGCTTAAGAAGGCTGTTATTTATCCAAAAGTTTCCTCGTGTCCGGCTCAGCTCAGGAAAGAAAGCATTTCTTCGGGCTGTAGTTTCATAATCCCCTCAGTTGGATGGTTTTTCTGGTGATGCTGATCCAAGACAAACACAGTGTGGTGAAGCCACTCAGGCTGTCCTCCAAACCACCGAAATGCCCAGAACCCCTGGAAACACCGTTTCTCCGGACCACAAGAAAAGACCCCCCAAATAGAAAGTCTGACTCCAGACTGTCACAAGAGACTCCATTTGAGGCTTCGTCTCAGACAGACACAGCCAAACGGTAAAAAGCAGCTTAACTCAATTAATTGGATCCAGATGAGGACGGGGTTAACTGTCAGTCTGAGCTAACACTCGTGATTTTCTAGCCATGATGGCTCTGAGGAGGGTAATGTTGGTGCACCACTTCGGTTCAAACTGAAATATCCCAACAACTGGAACTACTGGACTGCCATGAGGTTTACTTTCAGACATTCATGACCTTTGTAGGGTGAATTGCATCAACTAAGGTGATCCTGTGTCGTGAAACCTGCACAGCCTCACAGAATAAAGTTTACTTTCTTCACTGGGCTGTTTACTCTACATTTTGTTCTCAGGATCAGACTTTTCATTCGATTGACTTATTTAAAAGGGAAAAAAATATCTCTTTAAGATATCGAGCTTGCGTTTGCAGGATTTTATCTGCGGCGTTTTTGGCAACGACGTGCAGATGTGGTGTGTTCGTGGGTTCTCAGGCTGGTCTGGAAGGTTCTGAGCGAGTGTGTTGGATTCATGTACGGTGTAATCTGGAAAATATGAAGCCAGCCTTGAATTAGCAGTTAATGATCCAGCATTAATGTCCAACAAGCAGAGACAGAGTGACTGTCGTTATCCTGCAACTCCACACGTCATGGACGCCATGTGTTTGGTGTGTGTGTGTTTAAAACCACAGAAAGTCTGAGTCAGGCTGCGGATTTGCCTTTAAACATATACATACTGTAGATTACTTGTGTGTGGAGTCACAAATGTGTCTACGAGACAATTCTGTGTGTTTGTGTTAGAAGGATGGCTGTGCATTAAAGGACAGGTTCACCCAAAACATTCATTTTCTACTCAACCCCACGCAGATGGAAAGTTTGTAGTCAACAAAACATCTCTGGAGCTTCACAGCAAGAAAGTGTTGCAGCGTTCTCCTAAACAACTGAAGTAGATGGACACAGACTTGGATTATGCTGGATGATCTTTATGGAAACCCCTTTTTTGGTGTTTTATTTGGTTGGTTTCGGTTGCGACTGTGAAGAGATGATGACTGAATCTTCATCTTTGGGTGAACTGTTCCTTTACGACCTGATTTAACATTTTCTCCAGAGGCCTTTAGTGGCCCAATCCTTGATGAACCCCTTGAAAAACAGAGAGCTGATGCGAATCCAAGGATTGTTAGAACTGGTCTGAATAGACCGGAGGATAATGAGACCTGACCCAAACTGTGGTCGAGCTGAACCGGCCCAAGGAGAGAGAACAGCAACACTGGCACGAAGCTCCACCAATTAACAAGCAGCTGTGGTGGAAACCAGCAGCAGTACGTGTCCTTCTGCCTCAAAACACACATTTCTCTCATGGTGATGATGGTAAAAACTGTCCACTCTAATCCATTTTGGTATTAGACACATTGACACAAACCTCAGATTTGATTGGCAACAACACAACAGGACTCTACTAGACCTGAATATCATTTGGGCCCGGCCCGACTCATTTCTTCTGTGGTGGCTCAGTGGATCCTAATTCGGGTCTTATTGTGATGAGATGGTTCGTACCATTATTCCAGTTCTTTCCCACCTCCTTAGTGACCATTCATCCAACTAAGATTATCTAGAAAGTGGTTCATCATGGAGCCATTGTGCAACCACACCAAGACAGTTATGGAGGAGAAAAAACAATTTTTCATTTGCTCAAATTAAATTATTCTTTTTGCGATCATTTCTCTACAAACTATAACTTATGTTCAGACCTTTCTAAATTCAAAACTCCCCATCACCTGCTCAGATCTGAGACACAAAGACCGTATAACAGCACATCCAGAAGAACTTAATTCCTCCACCAACACCTGAAGGACGGTCTACATCCGTAGCTGAAGTATCCGGATGTTGTTTCATGTTTTAGCTGTAAAACGTTCAGATAAACTGCACAGCCTCAAATCGGTAGAGGCCAAAGTCCTCTTCAGACAAAGTGCCTGTTGGATCGTCAACAAGTCGAACAAACAAGTTAATTTGAAGCTTGACGTTTTTATACTCCATCAATCTCACTCTACACACACACACACACACACACACACTGATTATATCTGGTTCGTTTCCAGGTTTCAGTGGAGTCTTGATTATGGTCATGTGTGGTTTTGGGGCTGCGGTCTCGCTGCTGCAGTTTCCAGATGTGATTTTTATGTTTTTATTAGCACCAGCGCTCAGACATTTCACCGCTGCAACGACGACGAGCTGCGTTTTACATTTCACTTTCACAGTTTTTAGTCATTAAGCCCATCTGCCCACTGAGCGGTCAGTGTCAGTGCTTCAGCCAGTATTCACCAAGTACTCTGAACTTTTACTTAAGTAAAACACAATAAGTACGCGATACCACAGTGCACTCTGTTACAAGTCCTGCATTGAATCAAAGGAACTTTCGACTGGTTATGGAACTTTTTACTAAAAAGTAAAAGTTCTCATTATGCAGTCAGGCTGATTTCAGAAAAAAGTTTATTATATTACTGGATCTATAATTATTGATGCATTTATGAGTTCTCACCAGTCTTTAATTTCAACACATAGTGAAGTAAAAAGTACAATATTTCCCAAATTACTCAAGTAAACCAGGTGCTATAATAAACATAACAAATGTACCACTGTTAAAGCGTTTGTTGCCGTTGTTTGACTTCAAATCCTCCTGTTTCATCTGTTTCTTCGCTCTTCACTTTTAGATATGTCCTACATTTCCCAGAATGCCAAGTATCAGCCATCAGCGAATAAATGTAAAGTTGTTCTAGCTCAGCTAATCAGCAGCTGACGATTTGTTGTCAGAGTGGCAGTGAGTTCAGTTGCAGTTCCTCTAATGGCCACTAGATGCTCTGAAGATGATTTGAATTGAAGTGAATGAGAAAACCTTCAGCGTCTCGCTTTAAAATTAAAGTCAACAGTTTACCTCCATGTGAGAGTCTCAGTGCAGACTGTCTGAGTAATGTTTTGTTTCTAAGCAGTTAATTAAATCTTTTCTAATGTCTGTCTTGGCGTCAATTTTGGAAATCACTGAATTAGCATCCAACGAGGAAGAGCAGGTCTGTAAGTCTTTGGATTTCTCTGCCAAAACTGTGCGTACACTGGGCCTTAAGAAGAACAACGTTGGTTATAGCTCAAGGACAAATGTTTAAGAATTTGTTAAAACTTTGGATTTATCTGCTCCAAAGTAAGCTGCAAATATTAGCATGCCTTGCTAAGGACTTGAGCATCGTTAGCATCTCTGCCCTTGAGCTCCTGTCAGAGATCAGCATCATGAGAATCCTCCATAACCAAGACATGGCAGGAACTTACTTTTAAAAACTAGTATCATTCAGAAGATATACAAACAGTTTCATGATAAAGATAGCATACCTTACAGTCCCTGCTGACTATGCTGAGGGTCAAGGCCTCCTGTCGGATGATTTTTCTCGTCTCTTGTGTTTTAAACCTCAGATACACAAGTTGTCCATCTGATGAGCCGCTGAATCGTATCTCTGTCTCTGTCACCCCCTTCTATCAGGTCCCTGGCTGATCTCGGGGGGGAAGAGATGCCCCTCTATTGTTGGTTTGGCCCCTCCTCATCTGTTCCCAACAGGACTCTGATTTACTGAAGCAAACAGCCGATAAAGGTCTGGACAGTAAACAGACCGGAGCACATTCTAGGGTCTAAAGACCTGTTGTGGACTTCAAATGTTTGGGTGCTTGGTATAATTCAAGAATTTACCCCATATTTTCTGAATATTTTTACTAAATACAACTATTCAATTAAACTACACGTACATATGATTTCTAAACAAAAAAAAAAAGAGATGATGTCAGCGTCTGCCGTCGTACCTACAGCCATGATACCAGAGACTCTTGGAAAGGTGTTGTGCTGCAGTCAAGGCTTTCTCAGCCATCTCATATATTTCCAGCTGAGAAAACATTATTACTGTACAGACTGTAAGTTCTGACTCGCATCTGCATCAGCACTGCAGAAATGTCCAGAATAATCAGTTTACGGCTGCACAAACAGACGGACTCGACACCACAGTTGACTTTGTATCACACTTCCTAACAGCTGTCACGCAATACCACTTGAACACGGCGGTGGAGTTGCTGACACAAACTGGAGATACAATCAAAGTACATTCCTTCAACTTGGACCCTCCTGGAGAAACAACGGAGCTAAAACTGCAGATGGTAAAGAAGTCCATTCAAAGTTCACCTCGTACATTCATCTTCGATGGAGGCAAGTGACAAGTCCTTTTGAGCATTATGAGATAACTGGCAAAAATGGCGACTCTTTTTTGGAAAAGTTCTTGAAAAGAACTTGTTAGTACAAGTTGCTGTTGTGTAAAGCCCATTGTTTACGTTCTCTCCCCTACGTATAGCGAGCTAATGCAGCAAATAGAAGTTACGTAGGAAAGACGTAGTCCATGAAGCGTTTGTTAATTGGTGAGATGTCAGCATTTGGTCGACGTCTAACCAACCAACCAATCTACCTACTTAGAAAACACTTCCCATACTACGTCTTCCGACGCGTATGTGCTGTTGGTAAAGTAGCTAAGTGGGCGTTGTCACAGTGATGGGATACTTTAGTTGTCCTCGAAGTTAATTTAGTCAGCTTATTTTGTTTTCTTGAGGTCTCATAGCAAAGTGTTGGAATCGGTCCTTGAATCAAGTCCCTATTGTTGCAGAAGAAGCAACGTCCCATCGGTCCAGGAGCACATAAAAGGCTAAATGTTCTGAATTCATGAGGTTATCGTCATTTCTGGGTTAGGCACACACGCCAACATAGTCTGGTTGGAAGTCTGGCAGGACTTTAGCGCGCTACCCATTCCAAAATATTCTGGAAGCCAAATACTCGAAAAAATGTCCCTTTTCGACCAAAAGCCTCTTTGTGCAACAGCCAGATAACCCTCAAAACAAAAGCCTACCGCTCCAAAGGCCTGTTGTTCCGAAAATGCACATTCTCCTTGGAGTTTCGGTCTCTGATATCTTGGTACATTTGGGCATGAAGAAAAAGAGGAATCATGTGACTTTAATCAACCACCGTTGTTGGTAACAAACACATTGTTAGCGTTGTGAAACTGATGTAGAAAAAGATCATGTCCGGGTAAAGATAAGTATTTTAATTAAGCTGCATGTGTCAGTCGGTGTGTATTTTCTGAACAACAGGCATCGGAGTGATCTGTGTTCGTTTTCATAAAAAGCTATCAGACAAACGGGCTTCAGTCCAATTGGACATTTTTCTGACTGTTTGGGTTTCGGAACAATGGCCTGGCACCGGCTTCGTGGACTGTTTTTCTGCCTTGTTTTTTCCTTCCTTCATCCTTTTTCCCTTTTTTTCGCCCAGTATGGCTAACGGACTAATGGTACATGGACTGCAAGTCTATCGACCACTCAAAGCACTTTACAACACATGCAACCTTCTAACGCACACACACACACACACACACACACACACACACACACACACACACACACACACACATTCAAACACTCATGGTCGAGGCTACCATGCAAGAGACAGCCACTTTGTTTTTCATACATGCACAGATCAGACTGGACCTCCAGAGAGATGCTGCTTTACAGGAAGTACAGCAGACGACTCCACCACCCACAGAAAATATGCAGCAGAAGCTTGGCTTCATAACGCAGAGCTGCGGAGGTGAAGCAGTTCCTGACAGCTGCAGAAATACTGGAAATGCTGAGCAGAGCGACTGGATGTTAGTGCTGGACGCACAGAGCTGCAGGAACAAGGGGGAAGGGTGGTTTCCATAAAGCTTTGTCATCACTCCAAAGTATTTACATTGAGCAGGAATGCAAGCTTTCAGACCTCCTGCACGCCTTTGAAACGATCAGCACTAAGACATAAAACTGCAGATGAAAATGATTATAATCTGACTGATCCGTCCACTGTGGGGGAGTTTGGACACGGTGAAGCTGTAAATGTGTCTGAAATAAACACATCTGAGCGACGCTAATGGAAACATTTTGTATTTATTGATCTACTTCTGTCTGTGGCTGCTTTACTGAAGTCTGTCTGTGTGTGTTTATAGCCAAGTTTTTGGCTGTAGAGGCGTCAGTGATTGTCTCTTTGTCCATCACTTTCTTCTGGTGGTGGAGGTGAAGTTTGTTTCTTACATTCACAGTCACTGGAGGATGAATGTGGCTGGATTATGCTGTTAAATTAAAAGTGTTTACAGCTGTTCCACATGGATTATTGTTTAAATACGCTGCAAAATGAGCACTTTTAAACTCACAGTCTCTCCTTGAAGACTCCACCAAGAAGGACAGGAATGTTTATGCGGCGAGTAAAAAATCATTCTTAAGAGAGAAGCTCAAACCCTGCTCACTATCTCACCTCCACATGCGTGTGTGAAGTGGTGTCGGATTGTCAGATCTACACTATGAATGAACTGGTGGACAGGAAACGACACAGACAGACGCGATGACTCCCATCATGCCGTTCTGCAGCGGGTTTGATTAGATTACGCTGGCAGACTGAGAGAAAAGAGCCCAGGTTACATCGAGGCCACAGAGGAGAATTCTGGGAAGAGGGCGTCATCACAGATGCTCTCCATGTTTGTCTGTAACCGACGGATTCATTTCGGTCCATGTTTGGATGCAGAGAAGTCAAATTACTGAACTAAAACCATCAACATTACGGAGTAGTACCGTCCCAAAACTCCCTGATAACAAAACCATATTCTGATCAGCATCAAAATATGCATCACCTTATTAAGCTTCTTTTACTAAAATCTTGTATAAATAATATAACTAAATTACATTTTATTTTATTGATACATTTTCATGTATTCAAACATGTTGTTCAGCTTATCAAATGCATCTTGTTACACTGCTGATTGTCATTTGTCAAAGAAAGAAACAGGTTGTCTTCAATTTGACAAAGTGGCTGTAAATATCACAGCTGCCATGAGGAACAGGTGCCTTGCTCAAGAGCACATAGACAGTGGCTGATAAGGAGAGCACTGTAGGTTCGCCCGATAAACAATTTCTTAAGTGTAAAGTAATTCATAGAAATTAACTCCAGCTGTGAATCGCAGCAGAGAGATAAACTGTCACACAACCAAGACTCCTGAAAAACAAAAATCAAGTATTTTATTAGTGAACAGAAGAAAGAAGAGGAGAGTCTGGAGATCGATGAGCAGCTTCATGAACGTCTTCAAGTATTGTCTTTATATTGTAATACGTATTCTCGACTCATTTTATCTTGCCCCTGACAAAGAGCCTGCATCTAATAATAATAATGACAAACCCCTTAAATTACCACTGAAACTAATAAAAAACTAAACTAAAATTAGCAAATCTACTCAGGAAATCGACTGAAACTAAAATAAATTGTAGAAAAAAGAGGAAACTAAATAAATAGTAATGTAAAAACTCTGATAACTCGGCTCTGTGAACAGTTCAGCTGTGATCAGAGGAGAGGTGAGGTGGGACAGCCCAGTGTTTAGCGCCCTCCAGTGGTGCCATCTGTGAAATACATGAATATCCACAGACAATAAACCCCAAATTGTTCCCTCAACATTTACAATTTACCTTAATTTCAGTCATTTAAAAACCTGATATTTTTCATTTAAGACTGCAAACAAAGCATTAAAACAAAAAGAATGCAGTGTTGATATTTCTTCATTATCTTTCATTAAGAAAATAGACCAGAATGCAATGCAGCCACGAGAGTTTCAGTTCTGTGACTCTGTGGTTATAACTTATATAACAGTATATAATCCCTCTCTTTATCTGTGTCCACAGGAGGTTATTTAAAGGGATTCTGTAAAAGAAAAGCAGAAATCCAGGAGCTGAAGCAGATTGAAGCAATGTACAGGGAGAATTTATGAGCTCCAAGACAATAACTGCTGTGACGGACGAGATAGGAGATGATAAGACGGCTGTTCGACAGCAGGTTGACAAATCTGAGAAACATCTGAACAAGACGAGAGACAGAAAGCAGATGATCATCATCAAATCCATCTCAGTCTGCTGGAAATCTCTGTATACAAAAAAAAACACTCCCTCCCCCTCTACCTCTCACCATCTGTTGGAACTAAGATCATCACTGTCGTCTCTTGTTGCACAGGTGTGGATGAAACAAGATCAAATAACCTGGGATTTGGAGCTCTGGTGGTCAAGATAAGACAAAGAATCATGTATTTTGTATTTTTTTGCTGTAACTTTTCAACAATTTAAATGGTGGTGTGAAAAGACTTTTAAAAGTTAGCCATGCAAGCAGCTCTGTGAGGCTGTTCTGTTCTGTTCTGTTCAGCTAAATTCAAAAATCAATACGCTAACTCACAATAACAGTCGTGCTGATGTTTAGAGGTATGTTTGCCCCGTTAACCGTCTCAGATTTAGCAAGTTAGCATGCAAATATTTGCTACTTTGCATGAAACACAAAGTACAAAAGGAGCCTGAGCCTGAGTCATTAGGGTTTATCATCTGAGTGCCATGAATATCTGAACCATCTGAACTGTCAGTTAATCCATCCAGAAGATGCTCAGATGTTTCACTAGATGAAAAAAACCTGATGCTGGCACTGCATGAAAATCAAAGGATCAGCAAAGCAATCCTAGCTCATCCTCTGGGGACCACGAACAAATGTCATGATAATCCATCTTAGCTGTTGAGGCATCTCAGCCTCGACTTTACCATCCCTATACAGCCACGTCGTTAGGGATCAATATGTCCTGATTTTCTATTCCTGCTCTCCACATGATGAACTCTTCAAATTCTTAAAGATACAAAGACTCTTCCTTCAACTACGTCCTCAAAACAGTCTTTACGTTCTCATCCTCACTTCTGCTCAGGCTCCGATCACAGATAAATCAGCAGGATGTTGTCGTCATCCGACACTTTGAGATCGCGTCTGTAATGAACACTGCAGCCTCTATGGGACACGAGAAGGATGTCACTCTAGCCACAATGCAGGTTCTGTGGTAGTTGTGAATGGTCCTTGTGCTCCTCTTGTTTGGCCTCTGCTCAGTGTTTTATACAGCAGAGTGTAGAAGCAGCTGGTCTACAGATTAGTTTTGGTGTTAATGCCGCTGATGGGCTTTAACCCTGCGGGACCTGCGGGACACCAACCTCCGCCGGCATCCATCCATCTGCCACCTCCAACCTTCACAACCCTCCTATGTATTTAAGACAATATAATTAGTTTCTACTGTGTTTTTGCAATAAACTTTCTTTTGTAGAGAAATGTGCCATTATTGTTATCGTTTACAGTGTCGTAAAAAAGTACCCAAAAGCTATAATTGAGTAAAAGTAAAGACACCATGCTGAGATATTATACTGATGAAGGTCAAAGTCACCCATACAAATAGTCCTTGTTGTTAAATGAATATTGTAGAATGTAATTTTCGAGCAATAAATGTACTTGTGTAATCAAAAGTACAGGAAAAGTAAATTATTATACGTATATTTGCATGTTTACCGTGCACTCTGCAAAGTAATATGTAACTAAAGACATCATGTAATAGTGGAGCGAAAAGTCCAATATTTGCCTCCATACTCAACTAAAGTACAAGTACCTCAAATTGTAGTTACATTCCATCACTAATTAATTATAAGATGCAAAGTAATATTTTATTCATCCCCCTACAGAATGCCTCATGTACAAAATATTCAACATCTCATAAATTATTGATGACGAAACACGTCTTATTTACATTTTCACGTCCACCATCTGGCTCCTCCCCCCCATTCTACGTCACACTCCATCCCATTCCACGCGCTAAACACCCGCCCCTCCCTCTCCCTCCGCAGAGCTGCATTCCTGCTGCCACATCGGACTGAACCATTCCGTGTTAGCGACGACATTTTAGCGTCAGAATTCACCCAAATCACACATGTCACACACTTTTTTACGAACAATAAACATTTAATCTTCGTTCTCTTTGTGTGCGTTCACCGACTTCAAAGTTTTATCCACATTACAGGTAATAGTTGTAGAGTTTGCCGGGACCATCACCCCCCTCTCCTCCCTCTTTAAAGTGGTCTGCTCTGTCTTGCTGCCATGTTGGATGTACGCATCGCCGCTGCAGCTGCAGGAGTTTCCGAATGAAAGTTGTGCGTTTATCCGCGTACAGACACACATCGAGCTCTTATTATTTCACTCAACACCAAACGGAGAGGTAAAGGATCTTTCTCGAGCGGGAGCAAGTCTGGAAAACACCCCCGTCCACCTCCGCCCTCCAGCCGGGTGTCGGACTCCGCGGAGATGATCCGGTTGCAGGCCACAGCAACCGGAGCCCGCATGGATATTCTGTAATTAGCAGTGTTTGCCGAGTCCGTCCGGGGGTTAACTGCATCGTTTCGGGGTGTTAACTAGAAGATTTCGGAGCCATGAACAGCCACCCGCCGCCCCGCAGGTCGGTGAACGTCGGCTCCATCCTCCTGACCCCGCAGGAGAACGAGTGCCTGTTCGGCTACCTGGGCAGGAAATGCGCTGTAAGTTTCCCCAGTTTGTTTACCACCTGCAGGTCCAAAGAAGACGCGGCCACATTCACCCACAGGTCTCAAATTCAGCCAGCAAGTGCCTTAATTCACAGTTCACACCACTGAGTTGAAACGAGGTAGCAGAATCCAGCTATGACACCGCCGTGGCGAACAAACCGGGGGCCCGGTGTTACGACACATTCGGTGACCCTAAAGACTCGTTGACGTCTTTACTGTGTACCGTGATAGCCGTTAAAAAATATGGCGACCCCCTCCGTCTTCGGTTTGTCCGCTAGCTGCTGCTGCTGTATAGCAACAGTTAAACAGCACAGTCAGCGAACCAGTTGAAAAAACAAAATGGTTAGCTTCAACCAGAAGAAGTCAAAACTTGGAAGCTGCTATCACACTAAAATTGGTTGACAGGTATTTTATATTCAGGCACTAAAGCCAGACAACTAAATAGACCACCACACATTTATGACTAACACTGTAGCAGTAGTACAGTATTATCCATAAATCAATAACTACATCTCGTGTTAAGTATTTGTTTACATCTGTAACATATCATTTTATGGATATTTAATGATAATGAATATTTCAAAAATATGTATTAATACGAGTAAGAAAACTAATGTAACATTTCTTATAATCGATTAACTGTTTGATCAATTCCTTGAAACAACATAGGGACTCATAATATGTTTTTTTCCCCCAGTCATTATCAAAAACCCATAATTACCTGCTCTAAATGACTGATACCGATGAGATCATTTGTATTTTTCCCACATTTCTGTATTTTAAAAATAGGTTCATAACCTGTAGTTTATTCAAACATGAAGGTTATAAAGGCTCAGATGAAGTAAGCAAAGCTATAAGATTTGTTGTCTTCTTGCTTGTCAAGTCTGCGAAAGTAATTTGGCTTTGTATTATCTTTGATATGTATTGGCTATAATTTCATAGATGCCAAAACATTTTCAAAACAAGCGGTATGAATGTGTGAACTTGGGGTTTACGTAGTTGAATTTGGCCTCAAAGCAGCTTGAGGCTTTTTAGATGATATTTTAAAACCAAGCCAGCAAACTTAATCTTAGTTGGACAACAGAACATCTGGCCAGTTGCCTTTGTTGTCCTAAACTGGGCCAAAACTTGTAATGGCCTCCCACTTTTTGACCTTGATCTTAATTGCTATGAGATCGTCTGTTAAAAATGCTGCTGGAGCAGTGACCCTTGTCGTAATCAAGGACGATCATGAGTGCTTTTGTCCCGTCATTGAGACGCCTTGGCCACTTCGTGACAGCTCGGCTCAGCGAAGAACAATTTGACAGAACGTTTAACATGAAAACACCTGGATGTCGTTCTGCTGAACGTGCCTCGATCTCATCTTCTTGGGGGGGGTGATGTAATGTGATGGGTGCAGGACAGCTCAGCAGGTTTTAATGTCGGCTGCTGCTGGTTCCTGAGCTCATCGGTCAGATCAGTCTGTTAAACTAAGACCGGTTAGGTAGATTTGCTCTGAGCGGCACGGCTGCAGTCGGAACATAAGCGCTTTTTGGCTGAGACTGACTTGTGTCCTTCACAGTCGAGTATCAGAAACTGTCTTGTTCAGAAAGCGAACTTCAAATGTCTCGTCAGATTCATAATCTTGCTGATTTAGTGCGTTAGAAGTGTTTTGTAGAACAAAATGTTTATTTATCTCAAAGTTAGGTATCCAAAAAAGTATAATTTCTGTATTATATTGAGACTAGCATCGTAAAATGTAAATTAAAACCACAGTGCTACTGACCAGTCGAGCTGATAATAAGGAACCGGATTGCGGCTCTGCAAGGTTTGATATTGCAGGTGTTTGCAGTAAATAGAAGTGTAGTTGAACTGTTTTGGTTGCTGCTGTTAGCTTCAGTTAAAGGGCAGCGTTCAGGTCAGCTTCTGGTCAGAATTCAGCTTCTTTTCCACACAAACACACAGATGGAGGATTGTCGGGGGGGATATTTCACAGAGCAGGATTAGAAAGTTAGACAGAGATCTGTGATAGCAGTCGAGCTCAGTCTGGCGATTGAGATTTCAAATCTGTGATATTGCATTTGGTATTAGGTTTCAGGTTATGCAAGTCGTTTTTTCATCCTAAAAGAAGAAAAAAAAATTTAGAAAATATTATATATAAGCTTTCTGAAGCGGCGAGTTTGCTAATCCGGCTTTATGTAGAGCCCCTCGTCTCCTCGAACAGCTCCGTGCTGGAGTTATCCAGAGGTAGATTACATAAAAAGTTTCTGGAAGCACTGAATAAGATTTATGACTGTTTAAAGCTGATTTTCTGAAACACGGGTCTCAGGATATTCTCGACCTCACCAGTTATGCAGAACAAATTTTATTTCACTGCAAATTATTAAAGATAAATTCATCATCAGAGTAACTGGCTGTTTACTTTACCTGTTCTTTTAAGTCCTAATGTAGCCTTCTCTGTCGAACACAGATCATATCAGTAAGTAAAACAGTTTTTTAATGGACAGATATCAAACATATTACTAATGATTACATTTAGTTTTAACTAACTCTAATTATTTCATTAGAAATTAATCTATTTAGTTTTTAAGTATTCAGAGTCCATGTTAATGTCTTCAGATGTTTTGTTAAGTTGGACCAACAGTCCAGCAGCCAAAGATGTTCAGTTTATCCAGAGAATGACTTTTTGTTTTAAAGAAAATACTTCAAAAGTTAATTTGTAACCAAATTAATTTCCTGTCGATCGAATGACGATTAAACTAAAAGTTTCAGGACTAACTCGAGCCAAAGACTGTCAGGAAGCTACAAGCGGTATAAAAACAAATGATGATTTGGAGATGATCATCAGTGATGTATTTAATGGACCAGAACATTGCTTTTGTGGTTATCAGATGCAGAGTTTCTTGCTGATGTCACCTGCAGAGACTGCGTCTGTGTTTATAGCCGCATACTTTGCCTCTGTGAGAATTTACAGAAACTAAATGAGGCTTTTAACGACCGACCTTTGACCTTCCCTGTGTGATGCTGAGCGGTGATTTCATAGTGAAAAGTGTTTCCTGCTGCTCCTCTGACCTGCACTCATAAATCACAGAGGAGGAAACCGGCCCAGTGGCATTTCCTCTTTCCTCCCCCGGCGGCCGGAGTAACTTTCTGCCACAGAGGGAGAAACTCTGGCAGAGGATTTAACAGAGTGTGACTTCTGCAGAAACCTCAAAACCACAAACCAGAGCAGTCCGAGGACAGGACAGTGCTGAGGACAGCAGCTGGACTCTGCTTCCTGTCCTGCAGGAATGAAGGTTAAACACTGTGGAGAAATGTCAGATGCAATAGATTTGACATGGAACATCCACTGTCCTCTATTTATAGGACAACACAGAAGAATAGAAATCCTGAACTTTCAGAAACGGCAATAAAGGAGTTTGACCATCCAACAAGCTCTTCAGTTGGAGCACAGTGAAACCTTTAAGAGTCATGATGGCTCGACCTCTCCTGCTTTGAATTTCACCATTCTTTTTTTAAAATTTGTTTCTCACAAGCTCCCTCAACTCTATGGAAGTGATTTCCCTTTTATTTTGTCGAGTTAAGCTGAAGTACAAAGACGAGACATGTAATCAATCAAACAGAGATAATATCAGACTTTAGTTTATTCATTCTGCACGTTTACAGACTCCATTGTAAAGATATTTGCATATGTGACTCATGATCTGATACCAAAAGGTCTCTGCGTTGCCCCGATGACCTGCCCTTTGTTTCGTGTGTTGCATCTGGTCCTTATCACTGTTTAAATGCTTTGCATTGTGGCGATATCCTCTATTGCTGCTCTGTGACGCATGCAGCTTGGATATTTTTAACTACACCAGGTGTCTCCAGTGAAATCTGGACACACGAGCGACGTCCCTCACTGCATAATTGATACACCTGATTATTAAATGTGTTTATGTTAAATGAGCCGTGTCTCTGGTGATACTCAGCGTCCTGTCCTTTGTCCTCCTCGTGCAGACTCTGTGTTCGGCGGTGGTCCAGGTGTACGGCACAGACCGGAGCTGCAGCTGGTTGAAGAGGTGCTGTGGAGTGGCCTGTCTGGTCAAAGACAACCCACAGAGGTCCTACTTCATCAGAGTGTTTGACATCAAGGTGAGTGGGACCTGGTACCTGATACCCATCACGTCTCTTTGGTTAAAACATTTAAGCTCGGGGAAAACAAGGGGAAACAGCTGGTCTGCCTCTGTTCAACAAAATCCACCTACCAGCACCTTTAAAGGCCCAGATACAGCAAACAATGAAGGCAGACTGTTATGTGTCTTAATACTTGCCTGGAAAATGTACTCAACATGATTAAACATTACAACATTACACATTAAAATATACTCAACTTTATATCTGCATCAGCCTCAAAGCCAATATCTGCCAGATGGTACAGTTATAGTTTGATTTGCTGCCTTTCTGTGATCTGGATTTATAGGTGAAAAATAGTTTAAAGTGGTCCACTCCTTCTTAAAAAAACATTATATTCCAGTAATATTGAGAAGGATTGTAGATTTAACATGGTTATGTTGTGGTGGCTGTGAAACAACAGGATTAAATGTACAATAATGGGAATCAGCTCATAAACGACTGACTTCTCTTCGCTCATTCTTCTGTCTTTAATGTGGCCTCTCAGTCTACAGGATGTGGATTGTGGCCAGACTGCATCCATACGCCGTCTGTAGTCGTTGAGGAAATTAATATGGTGCATTAAAGATGATGTGCAATCAATTGTGCAACCCTAATGGATCGAAGTGAACGGCCAGCGATGTGTGTTTACTGTCTGACGCTCGCACAGCCTCTGAAATCAATCTGGATACCAAGTCTGTGCAGAAACTATACCTCTGCTTTCAGTCCATTTCTATTCAAGCTATTAATAATTGTGCTTGTAAGGTCTTTCAAGGACACTTTGCATCCAATAATTTGGATTTTTTTTCCTCCCATTAATGATCAGAAATCCATCAGAAAGTCCAATCAAATTGTGTATTTTTTGTTGTTTCTTGGATGAAAAACAGCCTTCTCTCTTATATATCTCAGATGTTGGACCATTGATTTTCATAGAAATGAACGGTGACTGTCTGGAAAGAAGGAAATCAATCTGGTGCTTTGCTTTCTAGATGAAGAGTGAGAGTTTAATGTGTAGGTGTGTTTTTTGTATTCAGCGGATGAAAATCTGCAGCCACAGATGTGGTCCTTCGAGGAGAATCCGCTTTGATCGTTCTTTCTGTTTCATGTCTCTTGCAGGAAGGGAAAACCATGTTTGAACAGGAACTGTACCACAACTTCTCCATCGGCAGCCCCAGATCCTACTTCATCTCGTTTGCAGGAGATGTGAGTGTGCGACTCTTTGTCATTACCTCAAAACTGAAACATCCACACAATCTGGTCTCGGTGTTCACGTCCCGCTTGGTTTAACAAGGTGTGATAATCACTGGTTGTGTTTATAGACATGAGAATCTGCTCTTTCTCTCTCAGCTCTTTAACTGCTGCCAGTTTTACACACAGACAGTAATTTGAAGCAGCCACAGGCCTTCGGGATTCATCCGTCTGTATAAAGTTTCTCCGGTTTCTGACTGAGCAGAGAAAGTTTTTAGAAACGGTTAAATGTTGTTATTCTTTTTTCACAATTCCTCAGTCGATTCTTTGACTCCTGAGTTGATTTTATTCTCAGCAGAGGGCAGGAAATATCCAGTTTATGGCCTGATGTTTCTGTTGTATTTATGCTCAAAGCACTACCTCGATGAGCAGGAACAGATACGTATGGCTGCGATAAAAGGAAGTGAGATGAATAGACTGATAACTTGACCTTATTAGATAACAGATGTTGACAAAGTTCTAATTTGAGCGCCTGGTTTGCATTTGAAAAGGTGAAAGAAATCACAATAATAGTGCAAAACTCAGCAGATCACAAAATCATAATATCATATTGTAAATTATATATAGCGATTAATATTCTGACTGAATCTCAGAGAAAGACAAGATAAGAAAGTTAAGATTTGTAAATCATGAAAAAACATTTTAACCAGAAATAAACGGGTACAAGTTTTGTGTTGATCAAACATCTGCAAGTGAATCAATAGTAGATGTAATTGCTGATTGCCATTCAGTACGTTTACATGCAGCAAGAAATTCGAAAGTCTTCTCGTATCAGATAATGACATGCATGAGACCGGATCGCTGGTCTGAGTATACACGCCGTTCAGAGAATCGGAAAAGTGGCCGGAGCATGTCTGACTCCGTACGCTATGTGGCGCTGTAGCCCTCTCAACGAAGCAACAACAAACGATCTGACGGCATTCAAACAAAGATGGCGTACGAGGAGCTGGACGACGCTACAGTAGCGTACATACATTTGGCTGAGCAGGAACCTGGTCTCCTCGTCCGTCCACAAGTGTGTCGTTGAAGTCATGTTTTCGAATGACCTTTTCCGGCAACAACGCCACTATTTACGTCTCCTTTCACTTCCGGGTGAAAGCCCCAGCGGAAAATCTCGATACGATACGATGCGATACGATACGATACGATACGATACGATACGATAGCCGAGCCTCCATGGCGTTACTATGCCGACAATGAACGAATTATCTAGGTGTTCTTATCCGATTTTGAGATGTCCGTTGTGGTCCGAAATAGGTCGGACTAAGGTGTTTACATGCATTTTAAAAGTCCGAACTAGGTCTGATACGATAAGGATTTTGAATTTCTTGCTGCATGTAAACGTACTGAGTGTTATGACGTAATGAGTTTGTTTGTAGTTTGCACCTACATCACATCTTAATATTTGTATTAACAACAGTGGTGTCGCACTCAGAAACTGTCTGAAGCGCCACATAATGTTGCTTTAACGATGCTTTACCTTCTTCCTGGAGAAGATGTCATCTTGATCACCTGTGGCTCTTCCTCCTCTTCCTCTCAGACCTGTCAGATCGGTCTGAACTTCGCCAGCGAAGAAGAGGCCAAAAGATTCAGAGCCGCCATCAACGACCTGCTCAACCGACGACAACGCAAAACCGGTAAGTGTTCCCGTCTTCTTTCTCCGCTTCCTTAACCTGCGTGACCTCTGACCTTTCGCATCTGAGCCCAGACTAAAGAACACTCACTTCCTGTTCTGCTAACGAGACATTAACCTGAGTCCCAAACCTGTCGGCCCTGCTCATGTCCGGCTGTGCAGCCAAACAGGTGAACACAGTTGCATCGTTGTGGCGAATTCTCCTGTATGGGCTGTGTTCAAATTAATTCAAACCATTTACATGTTGCGTTTGAATAAAGCAGATTCTTCACAGTCCTGCAGCAGACCGGCATTTTGTCCTCTGGATGAGAAGAGTGAAAACGTGTGATCTGTGAAGGTGTTTTCTTGACGAGGACATGAGTTGAGTTGAGGCTCGGTGGTTTGGGACTGTTTTCCTTCTCGTCTCTGCTGCAGTGAGCTCAGCTCGCTTCTCCTCTCTGCTGTAGTAAATCTTTCATCGTGTCTCTGCGTAGTAAACATCTCTGCAGCGAGGGTCCTCTCTGGCTTCTCTCCAGCTGCTCTCAGCATGCCGGCCTTTTGAAGTGCACCACTCAAACTGTGATGAAGACTGAGGGTCTGAAGGCTCACAGAGCCGGGGCACAGAGGGCTTTTTACAGACCCAGCTCTCAAAGCTTTTACTTCTTCTTCTTCTTGTCACATCGAAGACTTCCTGAACGGCCTCTCCGACTGTTTTGCCCGTGGCGTAGAAGACATGAGGCAGCATGTTTTTCTCTGTCGGCTTTTCCACCTGATGGCTTTAAACCTGTCACGTCTCTCTACCCACCGCAGCATCGCACTAACTGAACCTGTACACAGCTGCTCACCCTCTTCTCTCACCTATTAAAAACTCTAAACTTTCCATTTTAAGTTTAATTAATTAATTTCCGTCCTATTGGTTTTGTTTTGAAACTATAATTGTGTTCGTTTTTCTTTGCAGAGAAGAGAGGTGACCCTAAAAATGGTATGTTGACTCAGTTTTGTTCACTACATCAGCTCCAAATGGCCTCCAGTTTCTTTCCCCCAATCAATAATGAGATGTTTGGTCACATCGGTATCGTTAAAAGACGTGATTTTCATGATTTTCGTGATTTGTTTTTGCCGTATAAATTACACTCGGAATATGAACGTAGGGAGGTGAAGAGGGAGTTTCTCAGTTAAAAAACAACCAGATGAATCGATAAACAAAAGATCTACACGACCTGACATCTGCGCTCCATCACTCACACAGTATTATCATATTTGTATTATTAACATATCTTTATTTCCTTTATTCCAATCCAATTAACTCACACAAAAAGTACAATAAAACAAAAAAAATGGAGAGAGATTCAAGTTAATATCCCCAAAGTTCATCTTAAATAACAAAAAGGAGCCTGAGTGTCCTGGTTTAATTGATTTGTAATCCAATATACTTTGATTTTCACTCCAACGCTCCTGTAGACAAGATCAAATACACAAACACACACCTCAACTAGACCAACAAAGCAGCTCTCTGTATGAAAAGAAGCTGATTAAAAACAGTGTTCACGCTCGTTGCCCTCCTCTCTAAAATTAGACGTTATTGTGGATGACGAATGCCAGACGACTTGGAGTGCAGCGTTGCGGTGCTTCCTGACACGTTGGCGGCGTTGTTTCGCAGACGGCGTGACTCGCACGCTGACAGCAGAGTCTGCTGCAGGTTAATCTGGTCAGCAGGAAGCCCGTCTGCGCCATATGTGGACCACATGGCCTCTGTTGTTGCTCCCTTTAAACCCTGTTGTGGTGCACGTTAGGCCTAATCTGTAATCCCCACAGTTTCTGCTGCTGAACGTTTGTTTCGCACAGACTTTGTTTTTATCGTTGAGTTTATTCGGAGAACCATGAGTCAGCTATCATTCATCAAAATATCGGTGTAAACATGCCGGGATTAGCTCCACAGCACTGGGACGGCTGTCAAATGAAAATCATGTTTGAAAAGTCTTCTGAGCAAATAAACGTAAATCAAATGTGTTCAGCATGGACCTCCACTAAAGGGTCCTCTGCAAACATGCTCAATAAATGTTTGTGTTGTGATTGTTTTAAATCTGAAGGTTTTTATTTGTGTAAAACTTTCCTGTAGCCTTGTTTTTTTAACTTTACCAAACAGCTGTAGACCAGGATTTCCTTTCCCGTTTTTACAATTTTCAATTTTGATTTTAAGAAGCTCAGTTTTAAACTCAGAAAAAAGGTGTTTTAGTCTCACACGTGAGATTAAACTTGGAAAAAGTTGCCTTCAGCTGTCTTAATTTAGAGTAAAATAGATGGTTAAACGGATTATGACCGTGTTATTGACACGTTGCTACCGTAGTACGTCTTCGGGTCCTCGGTCAGATCCAATCCAGAAATGGGTGTAGCATCATCTCATCCAAAAATGTTCACTTGTGGCACCACAAAACCAAGATGGTGACAGCCGTGATGCCAAATTCAAGGCTTCAGAATGGTTCTCCACAAACCGATGGGTGATGTCAGGCTGGGTTTACCCTCGATGGCCACAGAGACTGTGACTAAACAGGTTGACATCAGCACTTTGCACACGAATTCCTGTCCCCAACAAGACGTGGCCGGTGTTTTGGGCTTATCGGCCTAAAAACAGAACACCAAAGCTTTGTGTTTGCACCATCTTGTCGACAGAAGGTCAGAATTGAGAGCAAAAAGATCTTCTCAGGTCAGATCTTTGGTAATGTCAAAGCGTCTTCTGTGCTGTGGGTTGAAAATAAACCATAAAATGTGACGAATTCTGTGGATGAAGACGGGTTGTGTTGCTTTTCCTGCACCTGAACACCACCACAAACAAAGCTGTGTGTGAAGGTTTCCCCCCCTCGTGCATCAGAAGTTTAATTTAGATCTTCTTCTCTGCAGCTGTGTCTGAATGTCATCCCAAAAGACCGTTTGCTTTCATTAAGCTGTCTGCGTGTTGGCAAACACCGACGCTGTAAAGAGCAGGATTAACTCATACTGAACAAATCAGTCATCCCTTCAATCGGCTCCGTGGATTTGTGCCAGCGAGCGTTCATTGAAGTTTCTCTCCCGCGGCACACATCTGACATTTCGGTTGTGAAACATGAAACCGACAGTGGGATGTTGTTGCTCTGGGTTTGTCTCTCCGTTTGGGAGATGTGTTTGTGTCTGTTTGCCTCCACCGCGCCTCTTCATATGTACTGTCGTTGTCTTCATTGTGAGAACATCAATCAAAACCCTTTTGTTGGAAGGTATAATCCACATTGTCGAGGGCTCACCTCCGACTATCTTACTGAATGCAGTGGGCTCGCCTGGATGCTCTCTGCTGTATCCAACATATCAGGATGTAAACTTTACACCGATCATGTCAGTTGTTGTCAGAACAGAGTCCAGCAAGTTCAGATCGGAGTTACTTGGAGTTGGAACGTGCTGCATCCTCGTGTTCTTGGCAGTAAAACGCGAGCTTTTCTTGGCAAACGGATCAAGAGAGCAGCATTCTGTGAAACTATAACTGGCCTGCAGCTTGGTAGCAGATGAAATTTGTAGATCCCAGTGCAGATATTAAAGCTGCGTTTCAGTGCTGATACAGAAATGTAACTTGTGTATGTGACAGTTTTTGATTGTTACGTTTAGAGCTGAGCAATGTGGCCTGAATATAATATTGCAATTGAAAATATATAGCTTGGTATTTTAAAAAAAAACCTTAAAAAGCTCTTCATTAAAATGTGAGCTCTGGGTGAAAATATCAGATATTTCTTTACCAAAATCCTCAATATCGATATTAATATTAATACACAATTTTGTAGGAATAAAGATTCAATGATCAACGATCCAATAGCATCGATGCAAAGTGAAAACATCGATTAATATCACCGCCATCATTTATTTTTAAATTCTCATGGCACATCTTTCTAAACAGAGCTTTATTTTTATTAAAAACAATAGATTGTTTTCTGTTTAAATGTCTGGAACCATTGAAAAACTAATATTTCCTCTGCAGAGTTCAGTGATAAAATTGTCAAATCATGTTTGTTGCCTTTTCTGAGTTAATATAAATATAACTAATTGTGTTAAATTGACATATGATGTCATGTCATATCGATCGCAGGCCCCTGTATCGAATCAAATCGAAATAGTATCTTGGCAGTAATATCGTATCGTGATGAAACGTGATGAGACAATCCCACGCGGCTCTCCTTGACAGTGGTGAACGCCCGCCCTGCCCGTCCTGGTCCTCAGGAGACGGCAGATTTGAGGCGAGCCTGTTGGTCTGATCGTAGACGTCCAGCGTTCATGGGGAGTCCGGGGATTTGGACTGGGATTAGCGGGTGGATTAGTGATTATGTCAGATGCTGCTGCGGTTTGTGGAGATTACGAGGAATTCGAAGACTGAACGGTTCGGACCAACATGAGAGGAGGAACAGCAGCCGACATTTATGTTACAAAAGATGGATCAGAGAAGCTCAGTGCAGACGGATGAGATGAGTTTGTTAGCATGACCACTGCCTGATGATCCCTCAGGTACCAGGGATTACTAAAGACATATAGATGACAGTGTGTGAGAGTCAAGATGCTTCAGTTAGATTACTTACCACAGTAAAAAATCTAACCTGAAAGTCTAAAGTGTTGCTGTAGAGCGCTGTCTTCATTACAACCACAATAGTAGTGATAACTATGACTTTCAGTGGGAATTCTGACTGAAAACAACACAAGAGTTGCTTCAAGTACCGAAGAGAGATGAAATATAATCTAGGAAGTCCAGCGGCTCAGGTCCATGAGATTGAAGGTGTATCGGAGGGATGTCTGTTGTATTTCTGCTGTATGAATGATGAAAAAGCCTTTGAATTACATTAAATGTTATATTCAAAAGGTCTTAAAAGTGTCTCTTTAAGAAACCTGGAGTAATTGGACAGAACTAACAACATATAGATGATAAAGATATTGTTGGAGTTAAAAATGTCAAGTTTGTCCTGAAGTTGGTCCTTGAGGGAAGATCAGAGGATGAATCTATACATTTTAAAATCCCATCCTCACGATCGTTTCTCCCGGTCCGTCCCCTCTCCCTCCCCGCCTGCAGGTCCAGCTCTGCACATGGCCACGGTGGACATCAAGAACCCGGAGATCAACAACGTCCGATTCCACAACTCCCACAGCCACCAGCAGCCGTACCACCTCAACAACATGCTGAGCCACAGCGGGCTCAACCGGAAGGACAAGAAGACCAAAGGCAAGAAGAAGAAGCTGACCAAGGCCGACATCGGCACGCCCAGCAACTTCCAGTGAGTCTATTTAACCGTATTTAACTACGGCTGAGTGCTTTGGTTCGGCAGCAGACTGAGGATGAGATGCTGTTTTTTGTCTAGAATCAGACATTCAGACGTTTACAGCTATTAATCTGCCGGTTATTTTCTTATTTAATTGATAAAGAAAAAATGCCCACGTAAGTTTCTCCTGAAGCCAAGAAACATGTTCAAATGTTTTGTTTTCTCCAGAACCCAAAGATACTCAGTTGACAATGACATAAGACAGAGAAAAGACTTAAGTAAGAATGGTCAGAAGAGTCTCCAGTAGAGTTATTGGCATCTGCATCGACATCGCCTCCAAAAATCTAGTAACAGTGCGGCTTTAATCTACATTTCCCAAAATGCATCTCAATAGTGTCTTTCATTAGACCCTCCGTGTCCGGTAAACATCCACATCTTTCAAACTCCACACCTCCAGTTTGTAACAGAGGCTTTCTGTTGTCTCCATGATGAACATGAGATCCTGAAGTGGTGTCTCTTCGTCAGAGTGGACGGACGTCCTCCAGAGACAAAGAAGACTTCATGCAGCTGTTTTTACAGCCTGCGTACAGGAAGTTCTCACGATTTGTGGCATGTCCCCTTTTTTTAAAAAACGAAAAGTCATCAGACGTCTTGGGAAACTTTTTTCATCATCTCAGTGACAAATAAGAACATTAAAGTGTTTTTTAAGGAGCTGCAGCTCTTTAAAATGTCCCTGTGGTGTCTGCAGACCTGTGTCGTCCCGTCTGCTCCGGCAGTCGCACAGTAAACATGTTGCGTTACGGTCTGAGAGCGCTCAATGACCCCACTGTCTCTGTGATTGATGTACGAGTGTGTGTGTGTGTGCGTGTGTGTGTGTGTGGGCTCACTATTTAGCATGTGCACATGGTCGCCCACGTGCACGGGCCAAATAGTTGCTGTACTTCTGCATATTCATGTGTGATCTCACCACATGTCTGTCCCGTCTTCTTCAGGCACATCGGTCACGTGGGCTGGGATCCTAACACAGGTTTTGATGTGAGTACCCCCTCACACACACACACACACACACACACACACACACACACACGCAGGAGCACAATAGTGACCTGTGTGGTCGGCTGCATGATGAAATCACACAATAGGCTCTTTTTGTTTCCTGCTCATATTCACAAACATCTCGCTGCGTCTCAGAAGCCGCGCTCAGACACAGAATGTTCCGGAGGGAACGCGGCTGCAGCCTCGTTAACTCATCGGAGAGCTGAAGAAATGAATAAATAAATCTAAATTTAAATACAAACGCATGCAAACACAATCTCTCCTCATCTTCCACAATCTCAGAAACCTCTAATTTCATGAATAACTTGAAGCTGCAGTGGCACAATGAACGTTCTTCTTCACTGATACGACGTAAG
This sequence comes from Lagodon rhomboides, assembly GCA_039737535.1. Lineage (NCBI taxonomy): Eukaryota > Metazoa > Chordata > Actinopteri > Spariformes > Sparidae > Lagodon > Lagodon rhomboides. Next base: position 31,411,603 of record CM077793.1, on the reverse strand, counting down.
AATCTGGAGAGTGATGTGGGGGTGAAGTTATGTTGACGTGGCATTATTTATTAGACGAAGCACCCACAAGGAAATCCTCAAGTCATACTTGAGTAAAAGTAAAGCTGTCGAGTTAAAATACTTTCTAGGTTTTCTGATGTATCTTCAGTCGCAGTGTTTCCTTCTTTGTCTTGTTTAATCGTGTCATCTCCTGCTGCTCCTTTTTGTTGTTTAACGGCATTTGGAGAACAGTGTAAAGGCCCCCACACACCGGCTCTGACGACGTCCTTATCCAACTTCCTTCTCCGACCACTCCGTCGGATCCGTTCGGTAGAAAAGTCACATTGAAACACACCGCCCCGGCTACACAGCAGCGTTTACGTTCTGCGTCTGCGCGAAATGCAATAAGTCTCCTAAACATCGGGTGGCGCTAGTCTCGTGCCAGTCACCCAAAACATAAAAACAGGAAATGACAGAACGGAGTGCGGACCGTAGCTTATCAGAACAAAGCACACACAGTGTTAGCTCAGCATTACTTGCGTGATGTCGTATTACGGTGGTCTCTCTTCCACCAGGGCAGCCAGCTGCTCCTCAAAGTCCTCGGTCCACACAGCCATGGCTTCCAAACATACGTTGGTTTATCCCCAAAATAACGAACGGTGAAGTGTTGTTTGTAACTCTGTGCCGTCTCTGTTTATGTGGTTTGTTTACCATCGTCACTTCCGCCGCCCCTCCCACACGCCGCGCTGATTCGCTGGCACACCGCCAATCAGAATGGTCACTGAACAGCTAGCTAACAACCAATCAGAGTATCCGACGGCGTCCAACCTCAGACGGCCGACTTCGCATGTTCAGTCGGATCAGACGCAGCTGAACACACCGAACAGAGCAGCTCCCGAACTCGTCCGACTCTCTCCTAACGCTTCAGACGTCCGACGGGAGCCGGTGTGTGGGGGCCTTTAAGGCGCGTTACCACCACTTTCTGGATTATAGTGTCGATCACAACTGTTTTACTCTCGTCCACCACCGACATAAACTCTCGCCAAAGTGTGACAGATGTATTATTTGTATGACTGCACGCACAGGAACATGACATCCGTACCGTGACTGTTCACACACCCACATAGAAGCGATTTTATTTCAGCTTTCTGTTTAAAGCACCTGACTGATTCCTCTCTTACTCGTATTGGACTGTTACTGGTTTTGAGTTGTGGTGTTAAACTCTGATTTGAAGGGAAGCAAACAGAAACCTAAAAATGTAAAAACAGCATCTGGTAACAAACTGTAAGAGTCAGAGTGATAGTCAGACATCCAGGTGAAGTAGCCATGAGGGGAAACATGTTTCTAAATGGAGCCTTCAGCATGTAAAACAACATCCAGCGGACTGTGAACACATCGTTTCATCACTGTTCTCATTAACGGTTTGACTGATGCTTGTGTTGTAAAATGGAAGCTGTTTAGGAACCCTGATGGGTTTCTCGTAGCAACCGGAGCTGCTGATGCGAGTCATCGTCGAGTTCATCCGCTAACGAACGTTGCGTACAGGCTGACGGGCTTAACGAGCAGGAGGCTGATTGCTTTCCACACGCTGCCTCGTAATTGTCTCTGAACCCGACTGACCAAGCGTGTCGAACCATCCCGAAAACAACATGATCCCACATGTCAGTCACGCACCGGAGAATCCCAGAATGCACTGCAGCGTGTCAGACACAGGAGGTGTGAGTATTCCTGGGAGCTGCAGGTTAACGTTTGATCCGATGGAATCAGCTGGGAGGTTTGTGTGTCGTCAGGGTTCAGGCAGCTTGTAGTTCTACCTGTCGGCCACCAGGTGTCACTCTGACACCGCGACTGACTGCTGTGAGTTTATCTTCCCTGCAGAGGAAGCAGAAGAAAGTAGTGGGGCTCCTTACTCTCGGTCAGATAAAGCAGCTTAAATAGATAAAGCTCACAGTTTGAAAGAAGTTCGACCTCCAGGAGTCTTCAGTAACAGTATATGATCTGAAGTGTTGTACCTGTAGACGTCATCAGTCTGTGTTGTGTGTTCAAATGTTCTCTGTGTTGTTGTCGTTGTCGTGGTTGCAGCTGAACAACCTGGACCCGGAGCTGAAGAACCTGTTTGACATGTGCGGCATCTCCGAGGCCCAGCTGAAGGACCGCGAGACGTCCAAAGTCATCTACGACTTCATCGAGAAGAAAGGAGGGGTGGAGGCGGTGAAGAACGAGCTGAGGAGGCAGGGTGAGACACACACACACACACACACACACACACACACACACACACACACACACACACACACCTCTTTGATGTGTCAAACTGATCCTAAGTAATCGTGAAGCGGTGCAGCGTTCGTCGGAGAGTGAAGCTCCTCAGTTTCATCAGGCACAGCGACTGAATTCACAGCCATGCAACAGTGTCTCTAAAACACTGAGACAAGTCTTATTGTAGACGTTCTCACGGGTGTTTAGGTTTCCACTTGAAATTGTATAATCTAACTAACCTTTCAAAACCATCTGTGATGTTAACAGGCAGATATTTCATTGTCCTCTTTAAAGGTTAAGTGCCATAAACTATGGCCCCGTCCACACGAAAACGCTGTTTTGTGTAAACGCACATGTTTTGCATTGTTTTGGCCGATCGTCCACATGGATCCTGTAAACACAGCGCTTGTAAACGCACTTTTTTGAAAACGGGTCTCAGGGTGGAGAGATTCTAAAACGCAGGGGCTGCGTTTTCGTGTGGACAGTGAATCCGCATACTTTTCGATACGATGACGCCATCGCCCCACCCCTCGACCTCTCACCTTCGACCTCTGAACCCTGTAACGTCTTATTACAACAACAACAACAACAATGGCGGACTACATGCTTGTGTTCATGCTGCAGACGATATTGAGCCTATCAGGGTTACTGGGGCAAAATATTCTGCTCCTCTGCCACGACGCTGAGCAAAACAGGATTATGGACCACCGACTAGCTATTTCGTCTTCTTCTTGTTGTGTTCGGTTTCTCCTTCGGCTGTCTGTTTGTATACAGCGCTATAGCTTTATGTGCTCCGTCTCTTCCAGCGCCACCTATAGGCCTGGCATATGAACTACAGCGTACTGAGTCGTTTACAGTGGATCCGTGTGGACGCAAATATTCTTGAAACGATGCCGAGGAAGACGGATAAAAAAAAAATCGTGTTGGTACGTGTGGACGGGGCCTATATTGGGAATCGCTGTATCGTTTAAGTTATTTATCAAAGAAAAGACAACAACCATTCAGCAATTAAATATCACTATATACTGACAGTATATCTGTACATTTTTGGAATGTGTTCAGTTTGGATGGATATTTTTCACTTTTTTCTGACATTGAACGGAATAAACAACAAAATGTTTCATCAAGAAAAATACTCGATAGATAAACAAATTTCAGAAACACGTGTTTTTGTGGGAAAACTGTTCAAACAGTCTTTGATTTCTGTTACTGGATGAGCTGCTCTGGTTCTCTATGCGAGGCCGTCCTCAGTTTAAAGGATGTTTCAAGGCCACTTCTGTTGCTTGTGAATCGATTTTGCCGGTTGCTGATACATAAATTCTGTTGTTTGTTTGTTTTTTTCAGTTTTTCAACCAAAGCTGTTTTTTCCTTTCCCAAAACTGAAAAGCCTCTGAAAGAGAGATCGCTTTGAAAAGTCTGCTTATTTCTTGTGGACACAGGCGAGAAACGAGGGGAAACTCTTGTGCAGAGACAACAAAATCCACCTGTCGTACCTCCAAAGCTCACTAATAAACACGTTACATCTTTCTGTTTTTACACCGAACTGCACAAAACAACAATTTGTTATTTCCCGGAGGTGGAGCTGTTTAATGAGTGTGTGTTTAGAAGTTTGGGTTTTTTTCATCCTCGGCTAAAACTTTCTTGAGTTTCTGGAGAAATGATAACAGCAATATAAGAAAAACACAACCGTGCTGTTGTCACTGCAGCTGCCTCAGTTTTAATGAGCAGGTTTTTTACTTTCCGTGGTATTCAACCACCGTTCTGTGAACTGATCTAAAATCCTCTCACAGTTTTATCTTGAAGCATCGTTTCCTTCCTCTCCGCTGTATTTCTCTGTCAGACAGGAGACTTTCAGGTGAGCTGATGAAACGATATTTCCCGTCTGATTTTTTTATTCCTCGTGACAGACTCAGCTTCTTCTGTCCTGAGTTCCTCTCCATGTTTTATTCATGTTAAACTGCTCTGAGAGGAGAGCCGAGTGATCGGAATCTGAATTTAGGCTGATGTAAGTGTGTGTGTGGATCTCAACACATCACTGGTCTGATTTAGACGTAAGTTAGAAAAAATAAAAGGTGGAGAATGTTTTTTTTCAGTTACCAGTGTTTAAAAAATTAATCAGACATCAATAGTCAGTACTGGAAAATATATAGAACAGAGGAAATGGTACAGAAATCATTTTATTTCATACCTGCAGCTGCAGTTTCATTATCGATTCATCATAATAATTATTTTCCAGATTTTCCAGTCCGTAAAATCAGCAAAAATAATCAGCACAATCACTTTAAGTCCACATTTATACATTTAAACTTCTTGTTTTTTTTCAAACCAACATTTTAAGGCCCCCACACACCGCCCGAGGCCGACTTCCTTATCCGACCACTCCGTCGGATCCGTTTGGTAGAAAAGTCACATTGAAACACACCGCCCCGGCTACACAGCAGCGTATACGTTCTGCGCCTGCGTGAAATGCAATAAGTCTCCTAAACATCGGGTGGCGCTAGTCTCGTGCCAGTAACCCAAAACATAAAAACAGGAAATGACAGAACGGAGTGCGGACCGTAGCTTATCAGAACAAAGCACACACAGTGTTAGCTCGGCATTACTTGCGTGATGTCGTATTACGGTGGTCTCTCTTCCACCAGGGCAGCCAGCTGCTCCTCAAAGTCCTCGGTCCACACAGCCATGGCTTCCAAACATACGCTGGTTTATCCCCAAAATAACGAACGGTGAAGTGTTGTTTGTAACTCTGTGCCGTCTCTGTTTATGTGCTTTGTTTACCATCGTCACTTCCGCCGCCCCTCCCACACGCCGCGCTGATTCGCTGGCACACCGCCAATCAGAATGGTCACTGAACAGCGAGCTAACAACCAATCAGAGTATCCGACGGCATCCAACCTCAGACGGCCGACTTCACATGTTCAGTCGGATCAGACGCAGCTGAACACACCGAACAGAGCAGCTCCCGAACTCGTCCGACTCTCTCCTAACGCTTCAGACGTCCGACATTTTAGCCGGTGTGTGGCGGCCTTTAAATCCAAAGATGTTCAGTTTTTTTGATTTACTAATTGAATTAATAGATTTTAATATCCCAAACAAATTCACAGAACCCGTCACCCCCCTGTTAGTTGTCAGAGTTTTGTGCCGTTATTCTGAAGTAAAAACATTTTCTTGAAGTCCCACTGAGCCGGAGGCTTTACTGAAACAGGTGACGGAGGCCTTGGTGTTGTTGATGACTCCTGATCGTGTCTGCTCTCTCCCCCTGCAGCTCCCCCTCCACCTCCTTCTCGTGGTGGTGCCCCTCCTCCCCCTCCTCCTCCGCCTCACCACAGCTCGGCTCCACCCCCTCCTCCACCACCTCCGTCCAGAGGGGGCCGAGGAGCCCCTCCTCCCCCTCCTCCCTCCAGAGCCCCAGCCTCAGCTCCACCACCTCCACCTCCCTCCAGACCGGGAACTCTGGGTGCCCCGCCTCCTCCACCTCCTCCCACCAGGGGAGGTCACCAGCCTCCTCCTCCTCCCCACCATCACCACCACCACCACCAGCCTCCTCCACCTCCTCCTCCATCCTCCTTGCACTCTTCTGTCGCCCCCCAAGCCCCGCCCCCTCCACCTCCCCCGTTGGCCCAGCAGTCTCCAGTAAACAGTGGCGGCGTCTCCGCCCCTGCTCCACCTCCACCACCTCCTCCTCCACCTCCCCCTCCCGGCCCACCTCCTCCTCCGGAGATGGACGGTGTCGGCGGAGGCGGGGACTCTCCTCACTCGCCGAGCCCCGGGGGAAGTCGGCGCTGTTGGAGCAGATCAGAGGAGGAACCCAGCTGAAGAAGGTGGAGCAGAACAACCGAGCGCCGGCCTCCGGCATCGGACGGGACGCCCTGCTGGACCAGATCCGACAGGGAATCCAGCTCAAGACGGTAAGATGGCGTCCGAGCCCAACATCACACGTAACTGTTAGCGTCCTGTTGATGTGATGTGAAAACAAAACTTCAGAATCAATAATTGAGGTGTCTCGGTGTCCTCGAGGTGAAGACACATGTAACAAACTGGACCGGGTCTGTTTGTGCGTCTCCAGGTGGATCATCCCGAGTCCGGTCCTCTCACAGCGGCTCCCACCGCCGGCATCGTCGGCGCTCTCATGGAGGTGATGCAGAAGAGGAGCAAAGCCATCCATTCCTCAGGTACCGGCTGATACTGATAACATGCAAAAATGTGTATTGAAGTTGCATTTTGATCACTGTTGGACTTCCTGGACGACTGTACATCCATCTTCATGTCATGTCAACCTTAACTGATGCAAATTCAGATCTTTCTTTAGTTTTTGTACAGATTAAAAACAAAACTCTCAGAAAGAAAGCAAATAAGCAACTGTTCCTAAAATGCAATGCACTTTTCCTTCAAAGCCGTTTTTCCACCGACAGTACCAGCTCGCCTCGACTCGGCTCAGCGTGGCTCTACTTGGTTTGGTTTCAGACGCGTTGCGTTTCCATCTAGAATTAGTATCTCATCAACGTGGGCGGGTCGTCATCAACGTGGGCGGGTCGTCATCACCGTGGGCGGGTCGTCATCACCGTGGGCGGGTCGTCATCACCGTGGGCGGGTCGTCATCAACGTGGGCGGGTCGTCTTCAACGTGGGCGGGTCGTCATCAACGTGGGCGGGTCGTCATCAGACGTGGGCGGGTCGTCATCAGACGTGGGCGGGTCGTCTTCAACGTGGGCGGGTCGTCATCAACGTGGGCGGGTCGTCATCGACGTGGGCGGGTCGTCATCAGTGACGTACTTATCCACGCGACACATAAACAGGGCTAGCTGTGGGCTACGCTAAACACGTCCACCTTTTCATTTCCTGTCGCACCATCGAGCTCGTTCTGGATGCGTCTTCAGCGACAACACTCAGGAGCGTCTCCACCTCTGCCACGGTCCACGCCGTGTTCCTGCGCCTTGTTCCTTCCATGTAATCGCTATGTTGACTGAACGCAGATGCTAGTTTTTAAAGGTAGCGGGTGTCAGGCTCGGACGTCGCGCTCGTCATGAGTCGTCAAGTGGCGTCGCTCTCTGTCCAATCAGTGGCCGGCTGCCAGCTTACGTCACACAGAAGCATCAGCTCAGCTCGGTTGGAACTTATACGGAGGTGATACTAAAAAAGCACCACTTTAGCAGGTACCAGGTACCAGATTTCAGTAATGGGAACGCAAAAAAGGCGAGCTGAGTCGAGGCGAGGCGAGCTGGTACTGTCGGTGGAAAAACGGCATTACATTCTTCACTTTTGCATCTCATTTTCATCTTGTGGCATCTGAGCCGCTGGATTTGTTTGGATTTTCTGGATTTTCTTTTTTCAAATATGTATTTTGTGTTTCCTTTTCCCAGACGAAGACGAGGACGACGAAGAGGACGAGGACTTTGAAGACGACGACGAGTGGGACGACTAGTGAAGACTCCTTTCCTCCGCTGACACTAAAACATCTTCTACAAATCTTCCAGCATCTGACTAAAATTGTAATGTAAATGTTGTATGAATTGGCTGTATATTTATTTTTGCTTTTTTTTTTATGACTATTATAATTAATCTGTGCAATACCTCATCTGTTAAATCTGTAACGTTCGTCACCTCATCGTTAGAGACGCTACACTTTCCCCGGGACGTCCCGTCATTAGAAAGCACTTATCACCGACATCAGCACAACGTGGAGACGCGGCCGGCTTCACGTCATTATCAGTAACCGTTAATATAAAACACTAGCTGCTCCACTGAGACGAATCTGAATCGGAGTCCTCGTGTGCTCCTCGGGAAATACTTTCTGTGTTCATTTCTGTGTTTTCATTCCTCGTCGAAGAAACTGAAAAGGGAGACGTACGTGTGACCAAACAGGCAGGATCCTCTTTGTGTTTGTGGTCGGCTTAAATGCGAGATAACACTATTTTCTTACCGTGCTTCTTTTTCGTACCTCCGAGTTTCCTAATAAATCGTAGTTTAGTCGTGTTATTTTTTCATAAATCCTTTGACCAAAATGCGGCGGCTCGGTCGCCTCATGTGGATTTTCAGCTTTTATTTTTTATGAAATTAAAGCCGTTTATTTGCACACAGTTCAAACGATAGTTCGGTTTTGTGTTTATCAGGTGTGCGTTTGGTCAAACATTTTGTATTTTATTTCAGACAGTGACACTTGTAAAACTAAAGGTTTTGCGATATTGAGACCTTTTAAATGGGACGCCAAACATGACTGACGATGTTTCCGTTTTCTTTGCTTAATACAAAAGCATTTTGACGCACATTTACACACACATAAACACACACACACACTCTGTGGCATTTGTGAAATGATGGAAGTTTTGTTCCTAATGTCTGGTTGGTTGTTTTTGTTGTGACAGCATTCCGTTATTTCCTGCGCTCTGGTCAGTATTTCAAACGAATATCACATCACGCAATGAAACTAAAAGATATAGATATCACTCATCTTCCTCCGTCCTTCAGTTAATAAACTATAATTTTATGCAATGCGACTGTAAATGCCTCCTTGTGGAGAATAATTTTAAAAAAGAGCAAATAATAATGAACCAAATGTGGCATTTGAAAGCAGCTTGTGGGCTTGGCGATGCCTGCGATCCTCAGTCTGTAAGAGGTATAAAGAAATAACCGATGCTCGTTTTAACTGTTCGTCTTAGAGTTTTTACCATCCTCCAGCGAGGCTTAATGCTGCATCGAGAAGCCGAGATACTGACACAGAACCTGTGAAAAGGGGTTGGGAGGGGTGGGTGGGGGTGGCAATGAAAATACTAAATTGTATACTTAAATAAATGTTAATATTTACAGAGACTTGTCTCTTGTTTGTTTCTTTGGCACCAGATTCGAGATTCCCTTTATGTTGTATGAAGAAAGTTTGGTATTAGACATAAGAAGGTTTAACGTAAACTAGACTTGTAGTCAAGACCGCCTAAACCGAGACCAAGACACTACCAAGACCAGAGAGTATCAAGACCAAGACCAAGGCCAAGACTAGTTCAGCTCGAGACCAGAGACCAAAAAAAGACTAGTTTTTTGCCATTTTGCATGAGTTGTAGAACCTAAGCACCATACTGGGTTCAGCTGCTTAGTATAAATATGAGATTGTATTATTTCAACTACAGGCACAATAATACAGAGACAGTGCATGTCTTGTGTGTGAACTCACTATAAATGTTTTCATCAATTGGCTAAAAATCAAATATGTGTAGCAATTGCATGACCGATTTTCTACAGTATTTGAGGATTGACTCTTGAGTGCTGTTAAGGACTGACATGACTATAATCCTAAATCTAACAAAATAACAAGCCTCCAACACCACCCTGCACCTCAGAAAAAGTCTAAAAAGGAGTGAGAGAGGACGAGCGCCAACGCCGTCTGTGTCACAAAATAAATCTGATCTTGAAGGGGACGCATAATGATATGGAAAAAAAAAAATGTGCCTGTCTGGATATTATAGGTTACAAATCCCTTCGAGACCACTCGGCCAGTCCGAGACATTGCGAGGCCGAGAGGCCCGAGACCGAGACAAGACCGAGACCAAAGACTGTCGAGGCCGTGACAAGACCAAGACCACGGAAAAGTGGTCTTGAGACCGAGACCGAGAACTACAAGTCTAACGTAAACATGAAAAAGATAAATTAACATTGTTCCTCGTGAGTGTACTGGTATTTATCCATCCACATTGTTTTGATGTTGTGCTAAGAAAAAAATAGATTTTTAAAACTCAACAGCGATGTGTCTTTCCAGAAATCATCATCCGGTTACTCAACATTATCTTAAGCTCATTTACAGAGTGCATCTACTCCTGGACGAGAGTCTAGCTATTGTAACAGCTCACCTGAGAAGGATGCTGTGAGTATTTACGTCCTACCCTGTCACAACCATCAGCCTCCCATCTTTAAGTAGATGCATTACATACATGTATAAATGACTGTGTCATCTGCGTACAGTCGAACGTGGATGTCAGCAGAATAAATGAGAGAGACCATTGAGGGACTCGAACCATGCAGACTGGTCAGAGTTATATTCTGGTGGAATGTCAGTCTTCTAGACAAGATGACATCCGCTTCATCGTGTTGTCAGATATATTACGTTGTGAAAGTTTTGATAATCAACAACATAAATCAGTAGAGTCGGAGCAGCACAGATAATAATGTTAAACTTGACTGAACTTTCCCTTTATACAACATACCGAGATTATTTAACTGATAACAGTTACAAAGGTCACCTAACAGTGAATTATTTCAGATGTTGTCGTTGTGATCATGTTAGCATTTAGCTTCAGGTGCTGCTGAGTCTAAGTAGAGCTTCACAGACGTTAGCATGACTGTGGAGAGAAACCTGATGATCCTGACGACTCACATTCAAACACTGATTGTTTGGGGACAAACTGTTCCCCAGCTGCTCACGTTGTCCTCTAACAGGATAAATGTTTGTAAAAATGACTAGAATGAGTCACACAGTCTTATATTAGTTCAGTATCAGTGAGAAGACAGCAGGGAAACTCCTCCTGCAGCATCTCTCAGCGCTCCAATTAAACTTAAGTCTAACATTTACATGGCATTTTGTCGGAGACGTGAAGTGTTGCGATGAAGACTCGACTCCTCTCCTGAGGGAGAGTCCATATTTACTCTGAACAGCTGTTTAATGCGTTCTCTGTGAGCAGACTGGATTAGAAGCTGATTCATAAACAGTCTGATGGACCTGAAGCTCCGCCGGTTCTCCTCCGGCTGATATCAGATCAAATCTCTTTCAACTTCACTTTTAAGCTCGAATGTCGCACTGCTTTGCTTTGTTTTATGAAATGAGACATTCAAATGAAATAATCAGATGTTATATAGACGGTTTAGAATAAATCTGTCACAAACACTAAACCGTGTATTCTGATGTATTCATCAGTGTGTGTTGATGCAGGCAGCAGCTGCAGTCGGCTCACATAACAGCTCAGTGTGTCAGTTTGTGGTGGAGTGTAATCCCTCTGTGATCAGTCTTTATTAGAGAACACAGCGAGCTGATCCTCCACTCGGGTCACCAACATGTGAAGCCGTCGTACGAACTGTAATGACGTCTTTAAGAGGTGTTGTGTGTAAGTAAAGAGTCCACAGCACAGAGACGCACAAAGCTTCTGCTTTTCTATCAATCAGGGTCCAAACAGCAAACGAGACAACTTTTATAAACTAATTAAACTGATCTAACGAGACAATTCTGTCCACAGTTGAATCATGTCCTGATCGGACACGACAGCTCAAGAATGTCTCTTCCAAAATATACTTGTTTACATGTTTAACATCTTAGAGTTGGCTATTTATCGGTCAACACCCAACTAACTTTACCAGTTGTAGGACACATCAACAAAAAACTAAACTAGCCAATAGATCTGAAGAAACCCTCTCATGGATCAACGAGTTGGATGAATAAACTTGAAATGTCCCAGTTGGACCTGAAGGCCTCGATAGCTTTTGTAGCTTAATTACAAAGCTTAAATAAGGAACATTATTCTGATCCTGGGACAAAAATAGACACCCATATAAACATCTGTGTGTTTCTGTATCGAGGAGGATCTGCTAGAAAACCGTTCAGGAGTTTAGTTTTGACAAACGTGATCGAGTCAGAGCAGAAACTTTATTTCTCAGATACACATCAGTATTCACAGTCGGTTTCAAAATACAGCAATAACGTCTAGAGCACAGAAATGCAGTCTGCTGCTACGCCGGGTGACACGTTAAATAAGAAAACGGTGACAGTGTGAAATAAAAATACAATATTTCAATACAAAGTGAGAAGAGTTCAGGTGTGATCGGCGGGAGAGATCAGGCCTCTGACAGATCCACCTGAAACCAGAAGCAGACAGCAGGTTTAAGACAAAAGAATTCAGACGTCAAGTTTTAAAACAGTGAGAGGGATTAACTGAGTCTGTCTTTTGTCCGTCCTTCTGTCAAAGAAGAGTTTTCTTTTTCTTTTCAGTCTTTAATGGCTTTAAAAACACTTGATCTGATTGTGTCTTAACTGCCTGACGTCATGATTTGCATTTAATACATCTTTCCTTCATTAATCCATCTGCTATTGACCAACAACATTCTAATCTTTGGGGGGACTGGTCATTGTTTCAGGTCTCTCTGTACAGCCCATGAATGTACTATTAACCTGGACACTGTGGCCCTGTTTAGACTTGTCTTACCAAAAAATTGCTCTCAGGCTCAAAATACATTTTCCCCATTGAGCACCGCTATAAAGAGACATCTGTCTCTGTTGACACCACGAACTGCAAATAGGGTCTTTTTTTTTGTTCATGGAGGTTTTATATTTGTGAAACTTTCCTCGAGCCCAGAAAAGTGTTATAAAAATCTGTGGTGTTAAAGGAAATGACTCAATTTTTCATTATTTGGGTGACCCATTACTTCAACCTCATCTCAGTGCCTCTCTCCGCTCTGCTAACAGAAAGCAACGGTGGCTAACGTTAGTTTTAGGAATGGAGTCTGCTAGTGACCGCCCTCCTGCACAACAGGGTTAGGGATAAGTCCCACAGAGCCCCTTATGACGAGCTAAATCGTCAATAACCGTTTGGTTGTGAGACCAAATGATGCATTCTGCTTCTTCTGCTCTCCACAGAGACTCCAGTGTGATTGGTCGACATGACTTGGATTACAAACTGGGACCAGAGCGCTTCCTGTTCCTGTTCATTCATCTGATTTTTGTATTTTTGGTCCTGGTCATGCTATAATCCAACACTTTCATTCACCAGGTTGATCATATCATGTTAATTAAACTCTGTGATTCATTACGTTTCTGTTACTTTGGACTTTCGACTGCTTTAAAGCTCTTGTGGAAATGAGAACAACACTTCGTTCTTTCCAGCTCGTCTGCTCTCTCTTCCCAGAAGCTCTCTGAGCCATCAGTCTTATCAAAGAGCAGTGAAGAAGTCAAACTATTTATAACCTGACAGAGTCGAGGAATTCACGGAGCGACAGTCTGCCGTCTGATGACAGCGGGCGTTCACACTGAGGGGGTCTAATGGCTTTCGGGGGCTAAATTATGTCTGTGATGCTTTCAATCAAGCAAAACAAAACTCCTTCAAACCTCGAACAGAGTCAGTGACACTCACGGGGAGTCTTACCCGTTTTAAAGATCCAATGCTGCTCCCACGAATCGCCGCCATCAGATCGTCGCGGCTCGACCTCTGCGGCGGCGGCAGGCGTGACGGTTCGTCTCGTCTCTTCTGCAGCGACGGCTTCAAGGCGTTCTTCAGGTCTTTGAGAATATCTGCACTTTCCTTTTCATTCGCGCCATTCTTCAGCTTCTTTGACTTTGGTTTCCTTTGGTTCGACTGACTCTTCGAGCTGTTCGAGCCTTCGTGCTGTTTCACCATTTCGGCGATCTTCCTCGTCTGAGGTTCTACGGACGGAGGCGGAGGAGGATTTCTTTTCTGGTTTTCAACAGTCTTAGACGATTGTGACGACTTCTTCGGTGGTTTGTTTTCTGCAGATGAGCCAGACACCTCTGGAGGACTCTGTTCTGTCTTCTGTTGGAGCCTCCTCTGTCGTTGCTGGTCCTGGTTGCGCGTCAGGATGCTGGTCGCCGTCATCCTCGGGCCCGGGAGGTCGAACTGATACCCAAGCTTGAGCAGAGTGGTGTTTTCCCTCAGCAGCTGGACCATCTCCATCTCCACCTTCCCCCCACAGATGTGCCTCTGGTTGTGGAAGCGGAGCTCCACCAGCGTCCTGTTGTGCTGCAGCGCCGCCAGCAGAGCCAGGATGCCCTGACCGGACACGAAGTTGGACTCGATGTTCAGGTTCCTGATGAACTGGTTCTCACGGAGCATCTTGGAGATGGCGAAGGCCACGCGGTCGTCGGCGTGGGTGTTGGCGAGGCTGAACATGTGGACGTGAGTGTTTGTGCAGAGGGCCTCGGCGAAACGGAGCAAGGTTTCCTGGGAGATGTCTTCGATGTTGTTGAGGTTGACTTCGCTGATGGTGGAATCGTCGCAGAGGATCTGCTCCAGAGTTTCGTCGATGACTGTCGGGTTCCCACTCGCTCTGTCGGAGGTCACGTTCAGGCTTTGCTCTGTGGTTTCAGTCCTCTTCGATTCGCTCCTCGAGCTTTTTGAGGGAGCGTTCTTCTGAGGACATTTGTTTCTGCTCGGAGCCTCTTTTTTACACTCGTCTTTCTTCTCCGCCTCGTCTTCCTTCGCATCATTTTTGCCGACGACACTCTGCGCTTTCTTCCCCTTCTGTGAAATCTTCTTCCTGTTGCTGTCCAGAGTCTTGCCGGCGTCGCTGGCGGTCACTGTCACTCTCTCCCCTCTGCTCTTATCAGGGCGTCCGTCCTGCGTACAATAACAGGACAGAAAATGAGGTCGAACCCTGACATTCTCCAGCCTCTGACTTTTAATTAAGAAGCCTCTCCCACACTGGCAGACGGTCATTAAAGCTGGCATTTCTCAGACACTCTTTATTTTTAGACCTTTTTTCCAGCAACACACGTAACTGAACTGGATACATGTGACACTTTCTACGTCATTATATATTTTATAGCTGTGGGTTTATGTTAAAACGTGTGTGAAATTAAAAAGGGCAACATAAATATTCATGGGCTCGTTCTCACCTGAGTCTGAGAGCAAAAGGCTTCTCATCAGAACCACATTAGAGTTCTGGTTGAATATTTGCTCATCAACAAAGTGACTTTTTTTAGACTTGTGGGAGTCAAATTAAAAGAATCAAGGTGACAAAAGACGAGATATTCAGATAAACAAAACAAAAAATAACTCAATTTCCCACAATGCAACTTGACAGCATCCTTCGATAGACTGTTATTCTTTTGCTGATCACAATGACGTCATCAGGGTTAGTTTCTTTGCTCGAGCCACAAACAACTGAGGAGGATAATGAGTCAACTGATCTTCCTGTGAAAAATAGTTGGAGTGCTCCTTCAATCCCAAACTGGAGCGGAATCCACTATCAAATTTTTCCGAAAGTGCTGTCAAGGCGTCGATCTCGTTGAGTCTTATTTTGTCCGAGTGAGACTGTTGAGTCTGGTCGCTCAGATCAGTTCGTTAGTTAAATACCACACATGATGAAATGTTCCAAAATTATCCGGAAACACAGAGAATTAATAAAAAAAAAACGCTGACAGACTCTGATCCAGATGTATCGATCTGATTATAAATAAGCATGAAAACAACAGTAAGATAAGGAAATATGTTAGATTTAAGATTTAAATCTAGTTAGATTTAACAGAAATCGATCATCGGTGATGTAGTTTAGTAAAAGACGACTGTGGTTCTTCTCACTTTGTTGCAGGCGTCAAATTCATGAGTGTATATTTACAAAAAAGTTGATCAGTTGGAACTTTAAATATCTTCTCTTTTTTACCCTATTTGATTGAATATAGGTCCAAAAGGATTTGTAAGTGACTGCATTAACAAATTTTTGGGAGTTCAGTCAACTCATAGAAACATGATTAGCATACTGGCAGACTTCCCAGCATGCATTGTTTGAGAGGTAAAACTCTCCTGAGACCTTCTTGTTATAGTTTGAAGAAAACATATGTTTATTGACTGTTCAGATGTAAGCAAGTCAAATTGAATCGAGCTTCACTGAACATTTGTTGATTCAATTAAATTCAAAGTTAACTGAAGATGTATTTTCAAGTCCAGTTAACTTTAAAAGTTAAAAGAAGATTTTAAACGAACTATTCAACCTAAATAAAAAAAGTCACATTATGTTGTTTTAACTTAAAACAAAGTTAGTGTTCAGGCTGCCTTAACATTTTTGAGTTGACTGAATTTGAGATGACAAGTTGAGGTAATTCTTTAATAATTCAAAATAAAACTTTTCTATTCACACAAACTTGATATCAATTCAGTACTCAAATCCTTTAGTTTCTGATTTATCTCTTCTTTTTACAGGCAGCCATCGGTTTCAGTTCATTTCTATTAAAATCAACCTGCAGTGACGTGATCACTGCAGGGACCATCGTTGCACCTGTCCTCAACTTTCCCACTGATATTCAGTCGCAGATTATAAATCAAACCCAGATGTTGCTAAAGAAACCGTCTTAACGCGACCAATTTCTCTCAAGATGGTTTAGAGAGAAAGACACACGAGCTGAGTTCAAAACACAAACATCATCTGACTACTATGTTTTGTTTTGTGGCCTCTGAGGTCAAATCTGAGCTACTTGTGTCCGTCTCTGCCAGAAGAAACCATGGATGTTGTGAAAAAAGATTTCTAGTTCGGTCCTTGATGTCGCCAAGAACTTTTTCATCATGACAACAACAGAACCGAAAACACGAAAGAGTTGGGTTTGATATGTTTGTTTACAAAAACAAACTGCAAAGTGATGTATTGATGTGTTACTGCTGATGTCCCCTCTCACCTGTCCACCGTTGGACTCAATCTTCTCGTCCTCCAGCAGCTTCTTGTTCTCGTCCTCCCAGTATTTCAGCAGAGCGTCCCTGTCGAAGCTCCCCGTCGGAGTTTTGGCGGTCTGGTCTTTCTGTCTCAGGCCGATGGGGACGTTGTCGTCGAGGTCGTCCAGCTCCCTCTCCAGCTCCTGGAGCTCCTCGGACGACAGGGTGGCCAGCAGCTCGTCTTCATCCACCTCCTCGTACTTCTTCAGCTCCGTGTGGTACCCAAAGGTACTCATGGTTCTGCGCTCGTTCTAGGAATCTACAAACAACTTTAACTCTTCCTACACTTTAATATCCTCGTGTGCTTAAATCTTCGCTCGTTGACTTGTTCCCCATCAGATGGTTCAGATCAGGGATGCTGTGGATGACTCGTTCATGTACTGGTCCCAGCTGCCAGACGAGCCTGACTGGGAGAAAGGGGAGGATCGCCATGCCGCTGATGGTCCTGTCTTTTTTTAGGGTGTTGGGTGGGGGGTCAATGAGATAGGCTTACTGCAGGAATGTGAGCCCTCTGAGTGGCCTGTGCTGGGAGCTCACCAGCGACTCGTGCCTCAAAAGAAACGAAGGGAACAAAACGCCGTGGGGAGACATCAGAGATGAGGCTCTGCGCCGTTATGCAACGTGTCAGGACAACAGAAAACACCCCGTGGTTGTGGCGTTGTCAGGGAAACACTTCTCCCAGAGGATGGTGGGATAATGTACATCGCAGCTCCGGCTGGCACTGAAGGAGGACTGATGGTGAACTCTGAGGCTGTTTACACCCGAGCACAGCAACGTCACATTGGGACAGACTGATTCCTGAGACTTTCTCGGGGGGGAAAAACAACAAAGCAGTGACGGGTGTGTCTCCACAATCATGTCCAAGTCCAAGACTCTCGACTATATCAACCAAGAACTTAAGTGATCAAGTAGAGAATGATCTCACCTCAAAATCTCAAAAAACCTAACCCCTAACTGATGGTCGCTGCTGCACTGAGGTGTGATCTGTACCTATCACATGAGTAACATCAGTATGGATGCGTAGGACCGACCCTCAAGTCTTACGGTTTGTTGTTTGGTTGCCAAGACGATCATCAGAGCTCCGTAACAACACGCAGCCGTCGCTGAGCGTGTCTAACAAGCTGCTCGGCAGTCGTCTCGTGTTTCGTTGTCCGAAAGTGAAAAGACTGAGTGACATGACACCGCTCTCATCTTAAATCTGTTGTCAACTCGACCTTTGACCTGGATTACTGCTGATAAGCATCAGTCATCCAGCTGTGCAGTCCAGAGCGAGAATAGAAACAGGTCCGGTTACAAAACAAACAAATATATCTTAAAATAATCCATGCATTTTCGTTCTTCTGCAGTCGTTTTTTCATTTCAACACAAATCTACTTGCAGAGAGATAACCCATCTTTATTTATGGATCATTGATGCTCTCTTTTGTTTTGTTTTTCCCTTCTGAGACACAAAACACTTGATGTGCTTTATCATTTCTAACAGCTGATAAAAAGTCAAAGATGTGTGAACAAGCAGAGATAGTTATCTTTTCGTTTTGTTATAAAACTGAACGTGAAGACAAAACCTGTTCGATGGAACAGAATTGAAAAGAAAAAATCCTTTGAAAGAAGATAGTTATTTTAAAGAAGACTCAAAGGAAGGTGTGTAATGTGGAAGCTGTCACTCATAATGGTAAAGAGCCTGATAGCTTGTGTTTTCAGATCGTTCTGCTGCCCCCAAGTGGCCAAAAACTCTGATAGCTGCTGCTTTAGCTTGTGTTCAATGAATCCCAAACACACAGGAACAAAACCAGCTGTTAGCAGAGCGGAGGTCCTCCAGCGTGGCTGCTGGACGGAGTCATATGTTTTACTCTCACTGTTTTATTGTCTCACTTTAAACTGTATCCTCTTTATTTTGTTTTAGCGCGTTAACACACCTCACGCCTCAGACCTGACCTCTCAGACCCGACCTCTCAGATTGTGTCAACAGCTCGGCAGTCGTTCCAAACAATGTGACCTCCTCTTGTTATCAGGTTCTCGGGTGACCTGCCAGAACGTGGGGCCGTGCTATTGTTCTGGTTGTTTCTGCAGGTCAGGAGGTTAAATTTAGAGTCGCACCTCCTCACTGTGTTCACCGACCAGTGTGTTGTTGTTGTTGTTGTCGTCTGGAAACTGGTACAGCTCAATGTGACAGTCCGAGCTGCAGTTCCTCTAACGGCCACTGAATGGAGGTAAAACTACTGGATGCATTGCCATAAAATTTGGTTCAGACATTCATTGTACCCAGATTATGTAACTTTTCAATGTTTGTGGTAAACTAAAGGATGAAGTCTTCCTTTCTAATCCCCCAGGAAGAGCACCAGGCTTTGAAGCCAGTATCATAGTGGACGAACTGTGTAATTACAACCTCACTTGATGAACTGTGGCCCAAAAAGACTTCCAATAAGCTTACATTGAATTTTTTGAGAGTCAAAACCCCCAGAAATCACTCATTTGACTGTCATAATTCGAGCTTTTTGGTCTAGTAAAATTTGGAAAGCCGACAAAGCTGCACCATTTCATTATTTTATCCCCATTCAGGTTAGCCAGGCATGAAACCAGAAGTTAGCCGGCTCGGTCAGCAAAACACAGAAGATCTGGCTAATTTTGTAGCCGGGAAGTCAAGCTTCTTTGGCTTCATGCCCCACTATGCAGCTTTCACAGGAATAAGTAAGGAGTAAAATGCATATTTCAAGTGCATCTAGCTGAAAAAACTTGAATACTTTTACTTAAGCAAGGTTTTGAATGCCAGCCTTTAACTTGTAGAGCATTTTCCCATATTGATACTTAAGTCAAGGATCTGATTCTTCATCTACCACTTCTTTCCCCTTATTCATTGAGATCTTTAGATATCTAACACAGTCACGATTCCCAGTCAGTGTATTATAATAACACAAAAGTTTAATAAAAGACTGTACAAATATATTTACAACAGTTTGAAACATGAAACTTATTTCACAATACTGATAATTCTCAGATAGTAACTTCTGGAACCTTTCTTTACCTCCGCCATACTTTTATCAGAGACAGGCCTTTATTTCTAATTTCACATATTTAATAAGTATTATCGATCATATTTCAGTAATGATACCTCCCTGTTTTGAAAGTGAGTTTCACTTTTATCCTCTGACACTTAGATGCCGGCTTTTATTTGACAGTTTACCTGCCTGAGTCTGAAAATCACCTGCTATGTTGTCATTTTCACAGACCAATCAATCAATAACTAACTGCAGATATTTTGTGCATCAGCTGGGAAAAATGGCAATCCTAGTTAATGCCCTTTGAAACTGAACTAAAAGTTAAAATCTTTCACTTTTACAGTTGTACTCCTGCTGACAAACTCAAGAATAAAACTCTTCTCAGAGCTCCAGAAGTGTCTGACGTTGGTCAGTAAGACTCGGTGGATAAGACAGAGCGCTCCTCTCTTCACTCCTCCCTGCAGATGATTTTGGCGTACAGGTCGTTCTCTTTGAACAGCAGGTAGTCCTTCAGCCTGTTGGGCAGCTGGAGAGACGTCAGGCCGCTGCAGCTCAGGTGTTTCCTGATCACCACTCTGCTCAGGTGAGACAGAGAGCGAGGGTTACCTGGACCACAGGGAACAACAGTTTTTTATTTACCCAAAATATCATGTCCTACCAATAAAACTCACTCAACTCACCTGTGGTCCAATGAATGTGAGGCCACTCCTTGTGTTTCTGCAGGATCTTTGTCAGTCGGCCGCAGAGAGAAACCTGACCGACGTACTCGAGGAGGATCGACACGACTCGGCCCACCAGGTTCACGAGCCAGGAGACGCTGACGAAATCACAGAACTGGACAAAAACAACATTGAGTCGGCTCAGGCAGGTAGTTCTTCTGTTTAGACCAAAGAGATGTCACTCTGTCTTTCAGAAAATGACTTTTTCTGATACTTAAAGAACATTTTGCTGATCTTACTGATGGTACATACTTTGACTTAAGTAATGCCGGTTTCTCTGCAGCTTGAATAGTTGAATTTAATCCGTACATCCTCGTTGCTTTAGGTAAAGTTTTACATTATTTTAATAATGACTTGTCAAGAGAAAGAAAGAACTCACAGCAACTTTTTCCTCCTGATGTTGTGAGTAACCGCGCTCGCTCAGGTCCTCCCAGTCTTCGCCATGGTCGCAGCAGAAACACCTCTCAGCGTCGTAGCCGTTGTTGAGCAGCAGCCTCATCATCACCTCGTCCTTCAGGCAGTACATGAGCGCCGTGGGAAACACCGTGTCGTGCACCACTGTGAAGTAACAGTTCACGTTTGCTTTCGCCGCCAGCAGCAGCTTCACGATCTCGTAGCGCCCAGACCTGACGGCCACCAGGAGGCAGCGCAGAGGGTCCAGGTCGGGTTTGGCTCCCGCCTTCAGCAGCATCTCAGTGCAGGTGGCGTCCCCGTTGGAGACAGCAAAGTACAGCGGGCTTCTCCTCATGTCTCCATAATTTTCTGAGATGTGAGGCGCTAACAGCGCGTTGATGTCGAAACCTTTCTGCACCAGGAGCTCCAGGCAGTGGACGTGGCCTCCGTCAGCGGCGGAGTGGACGGGGCTGTGGCCGGACAGCCGCAGGGCCCGTCGGGTGGTGATGGGGATCAAAATCCTCAAAGCTCTGATGGAGAAATGGTGTTGATCATTCTATAAAGAACTGAAACACTAGAAACTAACCCACGGGCTAGTTTTAACGTGTGATTAAAGTATTTTTCTTGGAGGATATGAATCAAACCTCACCTCTCTGTCATTCATGATACAAAAGATCTGAGCTGCTGCTGAGTGAACCTGAACAATCATCCAGGAATGTAAAAACAGGCTGCATTGAAAGGGACCTATCAGTGATTTTAGACACAATAGTCTATTTAGAGGTCTTCAGAAGGACGTCGTCTTCAGAAGAAAGTCGTCTGATTGGGCTGAAGACTGCGAGTTAAAAGATAAATTGGAAAGAAGAGAGCTGACAAGACCTCTGTAGCTGCTCCTTATCTCAGCTCTACTCAACATTATCTACTAGCCCAACTGAATCTCCATCCCAACTGTTGGTAGTCAAGTGCATTGTGGGTAGGTTCGAGAACAATGTGTGGGATAAACATACACTGCCTATAGCTCCGACTCATCGTATACCAATTAGTGGAGCAGTCCTTTATAAAGCTGATCACTAACAGCCCTTTATGACCTAAAAGTTTCGGGAAGTATGAAACCAGAGCAACTAAATTCAGGAGCTAATCAGGGAACTGATAGTCACCATTTCCAGCCAGGTTAGCCACTGTTAGCAATATCAGTTTGCCTTACGTGGTATTTTGCACCAAGAGAAAATGTGGTAGCATCACGTCCACAGATTGAAGTTGGACAGTATTATGTGTACGACTAATTTAATAAGACAGAAGTGCTAATAAACAGTATATCCTTCTACGTGGAGCAGCCATGTTGGATTTTGAGGTCAGGGTTGCTGAGGTTTTTTTCAGATTTTTCCGAGGAATTTCAAGCGGCACTAGGAAATTCCGACTTCCCACTTCAAATGGAACGTGCTATAAAATCTGAAGCTCTGTGAAGTTTTGAGTTTGAAATTAGAGTAATGATAGATTAAACAAAGCAGCAGTGTATGAAACGACAACAAGGACGTTCTGCTGAGTGTTTGATGGTTATTTCTTTTAACAGTAATGAAACAACAAGAAACATCCTCCCCTTGTCCAGCCCAGCAAACTCCTCCCTGCTAGTCCTACATTATCATGATGTCTAACAGGTGTAGACCCACTCACAGGTAGTGTCCTTCGTATGCAGCGTGGTGGATGGGCAGCTGGGAGCTCAGGTTGCGGATGTTGGGATTCGCTCCATGCTGCAGCAGGATGTCGATACAGTCCGGATTCCCCGAGCCTGCAGCGTCGTACAGGACACTGTCGCCGTTTGGTGCCTGGGCGTTGACATCAGCACCTTAATGTAATGGAGGAAAGAGAGTTGGCCCCTTCAAATGACAAATAAACAAGGTGAAAATATGTGGAGGTATTGGTTTACCGTGTTTGATGAGGAGCTCCAGGACTTCAGCGTGGCTGTACTCTGCGGCGATGCCCAGAGGAGTCACCCCATGCTGGTCCGTCTCTGAAACCTGACCTCCATTCTGCAACAGGAGCTCCATGACATGAGCACAGCCGGCCCTGGACGCCTCGTGCATGGCCGTCCACTTCTTCAGACACACCTGCTCCACACGAGCTCCTCGTCGTATCAGACTGGAGACCATCTGATAAGATCCGGCTCTGACTGCTGCAGGGAGGTCGGAGAGGTTTAGGAACTGATCAGGAGGATGGACAAAACCTTGCTTTTCATCACTGCATGTCTGCTGTCAAAGTGTTGGCGAGACTCTGACCTAAAAGCAGAGGAGATTCATTCCTGCTGTTGGTGGTGTGAGGAGAAGCTCCGTGCTCCAGCAGCATCTTCACGTTGTCCACCAAACCAGCTTTCACGGCTAAAGTCAGGAAGGTCTCACCATCTGAAGTCTTCTCCTCCAGAGTCAGTCTGAAAGATGCTGAAGCACACAACAAAATGTAAACACATTATTTCCCTGAATTCAGCTCCAAAAGGACATTTTAGCATCACAGCAGTTGTTAAACACCTGATGAAGAAGCTGAACATTGATGCAGACCAGTAGAGTGGCAAGAATATAATGTTTGAATTTTACGTTCTTGTATACGTTCAGATTAGTATGTTTCATGAGCCGACTTTCGTGTCAGCTGGTGGAGGGGATGGTGGTTGCTTGGACACTTGGCTGACCAACTGTCAGATCAAATACTGGACCTCTTACCCACCGTACAGCACCGTCTCCAGGACCTGGACCACAGGTTGGACCACCGCTCTGTGCAGAGGATACCAGCCGCACTCATCCACCTGACTGAAGGCTGCTGGGAAATCACAGAGCTCCTGCAGAGCCTTCTTGTCACCTGTAGGGGGAGTTAAAGTGAGGAGATATACTGTTTCTTCAGATCAGGTCACAGTAGGTGATTTTTATTGTTATTGCTTGCTCCCATCAGCCCCGTGGCTTCCTGTCCTATGTGTCATGGAAAGGACGTGATGTTTCCTGATTATTGTTGTTAATATTGTGTCCAGTTTATTGTTTTCTGCACCAGGATTTGACTTTTGTACCTTGTTTAATGGCCTCCACAAGCTTCAGAGCTTCACTCCTGAGGGTACAAACAGAAGATGGAGGTCAAGTTCAGCAAAATGCAACATTTAATATATGGCTGTGTGTTACGACTGATTGATCTGTCTTGTTTTCTCGATTAATTGATCAGTTGTTTGGTTTTTCCCAAAGCCCAAGTTGGCGACTATCATAGAGGAGAACTTAACACTTTAACAACTGATCAATGGATCGTTGAATCTCTGATGTCAAACTGTGATCTGGATGGTGAAGTAGCTTCACGTTTCCGTACCTCCCCGATCCTTTCAGATGTTCCCTCTGACACGACTCCTGAATGCTCATCTGAACGTCGTAGTCCAGGAGTTCGTCTTCATCCATCTCATCGGCTGCGTCCATCCTTCTGACATCATACAGGTAGACAAAGTCACAACTTCACATGACTTCAGTCCACAGCACCATCAGTGACATTCAGTCCTGCTCAAACACACCTTCAACTATCTAAATCCTCTTGTTTAAACAATCTGTTGATCGTTAACTGATTTGACTTCACGCAACTCTTGCAAAGGTTCTGCATACGTTTTCTCCCCCTATGCGAGCAGAAGTCATTTCCGAAATGAAACTCCTAAACAATCATTTAGTTAAAGGTCACATCACCACAGAGATAAATACTCTGTTAGAAGTAGAAGTCCTGCATTCAAAAATGTGCTCAAAGGTTCAGAGTTTAGGGTTTAGTGGATCCATCCTCCTTCACATGGCACCTTTACGTAAGAGAACAAGAGTTTTGACACCAAAATATACTAAAAACCCCACAAATAAAAGCAAAATGAGCCATCTGAGAATAGTATGTGTTGTCAACAATGGTATATTAAAGGCAGCATCGCTTTAATGTTGCAGCTCGTAAGTGTTTTAATGACCTTTAAACATCTGGAATAAAACAATAACAATATTTCCCTCGAGAATATAAATTAACATAAAATGAAATTACTCAAGTAGAAGTACCTACAAGTACCTCAAAAGTATGCTGAAGTACAGCACATGAGTAGATGTACTTTACCTTTCACCGTTGGCATTAAGTACAGAACTGGGTCACAGCTCGAGTGTCAGCGAGCAGACGGCCGTTCAACAACGACCGTCTGAGATCAGATTTACATTTTATTTAGATTAAACTCACATAAAGTTCACTTTTTAAAATATTCTGCTTCTTTTTTTGAGCTCTTTGTTTCTCTGTCGGCTCTCTTTACAGAAACACTTTGACCCTCTGACCTCCTTCTGCTGATCACGTTTAAGATTTGTGACCGAGGCAGAACTTCAGAAGTTTACAGTCTTCAGAAGTTCAGGAGTTTTTACAGTCTCATCGTCGTCACGTCGTTCTGTGTTAAATATCGTGTTTCTCACCTGATAAATGTGTCGGAGTCATAGGACGAAGCAACGGCAGCAGCAGTGTGTTGTTTGTGTCATGGCTGAAGCTCCCCCCCACCCACCGACACACACACACACACACACACACACACACACACACACACACACACACACACACTCCACCAGGCTATTTATAGGCGTCACCTGTTCCAGTGTATTTAACATGCGGGCCGTTGCGCAGCAGTTAATGGAGTGTACTGTCACTCTGCACATTTTCCTCCGTTAATGACAAACAATAACGAGCCGGACTGTTGCATGAATATTTATTGTGTCATTACGGACGAGGAGATCCGTCCGCCGTGAGCTCGAACGCTGTCGGACAACAGATCGAT
The DNA here is from genome assembly GCA_039737535.1 of Lagodon rhomboides. Lineage (NCBI taxonomy): Eukaryota > Metazoa > Chordata > Actinopteri > Spariformes > Sparidae > Lagodon > Lagodon rhomboides. The sequence goes on along the minus strand of CM077793.1, from coordinate 31,386,065 downwards.
GAGAGGCCGTTGAAATAATCAAGAGGGCTCTGACCTTTGACCTCTGAGCTCCCGAGTAGCACGCTGAGACTTAAAATCTGCACTTCAACCCGACCAGATCTGCTTTTACTACAAAACACTAATGCTCAATAACAAACCAGTAATATGGAGAACTGTGAGTGTTTCTTCCTGAACATCCTGATTATACCTGCAGGTATAATAAAAAGAAATTATGGCAAATGAAGCGCTGAACCTGATCAGCTCTGACACAAAGAAACACACAGAGAAACTTGATGGTTACAGTGTGAAAGGAAAAAGTCATACAATGTGCTTTTTTTGGCTCTGATGCAATGAATGTAGCGGAGTGGAAGTATAAAGTGGCAGAAAATGGAAATAATCAAGTGAAGTTCAAGTACTGGAAACTTGTACTTAAGTAAATGTACTCGGTTACATTCCATCAGTGGCAACAGGAAACATTAATACAAACAGTACGTCCGGTCCTGATACCGTCTGACTTCATCGCTCTCTCTGTGGCTCGCAGCTCTGAACTACAAGATGTAAAACAACAATTCATTTCCTTAAACAAATAGGAAATAGTGCATTTGTTGGGGACTATTTCCAGCGGCGGATTAATCCACATTTGGTGTCAGGACGGTGTGCGTGGCTCATTCATGTGTTTTTTTATTATTCAAGTGTGTGGAAGGAACAGTTCACCCAAAACTGAAGATTCAGTCATTAACAAAAATAAAAACATAAACAAAGACATTAAGTGGCTCCAGACAGCTCATCCGACATGATGCGAGTCTCCTGAAGCCTAAACTTTCACATTATTTACACCCTTTTTAAGCCAAAATCGTGTTAAAAAACGTCTTTTCAAATCTATAACATCTTGTGGCTTCTGGAGACTTTTTTAGAGACGTATTTTAATGTGATAAAACAAGTTTCCAGCTACCTCGTTTTTTTTGCTGTGAAGCTCCAAAAGTGTTTATTCAAACACCCGGCTTCACATCAGCGTGAGCGTCAGAAGATAATGACTGAATTCTTTTATTTTTCAGCTGAACTGTTCCTTTAAGTCGTCGTTGAGATATTCTGCGGACAGATGGACGACCATCAACATCACAAACGGTCAAAACAAGTTTAAAGTTCGTTTGTAGGAAATGTGAAATGTGAAAAAAAAAAGTTTTTTACTCACATAATTATAAAAATAGAATTAATAATAACCAAGTTCATTCATACAGTATTGTGCTCGTCACAACTGGAGATTACAAAGATTAAGAAAATAGTCACATCCTGTCAGAAGAAGCAGAAGATCCCCACACATCTTCACATGGTGCGTTCAGGGTCCTGACTGTAGAGGTCGAGCTCCTGGTACAATATGAAGCGCTTCAGCCGGGGAGGGAAAAGCTGTGAGCTCATGATTTCAGTGTTGTTGAGTTTCCTCAGCGTCAGACGCCTCCTGATCTCCAGTCTGCAGAGGTGACCGAGGGAGCGAGGACTGCCTGGAGAGCAAGGTTCAGAAAAACACTTAACACCTTATTAAATCATATTGCATACAACATTGAATACAACAAGAGGGAAAAATGACAGAGTCCTGCAGAGCTGCTGGGGCCACCTAGAGGCTGCAGCGTTCATTACAACCACAGCGGTGAAGTGCTGTTCTTAGTCGTACCAGTCAAGGAGCTACAATAAGTTTATCCTGAGGATGGTGCTTCAGGAGAGATCAGAGAGTTTTCAATATCTAAAGGATTCATCATCTGGAGAGCAGGAATATGAAGATTTTTAAGTTTCGAGAGAAAAAGGTCAAGTGGTCAATAAAACGAGAGGATTGGTATCAACTTTAAAGCAGCTATAATCGATACTTTGGTCATAAAAATGTGAAAGAGCTTTAACTGTGTTTCAGCTCATCGGTTATCCATCTAACCCATCATTTTAACTGCTCTGATTGTGTTAGCAGCTGTTTTCAGAGGGCAAAAAAGCCTTTCAAATCCTCTGTACACCACCTTTTAAGCTCAAGACAGCAGACGGAAAGTTAGTTAGAGACGAGAGACATTTAGCAGCTGCCAGATATTTTCCCCCCAGGAGCTGGTGGAGACCAAAAACAGAGCTAAAAGTTGGGCTTCAATTTAAGCATTTTCATTGTAAATTGATCTTGAATAAATTATTTTCATGACTAATCGAGTAATCGTCGATTAAATGTTTATGAAATGTCTGAAAAATGTGAAAAATGCCCATCACAATATCACAAGTGACGTCTTTTGTCGAACACTTGAAAATGACGAACTGAAGCAGATCCTCAGATTCAAGAAGCTGGAACCAGCAGATGTTTGACATTTTTGATTATTCCATTATCAAAACAGTTGTCAACTAATTGTCTTTTGATGCGCTAATCGATTAATCTAATAATTGTTGCAGCTCCAGCTAAAAGAAGATGGATGTTTGACTTAGCTGGACTCCAAATGATGATAATGTTGCTCTGCAGCTGATATAGGAAACGCAAAAATACCTCAGAAGCAGCAACTTCACAAACAAGTCTGTGAATATTCTCATTCATCCAGGTCATAGTTGTCTCAAGGAAATTGAATCGAACGCAACTGGATTTGGTTTTTGTCTTCAAGATTTGGTTTTTGTCTTCAAGACAAAAACCAAATCCAGTTGCGTTCGATTCAATTTCCTTGAGATAACTTCACAAACCTTTTGTGATGATAAAAATAGGTGACTCACTCTGTAAATATGTTAGTCGTGGCATTAAAGCCTGATCATTTCTTCAGATGTTAGTGGGGGCAGGATAATCTGTCATGAAATCGTGGATAAACCCACCGAGGATGTCACATATTTCGGGCCACTCCGTCTGCTTCTCGAGGGTCAGTCTGAGTTTGGAGCAGATGTTGACGTGGCTGACGTAGTCCAGCAGGATTCGGACCACGCTGCCGGACAGATGCATGACGCAGCAGAGGCTCATGAACTCACAGAACTGGAGGAGAGGACGGAAACCAGGATGTCATTAAAGCTTTCTTTATATATGATTGTAAAGGTAAACTAATATAAAACACATTCACTCACTGGAATTTTCCCCTCCCCGTCATCCGCAGCATCAAAGGCGTTGTCATGGTGACAGAGGAAGCAGCGCTCCACCTTGTAGCCGTTGTTGAGCAGCAGCCTCATCATCGCCTCGTCCTTCAGGCAGTACTGCAGCGCCGTGGGAAACACCGTGTCGCTCACCACCGTGAAGTAACAGTTCACGTCCGCTTTCGCCGCCAGCAGCAGCTTCACCATCTCGTAGCAGCCCGACCTGACCGCCACCAGGAGGCAGCACAGGGGGTCCAGGTCCGTCTTCGCCCCGGCCGCCAGCAACAGTTTGGTGCAGACCATGTCTCCGTTGGACACCGCGAAGTACAAAGCGCTCTTCCTCATGTCCCGGTAGTTCTCTGAGTTTCTGGTGTTCATGCGGTAGTTGACGTCGAAGCCGCAGGCCAACAGCAGCTCCAGGCAGCAGCTCTGGCCTCCCTCCGCCGCAGAGTGGACCGGGCTCTGACCCGCCGCTTTGATGGCCCTCTTGGTGGTCAGAGGTATCAGCATCTTCAGAGCACTGTGGGAGAAGAAAGCAACGGTCATATTATACAGATGATACGGAAGCGTATTGCATTCACTTGATAAATTTATTTTTTGGTTTGTTTTTCGGAGTAATTATTTCTGTTTTTCGGACTAATTTTTTTCCTGAGTTTACGGAGCATTTGAAGATCCATTCATTCATTGAGAGCTCGACTTCATGGTTACAAACATGACCGACTTGTTCAGTTTAATCAAGTTTAACTTTAATCTGGGTTTAAGACACTGGGAGATAGTCCTGTCTTTAAGTCAGATAGATGGTATTATCATTAGTTTGTCGAGGCATGTATGCGCGGGCAGGAGTCACCATAGGTCCACGACATGGTCCACGGGAGAACGGGAGTCTGTTACAGGTTGGATGTTCTCGCGGAGTTCGAAGTATCTCGATATTTCAGAAAAAAAATTACCACGAAAAACAAAGAAATAATTATTCACAAACAAAACCAAATTACTCAAAACAAACCAAAAAATAAATTTATCAAGTGAATGCAATACGCTTCCGTAAGATGATGCCCTCTTTTCATTTGTGTTTGTGCACATTTTCTGAAAGCTTACGTATGTGATAGGTATTGAGATTGGTAGTGAGGAGAATTGTCTGTCCACATGTCATGAGGTATTTAATGGCCTCCATCAACCACCGTCATCAACAACGCTGCCTCTGCTTTCATCACAACCTCCTCCATCATTGCTCGTTGTCGTCAGAAACTCTTGACTCTGAGCTGCCCTCTGGTGGATTCACAGCTTAACATCCATCCCATGTGGGTGGTAACATCATTTAATATGGACGTATCTATTTTTGAGTCCCTCAATCAAAACAGTGAAAACAGAGGACATAGTTTGATGATGTAGTGAAGTAAATGTGGGATTGTGGGAGTTGTAGTCTTCATTGTTAAACAACCAGGTTCACAGACGAGGTAATGTATGTCGTTTTATGTTGCAGTTAGCATCGTGTCATCAAGGAGACCAAATGAAACGCACCCTGAACAAAATTCTCTGGTTTGAACATCGTTGGAAACATTTGGAGGAAAGTTTTTCTTTTCAAGTTCAATTTCAGTGTGATGATGAGCGACTCTGTGCTGCTGACCAATAGTGAGCTGTCTCGACATGCTAGACAGTCCATCCAAAATGGAGAAAGCCATCTTGGTTCATTAGCTGTCTGTCACCATCTACTCTGACTCAACCTCCTTTGACTGAGTGCAAACCTCTTCAGAAAAGAGGACAGCGAGACCGGAGGCGCTCACTCGTAGTGTCCGGCGTACGCTGCCTTGTGGATGGGCAGGTGTCCGGTGGCGCTGGGCAGGTTGGGGTCGGCTCCGTTGTCCAGCAGTAGTTGCATGCAGGCGGTGTTTCCGGATCCGGCCGCGTCCAGCAGAACACTTTCACCGTTACAGGCCTGAGAGTTGACTCTGCTACCTGAGAGGAACAAGAGGGGCTTTGACTTTTGGTGACTGTACTGATGACTATATTTCCCATACTGCCTTTGTGAAATCTGACAAGTTAAACTCAGTTTTTATCTCCAGACTGACCACAGTTCAGCAGGATCTCAGTGATGTGGACGTGTCCGTGCTCCGCAGCCACGGCGAGCGGCGTCACTCCCGTCACGTCCCTGTGGTTCACACGGCCGCCGTTCTTCAGCAGCAGCATCAAGATGTCCACGTGTCCGCCTTTTGCCGCCTCGTGCATCGCCGTCCACTTCTTCCGGCAAACCTGATCCACCCAGGCGCCGTTAGCGACCAGCGTGGACGCCATCTCGTAAGAGCCGGCCCTCACCGCTGCGAGGTCAGAGATCAGAGCGTCAACCAAACTTCGCTTACTTTCTTTAAAGCTGCACCTGTGGAGCTTTTTAGCCTGTTTTTGATCCTAGTTTCTCTTATTTTTGGGTAAGAACATGACTTGTACTCTGGCCTGTGAATATTCTCATTCATCCAGGTCATAGTTATCTCAAGGAAATTGAATCGAACGCAACTGGATTTGGTTTTTGTCTTGAAGACGTTTCACCTCTCATCCAAGTGGCTTAATCAGTTCCTGCTTTCTTGATTAGGCTGGGACTAGTCCTACGTTTCCTACGTTTCTACTTTCCTGCTCGCTTGACTAGGCTGGGACTAGTCCTACGTTTCCTACGTTTCTACTTTCCTGCTCGCTTGACTAGGCTGGGACTAGTCCTACGTTTGCTACGTTTCCTACATTTCCTACGTTTCTTCTCACTTGATTAGGCTGGGACTAGTCCTACGTTTCCTACGTTTCCTACGTTTCCTACGTTTCTGCTCACTTGATTAGGCTGGGACTAGTCCTACGTTTGCTACGTTTCCTACATTTCCTACGTTTCTGCTCACTTGACTAGGCTGGGACTAGTCCTACGTTTCCTACGTTTCTACTTTCCTGCTCGCTTGACTAGGCTGGGACTAGTCCTACGTTTCCTACGTTTCTACTTTCCTGCTCGCTTGACTAGGCTGGGACTAGTCCTACGTTTCCTACGTTTCTACTTTCCTGCTCGCTTGACTAGGCTGGGACTAGTCCTACGTTTCCTACGTTTCTACGTTTCCTACGTTTCTGCTCGCTTGACTAGGCTGGGACTAGTCCTACGTTTCCTACGTTTCTACTTTCCTGCTCGCTTGACTAGGCTGGGACTAGTCCTACGTTTCCTACGTTTCTACTTTCCTGCTCGCTTGACTAGGCTGGGACTAGTCCTACGTTTCCTACGTTTCTACTTTCCTGCTTGCTTGACTAGGCTGGGACTAGTCCTACGTTTCCTACGTTTCTACTTTCCTGCTCGCTTGACTAGGCTGGGACTAGTCCTACGTTTCCTACGTTTCCTACATTTCCTACGTTTCCTACGTTTCTGCTCACTTGATTAGGCTGGGACTAGTCCTACGTTTCCTACGTTTCTGCTCACTTGACTAGGCTGGGACTAGTCCTACGTTTCCTACGTTTCTACTTTCCTGCTCGCTTGACTAGGCTGGGACTAGTCCTACGTTTCCTACGTTTCCTACGTTTCCTACATTTTCTACGTTTCCTACGTTTCTTCTCACTTGATTAGGCTGGGACTAGTCCTACGTTTCCTACGTTTCCTACATTTCCTACGTTTCCTACGTTTCTGCTCACTTGACTAGGCTGGGACTAGTCCTCGCTTGACTAGGCTGGGACTAGTCCTCGCTTGACTAGGCTGGGACTAGTCCTCGCTTGACTAGGCTGGGACTAGTCCTACGTTTCCTACGTTTCTACGTTTCTGCTCACTTGACTAGGCTGGGACTAGTCCTCGCTTGACTAGGCTGGGACTAGTCCTAGTCCCAGCCTAGTCAAGCGAGCAGAAACGTCTCCAAAGACAAAAACCAAATCCAGTTGCGTTCGATTCAATTTCCTTGAGATGACCTGTACTCTGGCGCCCCACTCTGGATAAAAAATAAAAGCGATGTCTCTAATTGTTAATCAGTGCGTCCTAACATCACTACCTGATGATGGGACCATTAGTCTTGTTAGTCACAACCCTCCACGCCCTCCAGTGTTACCGAGCAGCAGCGGCGACTCGTTCCTGCTGTTGGTGTTGTGCGGTGAGGCGCCGTGCTCCAGCAGGCTCTTCACATTCTGCACCAGCCCGGCTTTAACCGCCAGCGTCAGCGGCGTCTCTCCATCCACGGCCGTCCTCTCCTCCAGGCTGAGCCCCTGAGCTGCCACTGACACAGACACAACACAGGTCAGCAGGTAGAACCTCGCTGCTGGCTGGCTGAATGAGCGGGGAGTGACATCACGGGTTATTTTAGAGGACTGTTGAGATCAGCTGTCATCAGGCAGCAGCCTCTCAGTGAAGTTTTTTTGGCGGGATTAATCTTGTTTCAGGCAGCCGTTATTTGGACGATGCCACCAGTCCTGTCACCTCTCCTGAATTCAGCCTGATGTGTCCTGAATGCTTCGTCCTCACTTGTCATCTTCACTTATTTACTGGTGTGAGGTGTGAGGAGGTCATGTTTTGCAGCAGGGTCTGTCTGTTGTCTAAGTTCCCCCTCTGGTGCACAACTTAATTAAAACATAGTTTCTCTGAACTGAACCCAGATAATCAGGGGCCATTTTTAATTTCTTACTGTAACTTTTAAAGGAATAATGATCTGAGAGGTTAAGGACATGCAGAATTAACGGACTCACGTCGCAGCACGGTCTCCAGGACCTCCGGGGTCGGCTGGGATGCAGCTCGATGCAGAGGAAGCCAGCCGCGACTGTCCAACTCCCTGAAGGCGAAGGTGTGCCTCAGCATCTCCCTGAGGGTCCAGACTTCACCTGGTCACCACGGCAACAGGAACAACAGCCCAAAGAGTGAAGGAAGAAAGATTTTTAAAAAAAAAAACAGAAACACCCAGGACTCTCAGGAACAGAGGCAACCTTCTGAAGTTTTTCTTTTTTTTTTCTGTGAATGTATGAACAGTTTCTCCTCTTCCACCTCTCCCCTCTCTTCACTACATCTCTCGCCCACCTCTCTGTTTATTTATCTCCCTCTCTCTGTCGGTCTGCCAGCCCCCTGATGCCTGGCAGTCCTCACCTACAGCTGCTGGCCTTGTGACTTTTAGATGAGAGCCAGCGGACCAAACACAAACGCGTGGCTTTGTAATGGTAAAGGTATTTTTCCCCTGTGGTGTCCAGCCTACCTTGCTCGATGGCAGCCAGGACTCTCAGGTTTTCATCCGTCGCTGCTGCTAAACTAAGAGCCGGGAGGACAGGGAGCACAGGGAGCACAGGGGCAGTCAGCTCGGTTCGATCGAACTGTCAAAGGCTTTTTGCAGGAGGTTGAAGTTCGGGTGTGGCTTCCTTACCTTGCAGCAGATTTCAGAAAGGCATCTTGGCAGGACTCTTGAATACTGAGCTGGATGATGTAGTCACTGAGCTCCTCTTCATCATATTCCTCATAAGTGTTCATCACTCTGCAGGGGATGAGACACATTACTGCAGCCGACAAACGGCATTTAGCACATTAACCACAATCACAACGGGGTCGAGATGATATCAGTTGATCTCTTTGGCCACTTGGGGGCAGCAGAGAAAGCTGCGAGTACAACATCCGACATATTATCGTCTCATCGGAGCTGAGGTCAGTCACTCTGCTCTTATCTCAGGTTTATATCTGCAGCAGCACATCTCTGACTGTCTGTCTGCTGTTTGGTGCTGAGCAGGAAGTGAACAGGGAGTTTATCAGAGACGGAACCAGACCGTAAATATGCCCAGAAATCAGAACTTGGAACTAAAAGAGGCTGAAAAAGTGGAGTTTTAAAATCTTCTTCAGTTGTCTTTTACATCACTGTCCAAAATATCAGATACACCACAAAGAACGTGCTTTTTCTTCCTTTAACATGTTTTCTCTAAACTTTAAGATGTTCAAACAAGCTTCCATCCCTTTGTTATGTCACATTAACACAACATAATGTTAATTTAACTACTTTAAATGACAGAAATGTGATTACTTTATTAAACCTTTCACCAGAAGTGTAATTCTGGATGAACTCTGTAAATGTTTTCTTGCATTTCTCACAGATTTTTTTAGATCTGCATGCAGTTGAAATGCCAGAGGGTACGAGAGAGTGAGTGGACAAAATAACAGAAACACAACAATCCAAAGACCAGAAGTGACCGTGGAGTTGAATCAACACGTCTTTTGTGCAAAGTGACACCAAAAAACAAAAGGTAATGTTTTATATTCCAGGTAGAGTAGATAAAATTGAGATGAATGTTAATTTGATAGGCTTCTAGTTAATTAATTCCAGTTAACTGCTAGTGTGACCCGAGTCAGAGCACAGCAGATATGAGGAAATGTGCTCAATGGCATGTAAACAGTTCAACAAGATAAAGATAAAATAGGTTCTAGTTTTAAATTGAGCACAAATCACATTTAGCTTTCAAGAATTCTTTTTTCAAATTACAGATTCTTAAAAAAAAACAAATAAAGCAACACATAGTCGAGGCAAACTATTAGGCTGTACACTTTTTGGTTGAATATTTAAGGATCCTCATTCATAAAAATCACATCAACACACATAACTTACATGCCAATACAATTTTAAACGCCAGCGATGACAGACGACAACAAAACACGTCGGTAACACGGATTAACAGACCTACAGGTGTTCATGTTATTTTGTCCATCACCTCTGCAGACAAAGAAATGCAAAGATTCCCTGCCAGCAGATTCACTCCAGCTGACCTCCTCCTCCTCCTCCTCCTCCTCCTCCTCCTCCCAGTGACAGAAATCCTCACTCAGACTCAAACATCTGGTCACAGTCCTGAGTGAGCTGAGCCTCTGTGCACCTCTGCAGACGGCCCTGAAGATCCTCACCTGGCAGGTATGTGAGCAGCTCACACCGGCGGGTCGCTCTCCACTCACTGCTCACACCGGGTTTTATATTTAGGTGTGACCTGCTTTGGATGCCTGCAGTAGCACAGCGAGGGGCGTGTGGTCGACACCTGGCCTGCTGGTCTAAAATTAAGCCGGGCTGCATATTGTGTGAGCTAAGCCGGGTCTTTGTCGTGTTTGGCGAGAATCCCACATTCAAGATCCCCCAAGCCTCCGGGCTTAAGGCCCGCGGGCCCGCTCATGCAGCCAGTTCACCGTCTATTGTTTCACAGAAAGCGAAATCAGCTGGGTCTATTTTTTCCCTCCACTGCTATGTCTGAGAAATATGAGATGCTGGAATGTCACGTAAACTGTTGGCCGAGTTAAAGCTGGGCGACGGCGGAGCTTCTTCCATCACGCTGTGAATGCTTCTTTAATGAGGGGAACGGTGTTGTGATTGTTTCCTGGTGTGATGACATAAATTAAAACTAACTATAAATGTTCTGCTGCTTGTGACTCTCGTTTGCTTACATTATATAATAACCATCATTAATAAATGGTCATTTACAGTTAATTAAACTTTTGTTAATGTTTATTTGACTGTTTACAAACAATCAAAGGCTTTAAAACACTTTTTGTGAAGCATTTTTGTATTTGAAATGTGTTGACAGACTGTTTGTCTTTGTCTTTTGTCTGTTGGGTGGTTTTAAAATAAACTCAGACGGGTTTCTATCAAACCTCACACGTCCTTTTTCGATTTTTTTTATTCCCTCAAGAAAAACAAATAAACGTAATTGTAAAGGTTCATAAACATCAGTTGCAACTTTATAATCAGCATCCAAATAATGTTACAGATGAACTACACACTTTATAATAAACAAAAGCTTTTAATGGTTTGTTAACAGTGAAATAAACATTAACTGAAGTTTAATTAACACACATTTACCCTTTTATAATGAAGGTGAGTGTTACTTCTGTTTCACGCACTTTTTTGGTTTAGATGTTTTAAGCTTTATATATTGACACACACATTTTTTCATGCACTGGTCAATTTTGAGATTTGCTATTTTGCTTCCATCACACGTTTTCTTCTTTCAGACTAAGAAAACATCCAAAAACACACATTACATGTTTGTTTGAGTTCAGATTTCTGTTCTTAAAATAAAAAGGCACATATTTAATTGGATAAAAAGCCTCATTTGCATATTGATGATGTCATTAATCAGCTGGGGAAGTCTTGCTGTCTTGTTTTTTTTTATTCAACTTTTTTTGGCAAAAAAATGTATGGAATTAAAAAAAAACAAAAATCAAAATGATCTTTTTTCAGCAGCACTTACACATCAAACTTCCCAGTTTTATTCCTGTCTACATTCTGCAGGTTTCAACAGAGGGATGCTTGCTCATGTGTCATCCATGGCCTGATGTACAGAATATTTGATTCCTAATAATATAGAAAGAAATGATTTTCCTTCAGGGGGCTCGACAGTATTTTCTTATTTATGGAGTGATAAAAATGTAAAAACCCCTCGAGTCTAATAAATCCACAAAATGAAACAAGAAAAGCATCTAACAAAAATGAATGTCTTAATATAAGTTACAAACTGGGAGTTTCTCCCCTCAACTAGCTGTTAAATACAGGTGTTGGGTTAAAATGAACTAATTTGCCTCTCAAATGTAGTAAAGTGTTTGTATGAGGTAGCAGAAAATGGACAGTAAATTAATTAGTAGTTAGTTAATTTCCACCATCGGTCACGTTGCATCATAAATCATGTTTTAGATGATTTTGTAACGTACAGTTTCATATTGCATCACAGATCAAAATGCTGTCAGGGTGTCGGAGCTGCTCAGGTCCCAGAGTGTGTTGAGGTGTGACAGTGTGACAGTGACACAGTGCTAATAGGACGAGCATGGATAAATGAATACCTGTGTGTGCCAGGTTCACACCACCGAGGGGCCCCTGTCCTCCGGCTCTGATCTCCGGGGGCCAGCAGATGTCCAGCAGCAGATTATATCGCAGCTTAACAGGGGCCACCGTGTCGCCTCCTCCGGCTCACAGACTGAAATAGCGACGTATAGCTCAACGTAAAGCTTCCATACTGTCCCTGCAGAGAGAGGGAGGCTGTAAAACTGCTAAAATAAGACTGGTTCTCATCCTTACGTCAACACAACCAGCCGCACAGCTTCTGTCCGAACCTACAGGATAAGTTCATGTTCAGTCGTTACACACCAACATGCCAACGCAAAGTCAGCTGAAGATTCCTGATACACAAAACATTTCTGGAGCTCCTAAACAACTGAAGCAGCTGCGGAAAACAAATAAAACGGCTCCATAGAACTTTTTTTTTTCTTCGTGTAATGCAGCCCAGAGATTCAAAATTGATTTCACAAGACGAATCATGGTTTGCTTTAGATATCTGGTTTGGATGTGAAATATTGCCGGTTTTGGTCGCCACAGAAACGGCCGCAGGGTGGACAAATCCTACTTATTCTACTTTTAACTTTAATAGTCTCTGAATTATATTAATATGACGTGAGCTTCAGTTAGCTTTGACCACAAATGGTCAGTAGAAATGTCTTTTTACTTTTATACATTGAGAACTATATATTAATGGATTAATATGTCATTTGTAATTTCTATTTATGATTAATTTTTTTATTGCCCATTAAAATTACAAATAATGAATTACCTTTTAATTTCGTCTTTTTATTATTAGATTAAGAAATAAAGTTGTAAACCAATTTCCGAATGCCTTTTTTTATTGTACAATTAGTTAAATGCTTTATTAGTATTTCTGCGACACTTGTGGTCCTCCATAATATTCTGATAAGAAATCATTTAAAAGCAGAGCAAGGCAAGGTGCGCTTGAAACATAATATTATTATTATTATTATTATTATTATTATTATTCATTTATTTATTTTATAAAGTGCTTTTCAAGGTACTCAAAGACACTTTACAGGTTAAAAAGCAGACTAATAAAAACTGATAAATCAATATTTATTCAATAAAACAAATCCAAATGTAGAATGGTATTAGTGATCGAGTGTTTATCATCAGATCATCAGCAGCATCAGAGATCAGCCTCACAGCAGTCTGTGTGTGGTTGCTATAGCAACGTGTAAACGCCGGCGTTGCCCGGGAGACAAGCTAACGTCAGGCTGGCGGTGTTAGCTGCGCTCTGCTAACGCTAACCTGAACTTTCGTTTAAATTATGACAATAAATCAGAAACGGGATTAAAGAATGAGTTTACACAGGTGATAGTGGGACAGTTCGTCACCGTGTCACCGCAGTTTGTTCTGACTCGTTCAGGTGAGTTCTCAGCACGGTTGTGAACTTCGGCTCTTCAGTTGGCTTTAAAGTGAGAAAGCTAACAAGCTAAGCTAGCGTCAGTTAAAGCTGCCATGTCAGAGAAAAGAGAAAGTGACGAGCGGGAGGGGAGAGAGGGTGAGGAGGGAAACACCGATACTCACCCACAGCCAGGGGGGAGTACCGAGGAGCAGCCGCCAGAGGACGACGGAGAGCCGGGAGGAGGTGGAGAGGAGGAGCAGGAGGAGCAGGAGGACAGGTCGAGCACAGGTGAGTCCAGAATGACTGAAAGTGACAGAGGTTTCTGAAAAAACCCACTTAACTTGCATTTCTTTGAGTCATGTATTAATTGAGATATTAAAATTGCTATAGTAAATCCAGTATAAGGTATAATTTCTATTGATAATGTGAACTGTTTCATAGGAGACGTGTTGGAGACGGCTGAAGAAGCTGAGACTCAGGCTGAGCTGCAGGACGACGGAGAGCCGGGAGGAGGTGGAGAGGAGGAGCAGGAGGACAGGTCGAGCACAGGTGAGTCCAGTTTGACCACAGGTGAGTTCAGACTGACTGGAAGTGACAGAGGTTTCTGAAAAAACCCACTTAACTTGCATTTCTTTGAGTCATGTATTAATTGAGATATTAAAATTGCTATAGTAAATCCAGTATAAGGTATAATTTCTATTGATAATCTGAATTGTTTTATAGGAGACGTGTTGGAGACGGCTGAAGAAGCTGAGACTCAGGCTGAGCTGCAGGACGACGGAGAGCCGAGAGGAGGTGGAGAGGAGGAGCAGGAGGACAGGTCGAGCACAGGTGAGTCCAGTTTGAACAAAAGTTAGTACAGTTGATCCCAGGTGAGTCCAGACTGACTGGAAGTGACAGAGGTTTCTGAAAAAACCCACTTAACTTGCATTTCTTTGAGTCATGTATTAATTGAGATATTAATATTGCTATTCTAAATCCAGTATAAGGTATCATTTCGATTGATAATCTGAACTGTTTTATAGGAGACGTGTTGGAGACGGCTGAAGAAGCTGAGACTCAGGCTGAGCTGCAGGACGACGGAGAGCCGGGAGGAGGTGGAGAGGAGGAGCAGGAGGACAGGTCGAGCACAGGTGAGTCCAGTTTGAACAAAAGTTAGTACAGTTGAGTTCAGACTCACTGAAAGTGACAGAGGTTTCAGTAAAAACACCACTTAACGTGCATTTCTATGAGTCATGTATTAATTGAGATATTAAAATTGCTATAGTAAATCCAGTATAAGGTATCATTTCTATTGATAATCTGAACTGTTTTATAGGACACGCGTTGGAGACGGCTGAAGAAGCTGAGACTCTGCAGGACGACATCGAGCAGCTTGGAGAGCCCCAGACAACAGAAGATGGTGGAAACTCAGTAGAAGGTGGTGAGACTGCATCTGATTTTACTCATCAAACCAAAAGTTTAATGAGAAATATGGATTATTTACTTTGGACTTCTCTGGTACAAAACAATATTTACCCTACAAGAGCCTGATGCAGCTGATATCAGCCAAAAAACAATATGAATGTTGATATATTAACAGTATACTAATGTAAAATACTCACTGCCATCCCACCATCCCTCAAACCGCAGCGCTAGCCGTGCAAAAAAAAAAAAAAGGTTATTTGAATCTAGTGTCACAGCTGTGTTTCATGTAGGGCTGCAAATATGGTGCAAACAACCATCTTGCAATTATCTTGACAGATATTGCGATTGAGATATGACTCATGATTAGTGTGAATGATCGTTTTTGCATCGTGGTTTTCATTATCACTGAGAAAACCAGTAATATCACAATGCTGTGACATTTGTTGAGGTCTATACTGAACAGAAATGTCCTTTTTGTTTGTTTCTTGCTGAACATCCTGGACTGTACAGATGTGTTGGAGGCTGCGGAGGAAGCTGAAGCTCAGGCGGATCTGCCCGATGATGCCGAGACGCTTACAGAACCTCAGAGGAAAGAAAATGTTGGCAACTCTACAGCTACAGGTAAGACTGACTTACACACTTACACACAAACAATAGTTATAACACACAACATATTCAGTGTTTTGTCAGTTTGTGTATTTGTTGTCTTGGATATCACATCTTTGGTTTGTTTTTTAATTGTGTTTGAGGTTATTTGTAACTGTACAATTCACCATATGTAGCTTAATATCTATAAACAGATCCTGCAGGGGAGTGTTGTTGTTGCCTGACATTATAGCTGATGAGTTCAGAGATTACATGAAGTGTAAATGTCAAAAGTCATTGGAAACATCTGCTGATTATTCTGTTTATATTCATATTATAATGGAACCTAGTAACAGTGGTTGTTGCCAATGTAACAGCTAATGTGGATCCATACATGAGTAGAGTTTGTGTCACGTGCACAAGAGAAAATAATTGAAAGAAAAGAAAAGAAATGACTAAAATAGCAAAAACTCTGTACAAACCGAGGCGTGAAACAGGATGAAAACACTGACAGTTAACATAATCGCATCTTTCTGTCGTTTTATGATGAATGACACACTGTTCATGACGCTGCCTGACGATCTTCATTTAGGTTATCTTCCAAACGAAAATCTTTATGTTTTCTAAACGATTTATCTCCGTAAAAAAAGATAAAAGCTGCTCCGGGTTTTGGCTCGCTGAGACTCATCTGTGGTGACTCATTTCTCCAATCCATTTCAGTCGTATGTATTTGTAGAATCTGGAGCCACGACAGAAACATACCATGACAAAATTATGCAAATCATATTCATTATATTCATATTCACATTTGTGCATGAAGTGTAGGCAGTGAAGCAGCGAAGATGTGTTGTGCTGTTTCCAAGTAACCTGACACAGGAATTATTCAGCACGAGGATCAATATCTTGTTAAAGTTCTATTAGCGACAACAAAGACGGCAGACACAAAGAAGCCGCCACACGAACGCTCCCGTTCTGCAGCCGGGGGTGAACACTGCGGAAGAAAGAGGGAGTTTAATAATCCTGGTTTCATAAAAACAAGCGGACTGATTATAAAATCCATCACAGTGACTCAAATAAAACCGCTTTACAAGCCAGAAAACATCTTTGTATGAACCTTATGAATGTAAAACTCCCTGTTACAGTAAACAACATGAGAAACAGATTTCAGACATGAACCCACAGTCGGTCTCTGACAGCGTGTCTCCGTCTGTCTGCAGTGAAGGTGGTGCTGGTGCCGGAGGGTCACGTGATGACCGTGGCCTTCGCCATCGGCCTCAGCATTCAGGAGCTGAAGCGTCACCTCGCCGCTGAGCTCAGAGTTCCTGCTGACGTGCTGCAGATCTCTGTGGACGGTAAGATGGATCGATCCCAGCCTGATACTTGTCAGGGAAATCGAACACGAGCACTGATCTCTTCGGAGAACAGTCAAGGTGTTTTCACCCGTGTCTGTTTGTTTGTTGATGGGTTGGTTGGTTTGTCAGCAGGGTTTCACAAAACAACCTCACAGATTCCCATGAAACTTGGATGTAGGATGGGTCTTATCCCAGAATAGACCACATTAACTGTTGATGCAGATTCTGATAAAGGGATGGATCAGTATCTCCAAACTCCTCCACTTCTCTGATGTCCGTCCTCTCCCGATATTTTCACTTCTAACTCTGTTAATGAAGTTTATTCCGCCCAGAGCTGACGGTTGTTGGAACATCTAATAGGTACATTGAGCTGTGAGTCCCTGGTTTTATGGTGTTTATGTGCCAAGAAACAGCAGAACAGGGACAACTGCTGGAGAGAAGAAGACTGTTATCAAGTAAACATGGATGTAGACGATGGAGGATTTAAGTATTTAAACACATAAAACTCACCTTTGCAAAGTTTTTATGCAGACAGAGATGCTTTCAACACTGAGATTTCCCGTCGATTCTCTGAGTCAACTTGACTCGTTGGTCTGTTGTATTTCAGGCCGAGTGGTGGAGGAGCAGCAGAGCCTGATGGAGCTCGGCGTCCGGCCTCACGGCTCCACCCGGATGGAGATGAGCTCCACCGACCCGAACGCTCACCCACTCCGCCCCCTTCGCCCCCCAGAGCACGACAACATGCCCGACGTCATCACCGTCCGAGTCCAAGCAGGTGGGAACTTTAATAAACTGATGGTTTGTTAATGCAGCTTTACATTAGTTGTTGTTTGATGGACTTTTAAAAGCAAATATTTCATTTCAGCACAGGAAGAGATGTTTTTTATTTTGGATTATTAGGACAGGATCAGAGTTTTGGACAATTTATGACAGAAAAGCTATTCACACTCCAAATAATGAGCTCTCTGACTCTCTTGTTTTAGATGAGGGCGTGTTCCAGGAGGTGGTGGTGGAGATCGAACGTCTCCGCCAGCAGAAGGCTTTCCTGGGTGGCTACAGACACCGGCTGACGGGGGCAGAGTACCACCACGCCGCCGTCCAGACCACCTCCAAGAGCAGACCTGACAGAGGACTGCTGGTCTTCTGCCGAGACACTCAGGTACAGGGCAGAGCTTCAAGACACAAACATCTCACAGAAACGTCAGACTGCAGTGTTCATAAATTTAATACAGAGTAAAAATCAATACAAAACAATAAGAAATTATGATAACAAGCTTCAATTAAGCGCATGAAACCACCCAGCTGGCAGCGGGTCGTGTGTGTGGTGCATCTAAAGGTCAGTCATTACTGCAGAACATGGTTCTCACTCAGCCATGAGACAGAACAGGACTTCATGGGCAAATGAAACAATCTAATTAAAGAGAGAGAGGAAGAGAGAAGATGAGCCTCCTGAAGCAGAAGACGAATGGTCGCTCCGCTGAACGCTGGATTTAATTAGTTTGATTAGGAATATGTTCTGCCTTATTTTATGATAACCTATAAAGAAGAACATTAATAAAATGTTACACTGCTGAGGATTCTCTAAATCATCTGACACGTTTCAGACTGAGTTCATTTCTCCCAGGCTTCTTATTTCTATGAAGATCAGCTGCAGAGAGATAATCCGGCTGAGGCTTTATTCCTGCCATTTTCCAGTTAGAATAAATGTCTGGCGCTTCTGTCGCTGCCAAACAAACACAACTGTAATGAGACTATAGAAGAGTTAGAGCTTCTCAGACACTAACAGAACAACTCTCAACACTGACAGTTCAACAAAAACAGAGTGAAACGAGGTGAACGATGCTCTGAAGAGAAGGTGGCATCTCTCCAGCTCCTTTTAATTACAAAACACACCAATTGTTTGTGTTAATAGAAACTGGAATCATGTTACCTTTACCAGAGAGACTTGACCAGATGATTCTAACAAACTTATAACAAAATGAGGTGTTTAAATGTCCTGATGGACAGTAAACAATGTTCAGTTTGTAGTTTTTAAAGTCAAATCCTTTGTAATATAACAGCTGTCCTGAGCTTTTTACTACAGATGATCACAGATATCGTACTGCAAGGAAATGTTGTTCTGCTACGTGTGTGTGTGTGTGTGTGTGTGTGTGTGTGTGTGTGTGTGTATGTGTGTGTGTGCCCTCATCATGGAGTTATAATATGACCTGCCTTCACCTTCCTGCACACAGCTGCCCTCTGCCTCTTGATTAAACATGTCTCTCTCTCACACACACACACACACACACACACACACACACACACACACACACACACACAGTAATGATGGTGGTCGGATACATACATAGATGAAGACACACAGCCCTGCAGTAATGAGACCTGTGTGTGTGTGTGTGTGTGTGTCTTTCTTTCCTCTGAGCTCTTTGTCCTTTTGCAGAACATCATTTTTCATCTTCAGTAACAGGAATTCTTCAAAAACGTTTGATGTATTTGGGAATCGCATCACATTAGAGACATGAAAATATCTATATTTGTATTATATATATTTTCCATCAGCTGTGTCAGCAGCCTCCCTCACCTCTGACCCTCTGACCCTTGTTACTGTCCACTGCTGATGCTTTTGGAATCCATTCGTGTAAAAAACCTCAGTATTCCTCAACACAAAGGGCTCAGTAGAACTCTGCGGGTCGTTAGTTCATGTGTTGCTCTCTGTTAGTGGAGTACAGAGGTACTGAGAGGAGGCATAAAGTCACATCCTCTGGACTGTCGCAGGAAAACCGATCAGAGTCCTTCATAAAGAAATCCCGAGCGAGCAGCATTAAACCACTGAAACAAATCGTCCACGACTGAAGGTCTCATTTACGTTCCAGTCTGCTCACACATGGCCAATGAAAAGTGATTAATACATGTAAAATGCTACGAATTGTTACGAGGAGCCCGTCAGTAAATCAGTTTGCAACATTAAGACGAATGTAAGATAATTCTAAAATGGTACAGATTTCGGATGAAGGGAGTTTCAGACACTGTTAAACTGACGAACAGTTTATATCAGAGCTGCAACGATTAGCCGATCAGATCAATCGTTCACTTGATCGAAAGAAAATGAATTGCTGAACAAAATGTCAAACATTGTCCAGTTCCAGCTTCTTAAATGTGAGTATTTGCTTCGTCATTAGTGAAAGCAAATGAAGAGTCTTTGAGTTTTGGACTGTTGATGCAATTTGAAGACGTCACTTTCAGCTCTGGGAAATTGTGATGAGCATTTTTCACAATTTTTGGACATTTTATAGACTAAACATGATGATTAATCATAAAAATCAATAATGGATGGAATCGTTAGTTGAAGTCTGAGCAGTCTGTTGAGCATCGGCACTTTTTCTTTTCTTCCTTGTATGTCTGTCTGCTTCTGTTTGTTTTATTTTCCTAACAGACTTCCCAGAATGAATTTGATCTTTTTTACCACAGCAGACGTTTTAAAAAGCGAGCTGTTGACATTACTGAGCGCTCACAACAATGCTCCGAGGATTCAGAGTTGACTCCTCTCCTCGAGTTGTCATGGACACAGTATGCCACCTTTGACTTTGTTTTAATGAAACAGAGTTTTTTCAGCTCTGTGTCTCGTGGTTTGTGCCGATGATTTGAGCGGGAGAGGTTCACGTCTGTCACAGTATTGAAATCCACGGGGAAATAATGTCACTCCTCTCAGAGTCACTCTGCTGGGGGCTGGATTCATGTCTGTTATCTGTCTGAACTGTATTATACTATGGAGCACACGACCTATGGATATCAGGGAAGGCAGCTCACGATATGATTCCAAACTTCCTTTAAAATGTTGTATTTTATTTGACTTTTGCAGTTTTGTAGCAGCTAAATGCATGTAAGGTCTCTGCACCGTCTTTTCATTCTCACTGAGATGGTTCCAGACTTTAAAAGGTCATCAATAATTCAAGGTTTGACTGAGCCTTAACCAGTCCTTTTTTATTTTAGGGCACTCGAGCATCATCAATCTGTGTCACAGGCCTTGGGAGTGTAAAATGTTACTCACCGGCTCATCTTACCTGCAGTGAAGCTCATTTAGGATCCTGAAGCCTGCGACCTGAGCTGCTGTGGGCTCGAGATGCTTCCCTGCATCACCCAGCTCATCTGTACATCAGCACACACAGCTGATCTCTCCTCTCACACAGTCACTGAACTTGAATTAACAGTTTGACGTTGGTTACCTGTATTAGGAGTGCTTCAAATTTAATACAGTCTCTGAGGTCCATTCACTCCGTACAGAGATCAGCAACCAGAGAAACTCAGCTGTCCCAGATCCCTCCGTCTGAGGACGAGTGGATGGATGTGAGACATTTCATCAGAAACATTCAGACTGACACGACCGTTATGTTCATGTTATATTCATCTTATATTCATCTTATGGAATATCTCTCAACATAGAAGAATTAAATGATGAAAACTTCCGATTATTCGAGGTTCCCACACGGACGTTTAACAGTGGAATTTGGAGAGCAGGAGGCTTTGAATATGATTTCCACTCCACAAAAGCAGAAGTGAGCGGAGATCATTATTGAACCACAGTGGCACCTCTGTCCTGTACTTGGTGGTTAGATTGAACAGGTTTTGACTGTGATTTGTCAGTCTGTAGTATGTTCAGCTGATATTCTGAGATCCAGGTGCAAAAGTGTGAACCCTAGACCAAACTTCTATTTCAATTTTGAGGTTTTAAGAAGCAACACACCTGATTGTACCGAATCAAGCTTTTGTGGCAGACGATTCCAAACTTTTCACCCGTAATGTACTATTTATTTTGTATGTAATTATTTGTCTCTGTTCTCTTGAATTAATTCAGTCTCTTTGTCTCTGTCTCTGTCAGACTGCAGAGCAGAAGTCTCAGGCCCAGCAGTGTCCGGTCAGCGTCTCCACCCAGATGACCGGCATCGGCTGCTACGTCTCCTGTCTGAGCGACAAGCTGGTCGCCCCCGGCAACTACATAACCGCCGACGAGCATCATGACAGGAGGCTGAGAGCTGTGAGTGAACACTGTGTGTGTCTGTGTCAATAACATGCATGAAGTCTTTGTATATATATAATGTAGAAGCGAGAGCCGCGATCCAGACGCCGTCGTCGTCCAGAGGAACATTTACACCAACCCTGGAAACACAAACATCATGTCTGAGTAGATCGATGCAACCTGATATTTCTACAATGTCTTCAAACTCACGAACTATTCAAGTTGAAAGTTTTCAGCTTATCAGTAACAAATCTTAACTCTGCTTATCGTCACTTCTTGTCTGCAGACGATTCCCACCCCTACAGTAGATACTGAATTTGATTTGTCTACAGAGTCTAATGATGTGTTTAATTGTGAGTCAGACCACTGACTTCCCCACTTCCTCTGTGGAAAAACACAATAAAACATCTATTTTAAATCAGACTTCCTCTTCTAAGGGGACACAAATATTCCCAAAGAGGCTGTTAGAGAAAAATATAAAAGACATTAGATAAAGTTAAGTGTTCTCTTGGAAGTTAACATGACATTAAGAGACAGGATACGAGGTAAGAATACTGATAAATAACTATCTGAATGGACCAATTAAATTAACAAAAGGACATTAAAGAAATTACATGTGAGAACTAAGAACTTCAGGAGTAAACAACAGAGACTTCTGACACTCACAGACAAACTCCTGCAGTCAGACTTTCATTTAAACCCTGCTGTCTGGTCCACCTCTGGAAACTTTACCTGTTATTTGCTTTGTCGACAACTTGAACCTCTTCAGACAGGTTCAGAAATAAGAAATATCCTTTATGACATTGCAACTGTAAAAGCTACAGAAACAGAAAAATATAACGTCCCCGAGAGAAATGGAAGTGATCGTTAGAGAGAAACAAAGTGGAGGAAACAAAACTTCAGATTCACTATGAAATCTACAAGGACACAGAACAGACCAGACGGTATCTCTTCTCTAGATCAAGAATAGTAAACAGTAATATATCATGTCGTAACTGCTGATCTATATTAATCCTGAATCCAAAAACTTTGAACCGAACAAAAAAACAAGACAGAAACACTTTGGTGCAGAGGCTCAGAGACAGAAAGTTACAGCTCTGCAGAGCCTGAAGTGAAGCCAGAAGTCTCAGGTCCACCAGCGACGTCTTTTAACAATCCCTCATATTAATTCTACAGCACTGAAGGCTTCCTTCTGTATTCGTGTCCGAGGTAGATGGAGTGAAGACCTGAGAGACACTGAACACTTTTAAAAGCAGGTTATTAACCGTACCTTTATTACAGTTCATGACTAAGTCCTTGGACATCAGAAAGCTTTATCTCTAGTTGTATCTAAGCCTTACAAGTCCGTTCTCACAGCATGCAGCCATGGTGACCTGCTGCTCCGCTCTCTCCGTCACCACTCAGGTGATCCGTCTGCAGGCGTTCGCTCGGCGCTGGCTGGCCCAGCAGGAGGTGGAGCAGGTGAGGAGGGAGCGCGACCGGAGGATAGTCTGGATGGAGATGCAGGAGAGGAGGAGGAGGGAGGAGAAGGAGGAGCAGCTGAGAGACCGCCGCGGCGCTGGATGAACCCGCAGAGGAGGGAGGACTTCAACCTGCTGTACCACGCGCTGGAGAGTACGCCTCAGCTTCCTTTACTGAAGTAGAAGTGCTGCTGCCACACCGCTGCTCTGTAGTGAAGCTGAGTGCTGATGTTAATGACTGAAATGTTTCAGAGTGGAGGCGTGAGGAGGAGCAGACGATCAACTCGTCCCTGCGAGGAGCTGAGAGGAAGGCCGCTCTCTGCTCGCTGCTGGAGCAGGAGGCGCAGCTCATCGCCGACATCGGACGCCATCGAATCGCCGTCCAGCACAACAACTACGACAAAACTGTCAGGAACTTCCTGGACAAGGTCGGAGTTATACAGTCAGGTGTAGCAGCAGCAGTCGTAGCAGCAGGAGTACTCACAGTGTGACGGTGTGTTTCAGTCTGCGGCTCCTCATCAGTGGCGAGGAGCCGACGGCCGGCTGATCGAGATGGACAGTCTTCACACCGTCAGAGCCAGAGAGCTGCGAGACCTGTACAACAGCACCAACACGTCCACCGTGAGCCGCGAGCAGAGGCTGCAAGTCCTCATGACACTCAAACACACTGTCAAGGTGCCACACACTCACACAAACTACACACTGCTGGCTCGTCAGCTCATATATGTGAGTGGTGTCATCGCAGAAACAGTTTATTTTTAAGTTAAACAGCGATGACAAGAAGTCAGAGTAGATTAACGTCGCTCAGACACAATCAGTCCTCCTGAACGACGGCAGCGCAGAAACTAAAAGGAGCAAAACGTTGAAACAGAATCAGTTTTGGAGAAACACAACCTGATGTCTCCAGAAACACAATGGAGTGTCACGTAATGTTTCACTCAGCTCGGCCTTGTGCACCTGTTGAAAATACACCAGGGTGACCTGGTTAGAGAGGTGAAAAGGTTAACAAGTTTAATGATTCATCTATTAGTCATTTTACACCCACAGCACCAGAGTTGTAGGTTTTGATTTGAGTTTGAATCCCTCAGTGCTGCACGAGATAACACAGTAACAGTGGCGTGCAGAGGATGAACTGAGGAGTTTTTGCTCTGTAGTCCGGCGGTACTGCAGCTTCTGTCCCTGGTGGGTGTCCTCTTTCAGTATTAGTAGTAGTGGTGGTGTCCCTCTCATCCTGGTAGTTTATTGCAAGTAAATATGTTCAGTTATCTGTCGATGTGGACAAAGTGTCCAATAATTAGCATTCTAGCAGCATAGCAACATAATCGCTTCTCCTTTGATGGATAATGGCAGCTGTTGCATTACCACCTTCTGGATTTTGACACAAGCGGGTCAGGGAATGACGCTCTCACATCACTGCTCAGCACTTTCCTGCAGAGCAGCATAGAAACCCTCCTGTAATTACAGAGAGAAGAAGATCTCACAGGGTCAGTGTTGCATGAAAGCTCGTTCAGTAGTATGTAGTTCAGATAATGAAAGAATCACTAAACTTCCTGGTAAACACTTTCCTTTTTTTATAGGAGAGTGTGCAGATTCTACATGAAAACATATTGACAACATTTACTTCACCAAAAGTGTTCGGAGTACCCTTCAAAATAAAAGTCTCTCCTTCGTACAAACACATATTTTATAGGATTTTATAATACAGTTCTTGTAAATGTATGGATGTATGGACTGTTTGTATCTTTGCTGGACAGGAGCACGCGTGTCAGCTGACCCGGGACATCGTGGATTTGATTGACAGGGAGGTGGACCTGATGACTCGGGGGGTTAAGGCAGCCAGTCTGGAGGGGCTGAGGAAGAGGATCTCAACTCTGCTCCTCCAGTACATCAAAACACCAGCGTTTAACCCCGAGGTGGCCAAACTGCTGAAGGTGAGCGCAGAGCCCTGCTGCTCTCAGATCACTTGGACACTCTTGGAAGTATAAATCGCTTATAAATATCTGTGTATGATCTAAACTCTACAGAATCCACAGAATCCCGCCCAGCTGAAGAAGGACATGTTCCTCTGCCGGGGCTGTCATCGCTACCTGTATTCTGCCGACTTCACCCCGTCCGGCAGCAACGTCCTGATCAGCCGGTGCCACGACTGCACGGCGCTCAACAACATCGCACGATCCCGGAACGACTTCTCCTGCTACAAGAACATGCTGAGGAGGCTGCGAGCTGATGAGCTGCGGCTCGACGACAACGCCAAGATTCCCTTCCTGCTGCAGGTGGTTTGTCACTTTGATTGATCCGTTTCATTTAGCTGCTTCAGGCCTGAGGAGGGTTCTCTCCATATCCTGACGTCCACACGTGTGTCCTCTCAGGTGGAGGACGTGCAGTACCTGGTGGAGGTGATCTGGGCGTCCCGCTCCGTCCTCAACGGCAGCAGCGACCTCTACAACCTGGTGTTTGTCCGCTGGGACCGGCAGAGCGACTGGAGCCCCTGGAACTGCCTCCTGCTGTCCAAAGAGGAGACTTCAGCTCACATGGAGCTGGAAGACATCCACAAGGTCTGTCCACGTCAACATTTACACTCACCTGGTGTTGAAGTTGTTGTGTATCTTGTTGTGTTTCCGCCTGGTTTGAATTCTTCTCCATTCTGCTCTCATTGAGATTGATCAAAAAGGATCTATGGCTTGTCGATTTGTTGTAGTCACTAAAAAAAGCAGCCAAGAATTTCCAAGAACTAAGAAACCTTTTAGAGACCTTTTACCTGCATTGTACTGGTGGAACAAGGGTCTACATGTTGTTCCTGAGCTCCAGTCCGAGGACATTGGAAAACACCTCACCTGCAGCAGGTGGAAGGAACCATCATGGTGGAATAACATGCAAACCTCAGGCTGCTGTGCTCAACACTGTCAATAGTTCCTGGGTTTAACTGCTCTGGCACTAGTTTTCAGCTTCAACGTTTCATTATGAAGTAAATGTTTATTACAAAATTGAGTGGATATAGAAAAATGAAACCATCAGTTTTCATTGGTTCGCTGTCACTATACAATTTTGTCTGCCGCTGGCACACGGACACCCGGCGAAAAGGAAGGTTAGCTGGAGTTCCTTTTCTGTTTCAGACTTTGATTGAACAAAGTCACGTTCTGTTCTGTGTTTTTGTCATTTGTGACTCTGACGAAAACAGAAACGATCCAAAATAACGCTTGGAAAGGCAACAGGGGAGAGGTTTGTCTATTACCACTTTACAAATGGCATCAAATAGTTGACAGCTGTTAATATTTTCGACTATTTTATAAAGAATAAGTATAACAGTAAAAAGTTTGGGCTCAGGCTGTTACACAAACCGAGTCTCCCTCCTGTGTGTGTGTGTGTGTGTGTGTGTGTGTGTGTGTGTGTGTGTGTGTGTGTGTTCAGGCGTACGAGGCGACGTTCATCAGCAGCATTGAGCACAAACACACGCTGGCTCGCCGCCACTTCAGCCAGATCCCCGTCATGGCTGAGTACCTGGACCCTCGGCCGGCCGCTGCCCCGGGCAACCAGCTTGTCTCCGAGCCCGTCACCATGGCGACAGGAGAGCGCACCGCTGACACTACAGAGGCCTCGGCTTGTTAAAAACAGACCCCGCGGTTTTCTGCCTTTTGTCACAGTTTCCTCCCTCACTCTTTTATTGTCTGTAACTTTCTGAAAGCTTCAGTCTGAAATCACAGCGTTCTCACCAGCTGACTCCTGGTTGTTGATGCTTTATGTGAAGGTAGGATGTGTGTGACCTCTGCACACCGTTCTGATAGTCCAAGGTTGGTTTTCAAAAGAATTATAAGACAATCCTAAAACCCATCCTCAGCTCCTGATGTGTTTTCCAGCAGCTTTGTCACTGAACTCTTAAACAGGGAAGAATAAAGAAGTAATTATGAAAATGAAGTCTTTGTTGTTTCACATTGAAATATTATTGAAATCACAAAATGGCAAGTGGTCAAATTACAGAAGCTGCAATTTTTTGACTAAATTCTGGAGCCAGATTCTGTTCATCTTTTACAGAGGAGCAATAGAAAGCCTCCTGACTGTGAACATCACGGCCCAGGACAGGAAGGCTCTGCAGCTGGTGATCAGAACCACCCAGAACATCACTGGTACCGTCCACACAGCATCAGTGACATCGGTGAAGTGAGACGTCTGCATAGATCCCAGAGACACTAAAAGACTAATGCACCTTGTGCAAACCTCGACCTGTTAACATGATGATGAACCTCGATGTGTGCAGAGTTCCACACCAGAAGGCTTTTTTTCACGTTCCTTCCTCAGAGCACTTTTTCTCTGAGCTCACTGAACATCTGACTTTCAGAAGCTTGAAGCCTCGTGCACAGTGACAGTAACACACGTAACTCTTGCATTTTGATAACTCGAGGCGTTAGCTACAGGTCAGAGGTCATGGATAGAGTTAGCGACTGTTTAACGCTCCCTCTGGACTTTAAGATAAGGAGTTAAAGTGTAGCTCAAGACAAATCCCACTACGCTAACATCTGACATCCGCAAGCTAACCCATTAAAAGAGGTCTTAATAACGTTGATGCTTTCAGGGCGGTGACGTGCGATGTGTCGCTCTCATTATCAGGAGATAATCCTCACGGTCTTCATGATAGCAGCTCTCGTGGTATGCACCTGCATGTTCAGTCTGATTTACTGGATGTTCTGAAAATACGAGCACATTCATTTCATATCAGGGATTGTTTTCTGATGATGATTTAAACACAGAGACACCGGGACATTGTCTCTCCTCCTCGCTGGATGCTTGTTCTCTTTGTCCCAGTTGAACGGTGTGTTAATACCTCTGATGTGATTACCTTATGATCCCAGGTCTTATTTGTCTAAACCTGCTGACCTTTATTTTACATTCTAGTATAATCACAAACGTGCGAGGCTGAAATTTAAGTCAATGTCCGGCAGTGTCCGAGCTAATGTAAGGTTACAGGCAGGAATTAAATACTGAAGACGGCAAACCAGGTCTAAACGTTTAGTCATTTATGTGTTAACCACTTGTTAACATTCATATCACCTGACAAAAAAGCATCAGGTAAACATATTGTGACAGATTTCCACAAACTTGTTGCAGAAATGTGCAGCATTTCAAGCTGTGGGTGTTTCAAGAAATCTCCCCCGTTCAGTTCAGAACATGGTGAACAAACACACGAGTGTCCGACAACACGAGCAGCCTGAGGAGGCGACCGACACCTTGGATGCAGTTGTGAAATGCACTCAGCTATTTGTTAATCAGAACTGAACTGAACTCATTTCTGAGATGAAAATGGTGCCAGACTCTGCCGACGTCCCGCTGAGCAGAAGGGCTGAGCTGTTTTGCAGTTTGTTTTCTTGTAACTTGTAAACTTTCACATTCAGCTTCTCTCTCAGACGGAGAAAATAACAAATCTGTCTTTTAAAAAAAAAAACAAAAACAGCCGGTTTGGAATTTGCTCTCACTTTCACTTTGGGAAAG
This sequence comes from Lagodon rhomboides, assembly GCA_039737535.1. Lineage (NCBI taxonomy): Eukaryota > Metazoa > Chordata > Actinopteri > Spariformes > Sparidae > Lagodon > Lagodon rhomboides. The sequence continues at coordinate 31,357,584 of CM077793.1, read as the reverse complement.
TATCAAATATGATGATCAAGTTTCTCCATCTGCTCCTTGAGTGCCTTCTGGTGAATTCAGCATAAGAAGTGAAATGCCAAGTTTCAGATATTTCAAGAAATATCTGCCTTGAAATGTCTCTAAAGCAGCAGCATGGTCTCTAAATACTCCAGTTTCCCTTTAGAAAAGAAGAGTTTTAGTTTTTCGTAAGGTTTCAGTTATTTAAAAAAATGACCGCTATCTCCAATGTTTCCTCTCCTCCTGCATTAGGTGACATCTTTCATTGTACGAGTGAAAAAAAACAACAGTGTAATGTTTCTTCACTTATACTATAACTTCTCCAGAGTCTGATGAGAACATTAATATCACTTCCATCTGTGTGTGTGTGCAGGACATGTTTAATGTAGCCTAGCTTAGCACAAAGACTGGAAGCAGGGGGAAACTGCTAGCTTCGCTCCGACAAAAGTTTAGAAAATATGAAATTCCAGAAACTCAAAGTGTTTTCCAGCTGTGGTGTAAATCCTCCAGTTCCTCTGAAACATGACATAAAAACAGAAGTGTCAGGTAGAAGTACAGATGCTTTAAAACTCTGCTGATGTACAGTACTTGAGTAAATGTACGTAGTTAGATTCCATCGCTGGTTTTGAACCTTTGAATTGAACCGCTCACATATTAAACACATCTGTGTGAAATCCACTGCCGCCTCCCCTGGAAGTGTCATAAATGAACGGCCGTCTCAGGCTTTTATCTCACTTTTGTGTCGGTGCAGAGATAACCAGCGATCAATAAACAGCTCTGTTGTCTTTTCTCGAGATAACTCCCACAGGTACGGACATATAACCTGTGACCTCGGAGTCTCTGAGATGAGGGTCGGCCTGAAAGTCTCACCCAGAGTTCAGTCTGTTGGCTCAGCGACCACCAGAACACAACGGGAACCTGCAGGAGAGACGAGGAGAAGGAAAACAGGATGCTGAGGAGGCTGAGCAGAGGACTGTGGAACTATCGCAGCCTCGTCCTGATCCTTCTCACACCGCTGCTGCTGCTTCCTCTTCCTCTCGTCGTCAGGACAAAGGTGAGTCACCTTCACACGCCGGCAGCTGTAATTATAAGAAGAAGAAGAAGAAGAGCTCTGTTAACTGAACTGTGGTGGCTTCACTAAAGCTGCACTAATCAGTGTTTTCTTTTTTAAATTAACTGGATGAACTCCATGTGTAACGTGAAAAAGCTTTTTTAAGCCTCCTCTTGCTCACATTCTGTTTTTTATAGCACAACTACTGTGAGGTTCAGTTTGAGTGTTTACTTTCTGCAAACTGTCTGCTGTGCACACGCTGACCGACCGGAGAAAATCTGCAGAAGGAAAAAGGCAAATTAATTCACGAGTCAGTCTGTACTGCTGTGGGAATATAGGAGATTCAGACAGTGGTGCTAATCTGTCACTTGGTGCCATTAAACTGCTGCAGAAGAAGAAAACACAATGAGATGATGCAACAATTCTTCCATCAGGACTTATTTGTCTGTTCGCCTGCACTTTCTGACAACACACTGCGACAAAGTTAGAAACTAGCTGGTGAAGAAATGGAACAACTTGCAGCTAGAGAGCCAAATACTTTCCCACCATCACCACACAGTGAATTAACATTTCTGAGCCAAGTTTCATGAAAATCCGTTCAGTAGTTTTTGTGTAATTCTGTTGACAAACCGACCGACCAACAAGCAGACAAACAGACACGGTGAGACCATGACCGCATCGGCTGAGGTAATTAAAAAATATGTCTTTTTATTGTGTGTTTGTGTCCTCTGTGTGTGTGTGTTTCCTCTCGTAGGAGGCAGAATGTGCCTTTGTGTTGCTGCTGATGGCGACGTTCTGGGTGACGGAGGTGATTCCTCTGCCCATGACCTCCATGCTGCCCGCCGTCCTGTTCCCCTTGTTTGGCATCATGAAGGCCTCCGACGTGAGTCCATCAGTCTGAGCTGATGCTGCCAAGATGTTCTTCAATTTAAAATAACAAAGTGTATTAAGTATTAAGGAGTTTTCGTTCTGAATCCCTAAATCTGTGTCTCTTCCAGGTGGCGCAGGAGTACCTTAAAAACTACCAGCTCTTGCTCGTGGGCGTCATCTGCCTCGCCACCTCCATCAACAAGTGGGGTCTCAACCGCAGGATCGCCTTGAGACTCGTCACCATGCTGGGAGTCAATCCTGCGTGGTGAGCGCCGCCTTTCTCTGCTACGGGATCCAAAATAATGTTTCATGAAGGTTTAGAAATGTGAAAAACTCCTGCACAGGTGTAAATCCCACTTCAGCAACAGAGTCCCTAAATTTCTAACATAGTTTAAAGCCTGTTTTGAAGACATTTTGCATGTTGATTATGCTAAAAGCACTTAAAACCCCAGCTCGGCATTTTACTGTCATTTCATCGAGGTGAAGCAGTTGACCGGATGGTTACTGGGTGTAAATGTACAAAGTTTGCGGTGTTTGCTGTTGTTCCCGCTCTGATCTCCAGGTTGATGCTGGGCTTCATGTCCGGCTGTGCGTTCCTCTCCTTGTGGGTCCAAAACACCTTGGCTGTTACCATGGTGATGCCCATCGTGGAGGCTGTTCTCCAGCAGATCGTGAAAGACAAGGAGGGCGGGCGTGTCGGCGAAGACAACCCCAACCTGCAGCTGGAAGGTGCACAGGAAGTTTTTGAACACAAAGACAGTTCAGAATGCCTTAAATAAAGAGAAGAAGGAGGAAGAAGTGCATCAGGACAACACTTAGAAACACAGAGAGCTGAAATAATTTTCAGTAGAATAAGCTGTAAAGAAAAATATAAAGAAATACAGTGACTGTGTGCTGAAATATTAAATAAAGGACATTAAAGGACAGTTAAAATAATTCCTAAAGGGAGTTCTGGCCAAGAGAGTGACATGCAGAGAGACAAAACAACATTCATGAATGAAAACGAGCCCTAAATGAGTCGCACAAAGTTAGAGTGAGAGTAAAGTCAGAATTATCTGTGTAATCGCGTGGACGTAGAGGTCATTTCCACCATTTCCTGTTAGCTACAATAAAAAGTGAAGAGAGGGAAGTTAACCACCGTCTGTTATCTCTGCAGAAACTGACGGCCATGTTGAAACGGTGCCAGTATCTGTGAGGTATGTGAACGACTCACTCCTGTCCTGTCGCGTTGCCTTCACTGTCCCTCTGGGCTGCGGGCGTTCACAGTGTTCTAGGTTCTTGTCATTGCAGTGTTTTTGTGTCTCTCAGTGAACAGAAACATCCAGACGTTCCTGAAGAGTTCTCCACTTGTGTTCAGACACAGACTGGGTCGCAGTCTGCAGTGGTTCAGGTACAAAAACCACCGAACACTTTGTTTCTGTTATATTACTGCCACCTGTCGCATGATTCATATTTTTACTATGTCTTGCGCGTTATTATGGATCCCAGCTGACTTCTTGTAAAACCCACCCTACCCTACCTGTGATTGGTTGGCCTTGTTAGTTGTGTTTTCTACACTTGACTCAAGCTGATTCTGTATATACACTGTACAAGCCTGTGAATATTCTCATTCATCCAGGTCATAGTTATCTCAAGGAAATTGAATCGAACGCAACTGGATTTGGTTTTTGTCTTGAAGACGTTTCACCTCTCATCCGAGAGGCTTCATCATTGATGAATGTCACTAAACTTTAGATGGAGCGAAGCTAGCAGTTTCCCCCTGCTTCCAGTCTTTGTGCTAAGCTAGGCTACATTAAACATGTTCTGCACACACACACACAGATGGAAGTGATATTAATGTTCTCATCGGACTCTGGAGAAGTTATAGTACAAGTGAAGAAACATTACACTATTGTTTTTTTTCACTTGCACAATGAAAGATGTCACCTAATGCAGGATGAGAGGAAACATTGGAGATAGCAGTCATTTTTTAAATAACTGAAACCTTAGGAAAAACCAAAACTCTTCTTTTCTTAAGTGAAACTGGTATTGGAGTATTTAGAGACCATGCTGCTGCTTTAGAGACATTTTCACCTCTCATCCAAGAGGCTTCATCATTGATGAAGCCTCTCGGATGAGAGGTGAAACGTCTTCAAGACAAAAACCAAATCCAGTTGCGTTCGATTCGATTTCCTTGAGATATGTACGCTGTAGTTTCCCCAGTAAACATACCGACCTCTTCAGCCTCTCTACCTGTCGTCTGTTGCTGCCGTCGGAGTCGCTCATTCTCCGGCGCCGCTCTACGCTGCAGGGCTCGTTGTCTGCTCTACCTACGAGCCCAGAGAACACGGCCAAAGTGGTTGGTGTGTTAACCAGGGAAACTACAGCTCACAATCCGTTGCATCAGCACTGCCGCAACTGCAAGAACACGAGAAAAACACTGAAAATAACGTAACTGTTAGGAAATAGCCCACAGATCTCCCTCCCTCTTGGTTTGCAGTGTGCTACCACTATCAGTTGAACTAAACCACTTTTCTTGCCTCGTCCCATCAAAGAACGGAATGGTTGTAATTAGCGCGGAGTACCAGGACCATGAAGAGTAGGTGGGATCCATAATAACACCGCTAACGTTGCTATTAATAGGAAATACTTCCTTTGGTGCAGGTTGCCGTGTCTCAGACTGCAGCTCCCAGCAGGAGTAAACAGGACCTGATGATTTGTAAAGCCATCTGCCTCAGCATCATCTACTCGTCCAGCATCGGAGGCATGAGCACGCTGCCCGGCTCGTCGCCCAACCTCATCTTCTCAGAGTACCTCGACCAGTGAGTGGTGATGCTGAGTGTGAACTGAGGAGGCAATAGGGTAAAGAGGGAAGAGGAAGGCAGACAATCCTGCGAGCACATTTTTAGCAACACACTGAGTGAACAAAGAAAATGATTCAGTCTGTCTGAGAGTTGGTGTTTGCTAAATATAAAACTGTAATGTCAAATTCCCCCGTGAAGAAAAACCAAAGGACTCAAAGCTTCTGTGTGCATTTAAAAAAAGAAAGATGTAATTAAATTCACCTCATGCACTCTTTTAAATTCAGGATTTACCCGAACTGCGACTCTGTTAACTTCGGGAACTGGCTGCTGCTGTGTCTGCCCATCAGTGTCATCATGCTGCTGCTGACGTGGCTGTGGCTCAACTGGCTCTTCATTGGCTCAGAGTGAGTGACATCATCACACCATCTGCTCTGCCAATCACCTGTAGCTCCTACCTGACATCTTTACAACATGTTCTGTTTATTTTATTCCACATTTTTCTGCATTGTCTTGTGTAATTTTTGTCTTTTTCTATTAGCACAGTTTCCAGTTTCCACATTTTTTTTTATCATTCCCTTTCACACGTCACATTTTAATCAATTCTGTGTGTCACTGCTGTGAAAACACAAAAGTGAAAGAATATTTTTTTAATAGAAAGGATAAGTTAGTCCTAGTCCACAAAACATTTCTGGAGTTAACAACGTCGCAGCTGAAGTAGGTGGGGACGTTTTAAAACAACTGAACTGCAAGAGAAAAGAAACTCAATTTGAAAAGTAATTTTGAGAAGTTGTATTGTGCACTCTTGGCTGAGTAGCGTCGGTGAAGATTTCAGTTCAAACAGGGTGCAAATAACATCTTTCCAAACCAATCTGGGATCTGAGGGCTTCAGGAGACTTGTGTTACACCAGACGAGCTGTGTCATTTTAGGTTTTTTGTTTTTGCGGTTGGTCCCCATCTGCTTCAGTTGTTCAGGAGAAGAAGGCTGTGAAGCTCCAGAAATGTTCTGTGGACCACCAGACTTCACCAGACCTTCCAGCAGATGTGGAAGTGAAGGAGATAACGAGATGATTCCTTTAATATCACGACTTTACAGAACAAACTGTAAACAAGAATAAATAATCAGAGAGATTGAATATGTGAGTCACTCGGTTTGGATTTAATAAATGTCTGGTTTAATCTCAGAACAATATCTGCTTTCGTTTCAACACGACTTGCTGTAGAGGCATGAGGGTGATGCTAATGTTAGCATTAGCAGTGTCAGACAGGTTAATTGACAGCGCCGCTGAACTCCGCACATGCTCAGTAATGGCTTGTATTAGGCAGCCGGCACGCTGTGCTCTCAGTGTGCTTTTAACCGATCTCAGGGAATCATTCAGTTCACCGTGAGCGTCTCTCTGTCTCCTACCAATGAGATAATCTGTGTGCACTGAACACACACTCTCTCACACAGCTTCAGGTTCCTGTGGCGATGTGGAGGAGAGCCGTCTGACAACGAAACTGCGACGAGAGAAGTGATAGAGGAGCAGTACAGGTCGCTGGGACCGATGAGGTGCCGTCTCTTTCATTCATCACGTCTGTGTTCAATCATCTGCTGAAGCTTCTTCATGAGCTCACTTCCTGCAGTCAGCAGTCCTGTCTGCTGTCGTTCTTTATAGCTCGGCCTGTTTGGAAGTGTAAACGACTCCACTGTAATCCTGCTTCTGTGTTTCTGTCTGGGGTTGTTATTCTGAGTTTCTGACCACATCACAGACATTTTTCGTCCTCTCCTTCTCTTGCCCTCCAGCTCTCAGGAGATGTTCACTGGGGGAGTTTTCCTGGTGATGGTGTTGTTGTGGTTGACCAGATCTCCAGGTTTCATGCCGGGCTGGGCTTCTCTCCTCCCTCAGTGAGTCACAATACCTTTTTTATTGTAATTCAATCCCACACACACACACACACACACACACACACACACACACACACACACACACACACACACACACACACACACACACACCGTCCTGCTGCTCTCATTATTTCCTCCTGCTGGATTACAAACCCACAGTGACCAGATGTTTCACTCAGCTGTCAGTTGATGAGTTTCCTCTGTTCTCGTCTCGAGCAGTCACTCCGGCTACATCACTGATGCCACCGTGGCTCTGCTGCTGGGCCTCCTCTTCTTCATCGTACCTGCCTACGGACCGTCCAGAAAATACGGTAAATACACAGACATGACAACGTACAGGTGACTACATACATGTGTACTCTACTTTTTGTGTTACTTGTGTAGTTGGACAGCTTCTCTCCGTAAAGATGTGAGCAGGATGTTTTTTCTCTCCCTCCATCAAGAGGCCATGATCTCCTGGGGGAGTTCCAGGCCTCCATGCCGTGGAGGGTGGTCCTGCTCGTCGGAGGAGGCTTCGCACTCGCTGAAGGCACAAAGGTGAGCTGTGAGTCCCTCAAAGACAGCAAAGAGATTTCATTTGAGTCTTAAACAAAGTATCTACAGTTTCAAAAGGAGGCGTCTCCTGTTAATGCTTTCAAAGAATAATTCAACAGTTTGAATTTGTTCATCCACACCAACAGCAACCACTACAGCGAGAACTACAAAGATAACGATGTGAGCATCCACACCGACAAACGATAACGTTCAGTAAACGGTGACGCCGAGCACTCGCTGCTCGCTGCTCGCTGCTCGCTGCTCGCTGCTCGCTGCTCGCTGCTCGCTGCTCGCTGCTCGCTGCTCGCTCCAGCTGTGTCGGCAGTTTAGGAAAATGGATATTAACGACATCCAGAAGGATACGGGTTCATGAAATCCTTCAAAAATGAGGAGTTAGGAGAATCCAGCACTGCTCTGCTTTCTTTGGAAGACAAATTTTGTTCGTATTATAATCTGAGTCGACATCAGTTATCCTGACGACCAAAGACCGTTTGTCCGTATGTCTCAGCTTAAATGATGTGTTTATGTTTAGTTTGCAGCCTAATGTACATTATATAAGCTTTCAATAAGTCGTATTAATAAACAAGACTGAGCTTCTAGAGTAGACCTAAATTACTTCACTTAGCTCACATAGGTTGGCTACCAATATTATAATCACTCCTGTTGCATTACTTTGTAGGAAAGTGTCCACAAAATCATCTTATTGATGATCACAGCGCTGTGATTTCAGGTGGATTCTGATTGGGTGTCGGTGTTTCTATCATTCATCACACGGCTCTAAAAAGTGATGCCAACGATACCATTAACCCCCGTTGTTGTTGTGTAGCTGTGGTGAGGACTCATCCGTCCACGGGGGTTTTTAAAACGTTATGTTTAGACTTTACAGGTGTCAGTCTTCGTGTGGACGGCCCTTTACATTCAGGAAGCTGCAGCGAGCGTTGCTTATCTTAAAGACAGGGAGGAGAGGGACGCAGCTGCCCCGACTGGGTGGAGGCAGAAGTGTTACTGACGGATGAATCAAAGCCTGGACCGACAAAAATGAGCATCTGGATGAACAGATTAGATTTTACAGGTGAGAGAGGAAATATGACTTGTGTGTGAATAATGTGTGTGTGTGTGTGTGTGTGTGCAGGTGTCAGGCCTGTCTCTGTGGCTGGCCAAGCTGCTGACACCTCTGGGTGGGCTGCCGGTCTTGGCCACGATCACGGTCGCCTGCATCATCGTCACCACGGTAACGCAGGTGGCCAGCAACGCCACCACGGTGACCGTCTTCCTCCCCATCCTCTCTGCTCTGGTAGGTTCACGCCGCACACACACACTCTACTTTTTAATAGTTAACAGTGGAGTTGATTTGAAAGTAAATCAGCTTGATTTTAAGGGAGATGTTTTTATGCTTCTTCATGTTTTCCTTTCCTTCGGTGTTATTTATGTTCCTGTGCATGTAAAAAAAAAGGTAAAAAATACATAAAACGCTGCTCCTGAAGGGCCTGAAACACCTCGTCAGTCGTCCCGCCTTTAACTCCATGACTTTGTGACATCACACTACGTCACCACGTCACAAATCTGTATAATATTATGCCGATATTCAGGGTAGAAGTGAAGCTAACTGGAGGCTGAGACAGAGGCTGATGTGTAGATCAAATCTGGCAATATTCAGCGTTCAGTAATGACTTTCTTCTTCTGGACTCAGGTTAGAGACCCCTGAAAAGCTCCGATTATAACTCAAACCCTGAGATAGACTGTGAGTAGAAGGCGGGTTGTGTCGTGAACGTGGTTGTTTTACATTCTTGCCTGTATATTCTCGACTGGATGGAGAAGTGGGCTCTTCAGCACTCATTACTTGTGTTTTTCTGTCTCTCAGTCAGCTCGGTGTGAAGCATGAATGGACAATAAGCAGCGTTCACACTGTGGATGACGGATGTTTTTAAACAAAGCTGCAGATACGCGTTGTGATTCTGTAATTATTCAGACGGACACGTGTGTTTGTGTGATCTCTCTCCAGGCCGAGGCCATCCACGTCAACCCGCTGTACGTCCTGGTGCCCACCACCCTCTGCACATCCTTCTCCTTCCTGCTTCCTGTCTCCAACATGCCAAACGCCATCATATTCGCCTACGGATACTTAACCATCATCGACATGGTAAGTCTCGTGGTACAAACACACACACACAAAAAAATCCAGCTTGAAATGTAAAGTTAAACATCGCGCCTGATGGTCACCTGCAGGTGAAGGCGGGGCTTGGCGCCGCCATGATCGGCGTCCCTGTCGTGCTGCTGGCCGTGGTGACGTGGGGAGTTCCGTTATTCTCTCTGGACACGTACCCTGACTGGGCCGCGGTCCTGCCTGGGTTCAACTCCACAACACTGTGACGGTGGAGCTCAGTGTGAAGCTCGGGGACCTCCAGGAGACGAGGCTGCTCCGTCAAACTGCTCAGGAGGACCAGGTGACCGTGGAGCTGAAAACAGAGGAGATGATTCATCACGTGGACACAAACACGACACTTCATGTTGCTTCTGTGTCTGCTGGATGTGGAAACACATAGATCTGTCAGCCACACAGCTGCTTCACAGTCCGATGTCGTGTTTTCAGCTCGTTCTGGAAACAAGAGGAAGTTCTGACAGAAGGACTGTGAGGATGGAGATGAAGACAAGCGTATAACTCTTCAACATGTTTGGTTTCATACAGATCAAAGATAGTCGAGGACTCTTTAAAGGTTTCTACGTTGATGTTTCTTTGATGTTTTTGTAGTCGTTGTTTATTGGAGATGATTTGTTAATGAAAGTGCAAACCAACAGTCTTACTGTTCTGTACATACACCTCACCTACACTTTTTTGAGATTTCTTTTGCGGTTTTAATATTTCAGCAGTTTAAATCAGGTCTTCGCCCTTAAATGTGATGATTTTTGTTATTTATGGTGAGATAAGGCGAGTCTCCCGCAGTGTCTGTTTCCTCTGTTGCTCTGGAAACATTTAAACCTCTGATCGGACTGATCAGTGATGAACTAGACGAGAGACACGCTGACCTCTAGTGGCCACAGTCCCTCTGAGCTGTTTACATACAGCAAACACAAGCTGCAAAGATTGTCTACGCAGCGAGAAGTGTCTCACTGCGTGTAGAAAAGTTGTAATCCTGACCTGTAAAGTGTTACGTTCAGCTTCACTGTCTGATGTGTCCAGTAAGATGGCGGGTCGACAACAACACAGCATCACGTGGCTGTTCGAGACCCGAGTGGCAAGAAAAGAAGGATGACGTATCGCAGCCTGTCGATGGTGAACGTTACCTCTGGAGCAGCAGGGTCCCACCTCTGCAGACCTCCTGGGCCCAGAGATGCTTTGTATCCTCCAGCATCACTCTGTTCAATAAAACCTCTGAAGATAAAGATGCTGCCTGTTACTGTTGTAGTGTTTTGGTTGTTTTTCTACTACGATTCCCAAAGAATTGTCGAAGGGGTGATAAACAAAACCAACTAAATTGAGCACTTTTGAACGTAAACACAAACCAGTCAGATGACTGCGACAGTCACGGCTGGTCAAACTGTGATCCTGGAGATGCCGTCACTGCCACAGAAGTGATTCTGGGTACTTTGGCAGGTGTTTATATGTCACAACAATGAAGGATGCAGTCATGAAACTGCACAGGTGTGCACTTTGAGAGGTCAAGGTGCAGCAGAATGAGGCAGGTAGTGAGCGCTGGTGTAGCCTAATAATGAAGTAATAATAAGAATGTACCGTTATTTTGATAGGGTTTTTTGGTTAGGGTAACAGGGTTGACATAAAATTAGGGGACACCGTTAAATTGATAAATATTTATTACAATTAATATATATTTTACCAAAAACACTGTTTCACAATAAGATCATACTTAAAACAATATGTAAATGTGAACATTTTAACATTTTGCCAACATTTTACAAATTAAAAGTCCTGCTGACGTACAACAACAACAGTGAGGGACAGGCCAAAAACCTCACCCTCATCAGCTTAAAAATCATTTTTATTATTTAAAATAATATTTAATTGATTTTAATTTGATGTTTCATTGAGGAGAGAAGACATGGTAATGTTATATTTTCAAATTAAATCTTTGTTTGTTGTTACTGTAATTTTATGACTGATAATTTCTTGGGGACACAAAAGGCACCGATTTCATGGAACGACCCTTATATTAAAAGATTATAGACAGTCATGTTATGTTGCATATAAAACAAATTTGCCTACGAGGACAATAAAGTATATGTTATCTTTTTGTGGACTACAAAACTTCACCAGATTTGCATCAATGGGGCTGAGTACTGACTGAATTTTTATTTTTGGGTGAACTGCTCCTTTAAAGCTCACAGTTCCTGCCTGGTGTTTGTAGTCTCCTGTCAGAGAAACTCTCTCTCTCGGTATTCTGCGGCTCCTGAAACACCGGCAGAGTGACGCCTCCCCGCCGCCGCTCCTCTCTCTGCAGCCACAGGTTGCTCACCTGTGTGCTGGAGCGCTCATTCCCGGAGCGCGCGAGCACCGTGCAGCAAGCAGCCAGCAGCGGCGGAGTGCGCGCGCTGCCATTCCGACACATTCCCCCCCCCCTCGTGCGACGGAGCGAAGCGCACGCGACTACACCTCCAGATATTAACCGTTCAAGCTCCGCCCCCGCAGGACAACACCGACGTTTGTGTGACAGGTCGCGGCTCCTGACGCTCCGCCGGCGGCAGCAGGGAAGCACCGTGGGTCGGTGGAGTGCGGCCGTGAGCGCCACGTCGACTAAAACAAACAAAGTGAAGCTTAAACAGGTGTTTCTCTTTTTCTGCGGGTCTGAGTCTTTTTTTTTCCACCGCCGTGAGCCATGCTGGACCCGTCCTCCAGCGAGGACACCGGCGGGGAGTCCGACCCAGAAGTTGTCCAGGAGGCTCCGAGGAAAGCGGCCGCCTCCTCGGCCGGGAAGCGGGGGAACAGCGGCAGCAGCAGCCGGGCGGGCGGCCAGCAGCGGCAGCCCGCCGCACCTGGAGGCGCCCCCGGCAAAGGTGCCAAAGACAGCGAGGCTACAGGTGAAGAGGAGGAGAGGAAGGAGCGCGAGCGGCTCCAGAAGGAGGAAGAGGAGAGGAAGATTAAACTTCAGATCTACGTGTTCGTCCTGCGGTGCATCGCCTACCCGTTCAACGCCAAGCAGCCCACCGACATGGCCCGGCGGCAGCAGAAGGTCAGTCTGTGTGCACCTGTTGTCGACCCGCTACCTAACCTCCTCTGAAAATGTCACAATTTAACATTAACTCTCTAACCTGACAAAGTGTTCAAAACAGACCACACACCTTCAGTTTTTTTTTGTTTTGTTTTTAATCATTAGGGGTTATTAATTAATTCGGAATATAAATCAGCCGCAGAGGAATCACTTATTCAGACAACATGTTTACTTCTCTGATCGATTCTCTTGTTGCTTCCACACTGATGCCGGACCAAAACACTCCCTGGAGGGCGACGGCCGTCATTGTGATTCAGCTGTTAAATTTTAATTATTTATCAAACAAGAGCTGCATAGTGTATAAAATCAATGCCGAAATGATCATCAATAGGCGTTTTTGTGTGTTTTCACCTCGAGTCGTTCGTCCTGTGTCTGTTCGCTTGGTACGCCGCATGGCAATCTTAAATTGAAGGAAATCCTTATGAGATTTGGTATTGGTGCAAAGACTTTGTGTATTTTCACGACTTCATTTACACGACAGTGTAGAGATGAAGACATGCAGGGAGGGGCTGGATTGGACTCGAACCCCCGGCAGCTGCAGCGAGGAGACAGATGTTGATCGCGGGGCACACGCTGTACCCACTGAGCCACCAGGGCAGCTCCTCCCTGCAGGTCTTTACTGAGATTGCTTTTCAAATGATCGTCTGAGCCATTTGACACACATGCAGTTCTCACTGAATCAGAAACAGGGGCTCCAGTACCAGAACCAATCATTTAATAAACCCTCTAAACTCAGTATTCTCTGTCTTTGTGTCATGATCCTTTAAATGGACACATCAACACATGAAAACTAACTCCTGGAGGGTCGATCTCTACATTTGTTAAACAGTGTTGGACAAGTTACTGTCAAAAATTCAATATATTACATATTTCTACTTAAAGTAATATATTACGTAACAGTATTACTGTCTCCGTAGAGTAATAAATTACTTATTACACTACTTTTTTTGCTTACTTTCAACAAAATGCCCAAATAACCTATATATAATATAATATAATGAATGACGAAGGATCAAAATCTGATCTAACAACAAACCTTTACCACATAATGTGGCCTGTAATGACCTGACAAGACAAAAAACAGCAATAAAGGCTTCACTTTGGTTGGTGACGCGTTACGTAACATTACTGTAGTGTTTTCAGTACGTGTACGTGATTCCCTGACTGTTTGCTTTGGCTGCGTGAGACCTCAGGACGCACCGAGGTGCCGCAGTCGAGGCTTATTCAGCCGATTTGGTGAGCAGCTCTCTCTGAGGTTTGTCCACGTTAGATCCAGATGAATGAGCCGGCGCTGTGCTGGAGGGCGGACCGGACCTGCCAGCTCGCTCTGTTAGAAACACGAGCAGGGAAGCCAGTTCTGCCTGAAGAACCCCCCCGTGTTCTCCTGTGCCGCTGGAAAAGCCCGTTAATGAGCGTCTCGTAGTGCTTCATTCCAGCGAGCAGACGAGGAATTTCCATTCAGCCTATGAGAGTGTGTGTGTGTGTGTGTGAGAGAGTAAAATCTGCTCAGACAGAAAGCAGACGTGGGAGTTTATTTGTTGCACAAGTGTAAGTTCAGAATATTCCACCCGTGTCACATTAATTAGACAGAAGCTGGAGGTTCCAGCCGGAGACGTCGGGCCTCTCTGGCTGAGGGTTCTGTTCTGGCTGGACGTCCTGCTCCTCGCCGCATCGATTCACAAATAAACAGAGTGTGAATTCATTATGTGGCATCGATTGGTTGTGTCGCAGCAGAGGAAGTGGAGTTTCTGGCGTGTTCGTGTGTCGTTGGCTTCCAGGTTGGATCCCCTGAGTCCTGCCCGGTAGGACCTAGAATCTGTTCAGGATGCGGTTCATCGATGGGAGTGGATTTAAAGGTCACCGGAGGAAACTCGGAGCATCGTCTCCATTGACTTCCACACAGTTGGGACGATTGAGCTCGATGAAATCGTATTGGAGCTAATATTGACCTTTGTAAACGGATCAGGTATCGAGCCAGCCGCGACCGATCCATGTTCCAGTTTCCTCTTCTTCTGTTCTTTGGCTGCAGAGACGTAAGAACATGTGGAGCTACTGTTCACACAGCATCACCTCCTGCAGGTGTTTTCATTTTAACGTGAAGGCAGCTGACTTTTAACCTGACTCTTCCGCCTCGCTCCACTCATCCATCTGGGATCGCTCCATTGGAGATGTGTTTCAGAAGGCTGGGCCTTATCAGAAATCCTTGCACATGATTGGATAAACCACTTGTCTGCCATCTTTATTGACGTGCTGCTTCAACCGCTCACATCGAAACCAACCTGTGATGTCGATGAGAGTGACGTTCTTTTAACGAAAACATATTGGGTAGATTGGACGACACGGATGAAACAGCAGCATCAATGTTGACGCTTGCTTCCTCGATGCGAGCCGCCATTGTTGTCTGAATCAAAACAGTCGCTTCTCCGCTACGTCACATCTATGAAACTCCCGCCCGGCGGTCCTGATTGGCTCGACCTGAAAATCTGGTGCCGAAATCCCTCCCAACGGGAGCGATCCCAGATGGATGTGAGTGGAGCTAGGCGGAACGAAATGCATCTGGCGAGAGTCAGGTTAGCTGACTTTTACATTTGGATTGAATAACCCAAGCTGGTGATGTTCTGATCAGGTTCTCCTGAACGTGATGTTCTTCAGTCTACTTCATCGTTTTGTTATCAGCTGATTTTGATTATGAGGTTACTTTCACTCAAGCTGCAAAGAGAGAAACATGTAAGAAGATGCTCACCACTGCTGCTTTCCCATCGTCAGCTTCCACCTGCCCCGATCACATCCTGACAGCAAAGATTAAAGTCAGAGCTGCACGACAAAGAAATCAAATTGCGACTATTTTGACAGACGATGTTTTAACTTCTGTCAAAATGTTTGATGCGGAGCGACAAAGGTTCCTGCACAAG
Organism: Lagodon rhomboides; assembly: GCA_039737535.1. Lineage (NCBI taxonomy): Eukaryota > Metazoa > Chordata > Actinopteri > Spariformes > Sparidae > Lagodon > Lagodon rhomboides. The sequence goes on along the minus strand of CM077793.1, from coordinate 31,342,330 downwards.
ATAATTGTCTAAATGATCTTCTGCCTCATGAACGTCTTCACCAGCCGCCATCTTCTTCTTTCAGCTCACTTCCTTCTCATCAGCTCTGAAGTGATGATCGTCCTTCGTCTTCCTCGCTGCACAGAAGAGCTGTCGTCGTCTCGAATCCCGTCGGCTTCCTGCCGGCTGCCGCGGCGCCGGAGGAGGAGTTAATGATGCAAGTCGGTGCTTAGCGTCGGCCCACGCACAAACTCAGCCCGCGGCGTGTTGGCGGTGGGCCTCCACGATGCTCCGGGCTTCCCCCTCCCAGAAAACACATTAATGATGACAGCGGTTGTTTTTTAATGTGAAAACCCCCCGAAAAAGTGTTTCCTGTTTATCTCTATAACTCAATGTAGTAGAAAGAGAATAATGACAAAAAAACAGAGCTCAGAGTCAGTTTAGTGACGTCGTTAAAAGCCCCACAGCTTCTTAATGAACCTCTTGAATCAGCTGTTCTGAGATCTGTTTCCAGGGTCAAGAATGAACTCGACATTTGAGGCTCTGCAGAGGTTTTTGTTTTGTAGAAATGAACGTAAATGGGAAGAACTGTCAAAGCTGACGCATGAATTAGAAAATGATCAACGCAGAATCTAAAGAGATGTTAGTTTGCAGGCGAAGGGTGAAGACTTTGAGAGAGCGCTGATGTGATGCTTGAACAGGTTCCAGTGTCTCAGTTCTGGATTATTATCTGCATGTTCGTCACAGATGTGGACAAAAAACTTGCAAGCTAACATCGTGGTGCCATTTTTCCATCTCATCTGCCGGCCTGGTTCTGCTCGGTTTGATGACGCGCTTGTCCCGATCCCACGCCGTCGTGCTATCGAAGAATCACCGCTAACAAAGCATGTTTCATTTCCTGTAACTTCTTCACAATAAAAGCTGTTTTACGTGAAGTTATGAGCAGGACTATTTCTCTCTGCGACCAGAGGAGCTGCAGTAGTTCAACAGTTAGTCATCAAATGTTCTGATTCCAGCTCCTCGTATGTTCCTGTTCGTTTCCTCCTCTGTGACAGTTCACTGAACATCTTCTGAGGACGTCATCTCGGGCTTTGGAAAACAGTGATCGACATTTCTTAAGCATTTTCTGACATTTTATAGACCAAACATCTAATCAGCAATAATCAGGAGTTGTGGGATTAGAGGTTTCTTGGTAGCTGCTCGGAGCCAAGAAACATTCCAACCAATCAGACGCAGCAGATAGTGCAGGGATGTGATCCCTCACTGGCTTCCCACCTGCGATCATGACTAACTCAGTCCACGTTTATACATGGAAACGAATATTTCCCCCCCTCCGTTTTCAAAAATAACATCGTGCACACAACAAAAAAGTTGTCATTTCCATCAACCCGCATAAATACGCCGTCGAGCGCCATTCTAACTCTGCCAAACCTCTGGGCGGCAGTGTAGGGAGAAGGATAAAGCCATGCAAGCCAATCAGAATCCTCAGAATCAACAACAACGAACAACACGAGCGACTTCCTGTTCCTTTCAAAACAACGCTCACATGACGTTAAGCATTTTCTGGCGCATAGCCTAATGAGCGTGAGAAGCTAAAACCCCGTTTCTCCCAGCTGACACGACAACACATAACCGGAGTTTTTAGAAATAATCGTTTTCTGTGATAAAAACGGGGTTTTCGTGTAAATGAGAGGCCAAACCGCCTGGAAATATCTGCTTCAGTTACACTCACAGGAGAGTCTGAAGGGACTGTCGGGATATTTATCCATCCAGATTGTTCTGGTGTGAGGAGACGATCGGGTGTAGAATTAGCAGAACGATTGTGCTGCACAAAACAAAACATTTAAAAACCTCAAAAGCAAGAAATCGTGACGCCGTCACTCACGAACAGGGGCAAAACTAAACATTAATGTTGGGCCAAAGGGCGAAGAGGAAAGGAGATTTACTTTGCTAAGATGCAAAAAAAGTATTTATTTTATTTCCCTCATAGCATCAAAGTGTTGTCTCGGGCTGCCTGTCATCACTCGGGTTAGAGCCTTCAGCCCACGTTTATACACAGCAGGGTATTTAGAGAAACGAATATTTCCCCCCTCCGTTTTCAAAAATAACATCGTGCACACAACATCGTTTTCAAAAGAGTTGTCATTTCCATCAACCCGCATAAATACGCCGTCGAGCGCCATTCTAACTCTGCCAAACCTCTGGGCGGCAGTGTAGGGAGAAGGATGAAGCCATGCAAGCCAATCAGAATCCTCAGAATCAACAACAACGAATAACACGAGCGACTTCCTGTTCCTTTCAAAACAACGCTCACATGACGTTAAGCATTTTCTGGCGCATAGCCGAATGAGCGTGAGAAGCTAAAACCCCGTTTCTCCCAGCTGACACGACAACACATAACCGGAGTTTTTAGAAATAATCGTTTTCTGTGATAAAAACGGGGTTTTCGTGTAAATGAGAGGCCAAACCGCCTGGAAATATCTGCGTTTTCCCTTCTTTTCCCTTCGTGTAAACGGGGCTTCAGACGTGCACTGAAGCCACTGTTCACTTCCTGCTTGTACTGATTCCTGGACCTGAACTTTGTGTATTGATGCATCAACTTCCTGATGCTGCTGATTTAATATTAACAGGTTTTAACGGGCCTGAGTGAAGCAGATCTCATTGTTGTGAATCAGACTGTGAACCTGAAGGCTTTAGAGGAAGTTTGTAGAGAAACCAGCCGTGCAACATTCACTGTTTCCTTGTTTACATAGTTGGAGCGTCGGACTGAATGAGCCGCGTCGCTTCCTCTCGCTGCCACTTCAGAAAGACAAAGAGCTCTTGTCTCCGTTTTTATAAAACTCTGCCCGTCTGAACGAGGCTGTAAGAAAGCAGACGTGTAAGACATCAGGAAAGTAATAAAAAGGTGTGTAACACTCTGTGTCTTCTGTCTCCGAGGGCCTCAGATTCATGTTTCATCCAACAGGCTGGTCTGCTATTGATGAAATCTTCCAGGAGCAGATTAAACATGTTGTGAATCAGACGAGAGGAAGGAAACAGCCCAGGTTTCACATAAAACACAGGATGTTTTCCTCCCAAAGAGCAAAGTGATTTAGGCTCATTCTAATAAATAATTTAGGTTTGGAGTGGAGGAGCTGCTGATCAGATTCTCCCTCCGGAGCCACAAACCTGACCCGATCTGTTCGACTGAACAGCGTGGCGCGAGGAGAAGTCGATAGTAATCTTGTTTGTCCTCGTGTTTTTTTCCCATTTTAGTCGTAAACCGCACAAAGAATCAATCTGGTTAAATCTCCTTTATTAAGGCGCGAGAGACGGACGTGTTCGGAGACGTCAATATGCAACACGTTCGACAGTTTGAGCCTCCGAAGAGCTGACGGCAGAATCTCTCACTCCTTTAGTTTCTGTACATGCCAGGTGTTGTGAGTCACATACAGGGGGCGCCGATGTGAACCTGATGTGTGTCGGCTAACGTCTGAGAAACGCTGACGGCTCGATTGCATCTTTCTTGAAAGCAGCAGTTTGAGCTGCAGTCCGCTGAACTGATGAAGAGACTAAAAACTTTATTTGAAACAGTTTTCACTGACCAGTCCTTCCAGAAAAATGCAGTGTTTTTGTGATTGTTGCAAAAATCCTTGATTATGCGGCATGTTTTCTTAAAAAATGTGATGGAATATGCGAGAATTTGCAAAAATGTTAACCCTAACCCTAAAAAAAGTGATTCCTCCAACACTGTGTTCTCACTGGGCTACCACCTTAATGTGAAGAGTCATTTCTAATGACTTCCTGTGATAAGCAAGCAGCTACATCACAGAAAGTGCTGGGATACTTATAGCTTTATGCCCCGTTTACACGAAGGGAAAACGCAGATATTTCCAGGCGGTTTGGCCTCTCATTTACACGAAAACCCCGTTTTTATCACAGAAAACGATTATTTCTAAAAACTCCGGGCAAAGTGGAGAATTTGGAAAACTCTGGTTATGTGTTGTCGTGTCAGCTGGGAGAAACGGGGTTTTAGCTTCTCACGCTCATTAGGCTATGCGCCAGAAAATGCTTAACGTCATGTGAGCTTTGTTTTGAAAGGAACAGGAAGTCGCTCGTGTTATTCGTTGTTGTTGATTCTGAGGATTCTGATTGGCTTGCAGGGCTTCATCCTTCTCCCTACACTGCCGCCCAGAGGTTTGGCAGAGTTAGAATGGCGCTCGACGGCGTATTTATGCGGGTTGATGTATGTTTCTCTAAATACCCTGCTACGTATGAACGTGGCCTTAATCTTGCAGCTACTGACCTTGATCCTTTCAGCCCTAGCTACTGTTTTGGAAGTTAACGCCTCGCTGCAGGTGAGCTGCTTCCGTCCTCGAGCGTTTGGCGGAAGTGGTTGTCCAGCGTCGACTTCCTCCTGTGGTCCGACACGCAGCTGCACAGAGTGCAGAATAATTTGCCTCCACTGTCCTGTAACACACCGGGGAAATGCTTTGCTCCGTCTTTTGGGCTTATTTGGCAAATGAGACCGATTTGCGGACTTCATCTTCTTCGTGGGGTTTGCAGCTTTCCGATGACGTCACTTCATCACGTTCCCACGGCAACAGGAGGAAAACGGCTGCTCTCGTGTGAAGCAAACGCAACATTTTTCAACTTTCTGCGAAGATATGTGACTTTTTTGCAACGAAAGTGCGGCGATTGTGAAATCATGCAAGCCTCGCATAGATGCACGTACTTTGGCTGATTATGCGTTGAATTATGCGATCGCATAATCGCGTTTTTCTGGAGGGACTGACTGACGGGACGAGGTTGACTAAATAAAAACTAACAAGGACATTCAACACAGGACTTCAGGCTGATTTGTTTCTCAATTCAGATCTTGATCAAATCGATCAAGCGTGATATTTATCTGGCATTATATTGTGAAATGTATATAACCTGCTGTGTGTGGTATCTGTGAAGTCATTGCTGATCAATAGAGCCAATAATATGAAGCTGGATTACTCTAATTGATTAAACAGTAGGTGGATGTGTTTGTTTGCCTTTTAAAGCTGGTAGTTTTCTGTCGATGTATCGGTGTCAGCTGACAGAAATCGGTATCGTGCATCCCTACGATTAATCATGTATTTCAGCGGGACAGTCCGATAGCTGTAGTCCTCGGTGGGTTCTGCGGTTCTGGAGCTCTCCCCTGACTCTGGGCTTGGCGCCGAGTTGTGTGTCGTGCTGCGAGAGACACAAAAGACACTTTACAAACCCGATGTGTTAATTGGATTTCAAACCACCTCCGACTGCGGTCGGGATCCAATCTGCAAAAAAAGAAATCAGAAATCTTTCCGTGTTATTTTTTTGCTGTGCAGACTTTCCTAAAAAATCAATCTGGATGTGCCAGATTGCTGTTTGAGCTGAACGTAGACGGGAGACACTGTGGAGGATTTGATTAGGATCTTTAGGACCATCAGAGTCTCGGAGCAGAGCTTCTGGTGGAGCAGCAGCACAGCTGGACGGCAGCTACACACCTGTAACTACCTCCTCACTCTCACCTCCGCAGTGGAAAGTTACCTCAGAGCTCTTCTCTCTGCAGAAGTTTGAGCCCGGCTTCTGTCGTTCCTGTCTTCAGAGGTGGATGAGGAGGCTTCGGTTCCTCTCGCTGAGGTTTGAGCGAAGGGCTGAATCATTCATACCGTCGCAGCCTCCACGTTTTTTATTCAAAATGTAGAGAAACCGGTTCCAGGTGGTCGGAGTTAATTATAGTAAACGAGTGTATATTTAATCGCTGCTGTATTTATTTGTGAGCTGTGACATTTGTGAGGAAACTCCCACCTGCTGTGTTCTCCAGGCCTGCAGTCTTCCCCCGGTGTTTCTGTTTTGGTCCTGTTTGACGGCGCGCCTGACAATCGGAGCAGGGAAACCGTGAGTGCAGAATCCCCCCTCCTGCTGCAGACCCACGCATCCTCGTCTAATCCCCTGGCAGCTGTTTATTACACAAACAAGATAAACACCATCTCCTCCTGCTTCTCTGCTACGAGGAGACACTTCTGCTGATGTGGGGGCTTGTGCTTTTTTTTTTATTGCGGTGGTTGGTGGGCGAAAATTTTGGCCGCAGAAATGCTGGAGGCGACTTCCGTCCTCCTTTGTCGTCTCTCCTTCCCCTGTCAGATTCCCTGAGACGGAGTTCTTCTCCGAGGGTTATGTAACCTCTCCTCCTCCTCCTCCTCCTCCTCCTCCTCCTCTCTCCCTTCCACGAGTGAAAGGATGTCTCAGCAGGGCTTCCACAGAGCAGGGAGCTCCGTGAAGAACATCAGACAGCGAGTCGGCCCGGCCCCGGGGCCAAACACGGCCCTCGGTCGGCTCCAGCGCTCTGCAGTCAGCACGCCACCGCAGCACAGTCCAGCACAGCGACGAACACTGTGCACGCTCGGTTCTGGTTCTGGCTTCTCTCCGCTGCAGAACGGATCAGTGTGAGAATATGCAAACTGTTTGTTGGAGAGTGTGTCGGCTTGTTTTATCACCACAAACGTCCTGCGAGTTTAAAGTTTGTGCAAGTTTTATGCTTCAAGAACGTGTCGCTGTTTATTTTACAGCGTCTGTAGTATTTTCTTGATTAATCTATAAGTTGTTTGGTATAAAATGTGAGGAAATGGTAAAAATACAAAATGTTTTCCCAAAGCCGCAACCCAAAGATGTTCAGCTTTCATCGAGGAGGAAAGAAGTTTTACTCAGACTTATTAATCAATGATTAATTCTTACTAAAGATGTGGAAATGTCTCGATTATAAGATGCATCGCGATAACTGCATCGATGCAGAGACGGAGAGTCTGCAGCTCATGTTGATTGCTGGACAATAAAGTTACGTTGCGCTCACGTTACGTAAGGAGGAGGTATGTCGGAGGGAGGCAGAGATCATCTGCAAGTGATTAAAAAAAACTCACCCAAGGTTTTTATTTCACGGATATCCCGGACGAGACTTCTGCCTCCTAAACAATTACTAACCACGTCAGCCATGTTCACCTGAAACTAACGTCTGCAGCCGTGAACAACAGCTGTGACAGCGAGCCGAGCTGATCAGCGATGAACTGAGGAGGTGTTTCAACTTTAGAGAGGTGTGCAGCAGAGACAACAGATGCTTTACCTGAGAGCTGTTATGTGAAAACAGTGTTATTGTGGATGATGACTAACGTGTACGGCACCGCAGATGGTTTCTGTAATGATCATGTGTTGAATAGATGTGGTTATTTTCGTAGACTGCTGCAGCGAGCATCTGGAAATTATTCTTCATGAGAAAGTTTGATGGAGCAAACAACTTGTTTTCAGTCTTGTGCTGATCTCATGGACACGATAGAAGCAACTTTCAGTATGAAAGAGCTGAATCATCTCCGGTGTGACGGAGCCGACACAGATTGGATTGTTTTAGTGAAAGCGTGTTGTTGATGTCTGAGAACTTCTCGGTGTTCGAGTGTCGGTGTTGAGAAGAGAAACAACATCTTATGAGTGTCATCCAGGAAACAGCTGGCAGGAAAGATGGAGAGTGTTTTCACTTTCCTCTGAAGGAGGAAAGTGAAAACACTCTCCATCTTTCCTGCCAGGAGAGAAGAAGGAGAGAAGCAATGTGACATCGTTACGTCGTTAAACTCGTCCTTGTCGAGACAAGATGTCTTTGTTGCCGTGGCTGCTGTTATTTATCAGGACGAAGGTGAATGTAAACTCATCCTGATCGCAGCCAAATCTAAAAGAGACAAACATTTGTTGTCTACTTATGGAGAGGAAATGATGAAGGAGCGGCTCCGGCTTCATGCTCCGTCTCAAGAACGCTTCATTTGTTGCTGTTGCTGACTTCACGGTGCGTCGTCGTCTTCTTCTTGTTTCACAACATCTCACCGCACTATTTTCAAGAAAACCACAACAACGTCTTCGAATCAGTCGTCAATGGAAAGTCACAAAATGCATAAAAACGCAGCTCCAGTTTGAAATGTTTTAACTAGTAATCATCTTGTAATTCAGTTCGACCTGATATAGAACTGAATTATCATGTGCAGTAAAATACACGAACGATATGTGAAGGTTTTGCCACAAACTCAACTGACTGAGTGAGTCACGAGTCTCTTCGGACCTCGTTACTGTGCAGGAACTGTGCTCACTGAGCTGAACAGAGAATACAAACAGTGTAAATAACTCAAATAAACAACATCACGATGTTCTTAGTCTGATTCTTTAAGTGCAAACAGAGAATAAGCAAAGTCGCACTCTCTCAGTACGTAAAGTGCAAACAGAGGGTTGTGTGAGATATTCAAGGCTGTTAGCAGATTGTCAGTCGATGCAGCAACGCCACCGTTTGGCCTTTAGCTCCCAGTCGGTGACAGCTGCTTGTAAACCTTCAGCTGTGTTTGACTCGAGTCTGCAGTACAACATTTCCCAGGCGTTTGTCAGCGTCGTCTGGCCTTTAACTAGTTTATCAGAGAGCTGTGGTGGTTCTGATCTCAAGTGTCTTTGCACAGCGCTCGTGTCTCTTATGCCGTTTTCCCACCGACAGTACCAGCTCGCCTCGCCTCGACTCAGCTCGCCTTTTTTGTGTTCCCATTACTGAAATCTGGTACCTGGTACCTGCTAAAGTGGTGCTTTTTTAGTATCACCTCCGTATAAGTTCCAACCGAGCTGAGCTGATACTTCTGTGTGACGTAAGCTGGCAGCCGGCCTCTGATTGGACAGAGAGCGACGCCACTTGACGACTCATGACGAGCGCGACGTCCGAGCCTGACACCCGCTACCTTTAAAAACTAGCATCTGCGGGTGACGACCCGCCCACGCTGATGACGACCCGCCCACATTGATGACGACCCGCCCGCGTTGAAGACGACCCGCCCGCGTTGATGACGACCCGCTCACGTCGATGACGACCCGCTCAGCGTCGATGACGACCCGCCCGCGTTGAAGACGACCCGCCCACGTTGAAGACGACCCGCCCACGTCGATGACGACCCGCTCACGTCGATGACGACCCGCCCACGTTGAAGACGACCCGCCCACGTTGAAGACGACCCGCCCACATTGATGACGACCCGCCCGCGTTGAAGACGACCCGCCCGCGTCGATGACGACCCGCTCACGTTGATGACGACCCGCTCGCGTCGATGACGACCCGCCCGCGTTGAAGACGACCCGCCCACGTTCGATGACGACCCGCTCACGTCGATGACGACCCGCCCGCGTTGAAGACGACCCGCCCACGTTGATGACGACCCGCTCACGTCGATGACGACCCGCTCACGTCGATGACGACCCGCTCACATCGATGACGACCCGCCCGCGTTGAAGACGACCCGCTCGCGTCGATGACGACCCGCTCACATCGATGACGACCCGCCCACGTTGATGACGACCCGCCCACGTTGAAGACGACCCGCTCACGTCGATGACGACCCGCCCACGTTGAAGACGACCCGCCCACGTTGATGACGACCCGCCCACGTTGAAGACGACCCGCCCACGTTGAAGACGACCCGCTCACGTCGATGACGACCCGCCCACGTCTGATGACGACCCGCCCACGTCGATGACGACCCGCCCACGCTGAAGACGACCCGCTCACGTCGATGACGACCTGCCCACGTTGAAGACGACCGCCCACGTCGATGACGACCGCCCACGTCTGAAGACGACCTGCCCACGTCTGAAGACGACCCGCCCACGTTGAAGACGACCTGCCCACGTTCATGACGACCTGCCCACGTTGATGACGACCTCGCAAGACGACTTTTCACCTCGACTAGAAATATCTCGAGATCTCACACATTGAGGAGGTTTTTGAGTCATCGTGGCTGTTGGTCTGTTGGTTGCATGTCTTTTCGCCGAGTAGGATTCATCTTCTGGGGAACAACTTATAAAGACATCTGAGTCTTTGTAAGGTTTCCTGTGGAGCCACCATGAGGTTGACGTTCGTGTTTTGTCTGCTGGAAACCTCATAAAGACGTTCATGTTCCCCCTCAGGATGAACTTGAATCACTCTGTCGATCCTCTGACTCGTCCAAAACTTTCATTTGTCACCAAATATCTGCAAAACTGACTCAGTTGTTCCTGGTGTGTCAAGTGCTAAATAGTGAAACAGGCTAAATTAAGCTGGTGTACATGTTGGTTCAAAGCGTCACAGAGCTGCTCGCGTCGCTGAAGCCTCTTCAGGTTATTAATACATCCCAACTTCTTCCTCCTGAATGTGACAACACTGGTTATTTTGAGCTGTTTGGATGAACAGCGACCGAAGCGTCAGGACATCCTCCCGGTTCGAACGCCCACAGCAGAAAAGTCCAGCACGATGAGCACCTGACTGGAAAAACCTCTCGCTCTCCGGCTCTCGGCGCCGCGCTGCCTCTCTTCACCTACACAAACCTCTCAGCCGAATCAAATAAATTACAACAGATCAGTGGGAGTGAGCTGGATGCTGACGCTAACACATCACCGTGTTCGAGGATCTGAGGGGGAGAGAGTTAACCCTGTACGGGACGATGCTGCGCAGCCGGAGGGATCTTATCTCGGACAGGGAAGACACTCTTTTATTAAAGAAGGACATTTGAAAGATGTTGACGTTATTAATTGGGACCGTTGTCTAATGAAAAATGTCTTAACTGATAATCAGCATCGGTTACATCAAAAAGTATTTTACAATAACAGATTACAGATGTTTGCTTTTCAAATCTATCCAAATAAAACACAAAATACCGGTGTGGTGTGATGTAGTCGCCTCAGTGTTGGTTGGATGTTGTTGCCAAGTAACTTTATGTTCACGATATCTGTTTTTTTACCTCCTGATGTAGCCGACTGTGATTTCACGTCAAACACAGATCACGTCAGTGGTTACAACAGTTTGCTAATGGAAAAAGATTCAACATACCGTATTTCACCAATTAATCGCCGGGCCTGGTTCTTTTAAACGCCTGGGGTCAGCACCCTTCTTGCGTATTAAACGCCCACCTGAATAACCGCCGGGGCGATTATTTGCATTATTTTTGCAGAAGTAAACAGTTGGCACTTCTGTTTTCTGTCAAAATAAGAGAAGTAGCTAACGTTAGAAAAGGGTGTACCGTAATCTGAGATGACCGACTGACTCTTATTCTGACAAAAAACAGGAAGTGTCAGAGAGAACGAGACCGGAGGACAGGTCAACACGGAGGAGAACGGACAGCAAATGGACATAAATGATAACGTAAGAAGGAAGAGAAATAAAAAGTATGACGCTACGTTGAAGCTTGGAGTTGTGAAATACAACTGTCATCACAATAATGGCCTGGTGCAGGTCTGTGTAGAAATAAATAAAGGCCTGCAGCGAAGAGCCGCCTGGTTCTTTTTTAAGGCCCCCACACACCGGGTCCGACGTCGGACGTCTGAAGCGTTCGGAGAGAGTCGGACGAGTTCGGGAGCTGCTCTGTTCGGTGTGTTCAGCTGCGGCGTCTGATCCGACTGAACATGCGAAGTCGGACGTCTGAGTTAGGACGCCGTCAGATACTCTGATTGGTTGTTAGCTAGCTGTTCAGTGACCATTCTGATTGGCGGTGTGCCAGCGAATCAGCGCGGCGTGTGGGAGGGGCGGCGGAAGTGACGATGGTAAACAAACCACATAAACAGAGACGGCACAGAGTTACAAACAACACTTCACCGTTCGTTATTTTGGGGATAAACCAACGTATGTTTGGAAGCCATGGCTGTGTGGACCGAGGACTTTGAGGAGCAGCTGGCTGCCCTGGTGGAAGAGAGACCACCGTAATACGACATCACGCAAGTAATGCTGAGCTAACACTGTGTGCTTTGTTCTGATAAGCTACGGTCCGCACTCCGTTCTGTCATCTCCTGTTTTTATGTTTTGGGTGACTGGCACGAGACTAGCGCCACCCGATGTTTAGGAGACTTATTGCATCTCGCGCAGAACGTATACGCTGCTGTGTAGCCGGGGCGGTGTGTTTCAATGTGACTTTTCTACCGAACGGATCCGACGGAGTGGTCGGAGAAGGAAGTCGTCGGACCCGGTGTGTGGGGGCCTTTAAACGCCCGGCTATTAATTGGTGAAATACGGTATAATTATTATTAATGATTAATCAATGATTGATTGTTAAGACGGCCGACAAACTGTTGGTTCAACATGTCCGTTTGTTTTTTTTAGCTCTTCCTTTGTTCCTGCTTTGACCTCTGGCACTTCCTGTAGTAGTTTGCATCGTAATCACTTCCAAGCCTTCTCTCCGACTGTAACTCCCCTCGGATCAGATCACTGACGGTGCATCACATCAGTCTGTGGTCGAGACTTCAGCCTCGCAGCGAACTTTGCTGGACTGAATGACACACGAACCTCCGTCTGATCCAAGACTGAAGGCGTCATGACTCCACAGCAGACGGCTGCCAGAGAGGAAACACTGGAGACTCTGTGTTTATCTGATTTTTTATTTTTAAAGGAGTGGATTACACCCGTTAGAGTCGTGCACCGTGTTTATCTGTGAGAGCCTCTGGATCCTGTAACAACTCCTGCCAGGAAAAAGGTTTAGCTGTAGGTGGAAAGACAAAAAAACTAGAGACGTGACATGCAGCGTGGGATTCTCTTTCTTTTTTTAAACTTAACAACTCAATTACCTGAGTCTCAGAAAACCAAGGAAACGGGCACAAATGGAAATGCCAGACTGGAGACAACCTGCATTAAGACAAATCGACACCTGTGCAGGTCGTCCTGAGAGCCTCATCAAACCTTTTCTCCTCAGACAATCTGAAGTCGCACACTTACAAGGAGGCAGCGCGGCGGAGACAGAAAGTCCCAGGAGCCTTTGCAGGGGGGACGACGGGGTGGGCTGTCATCTCGACAAACGAGTGGCGTGCAGAGCGGCGGTGGAGACGCCTCGGGGGACGTCATTAGTCACCAGAAGCACCGAGTGAAACCGCAGGCTGATCCGGCTGCCACACCGGGACATGATGCAAGCCGCTCAACCTGTCAATACCCATTTATTTATGACGACTCATAAATATCATCGGCCTCCGGAGGACTGCACATGATGGCGGCTGTCTGAGCGTTCGAGGCGGCGTGGAGTTAACCCCACGTGACCCGCCTCGAAATACACTTTATTTAGGTGCACCTGCACAACCTCTCCTGCGACACTGTCACAGAGCGTTCAGTTATTGTTTCAACACTCACGTCTGCGTCTTCTTCTGGTGTTTCTAGTGTTCTGACCTCCTCTTTCAGTGTCCATTACCTTCACAACACTGGCTGACAGACCTTGTTAAAGGGATATTCCGGTGTAAGTTTAATCCATGGTCTAACACACCTTGACACCGAGTAAGACTCCCCCTCGAGAGGTCAAGTTAGCTGACCGCTAGCTTAGCTAGTTTTAGCAACCTCAGAAAAGACGAAAATGTCTGATTATTACTCCATTACTTCCGTTATTTTCCCTGTCAGCTCTCGATAATAAGAACTGAGCATCCCATGGAGTAATAATCAGACATTTTCATCCTTGAGCTGCAGAAATCTACTGCACTCGGTAATCGACTCGTCAGGGCTTCCCCACACAGGCAGGCTGCTGGAGGAGAGGGTGAGTTGTGCTGTGTTTTTAATACAAATCCAGCAAAGCTAGCAGATGTTTGATGCTTCGTACTGTGTGCTGGGACTGTACATGTACTGTTGCTGAAGTTTGCTGCTGTTCTCACCATTAATTGTGGCTTTTTGATGGCGGTTTCTAGTTGGAGACATAAGCTGCAGTGTATTGTTATCGTGCGGTCTTTTCTGAGGTTGCTAAAACTAGCTAAGCTAGCGGTCAGCTAACTTGACCTCTCGAGGGGGAGTCTTACTCGGTGTCACGGTGTGTTAGACCATGGATTAAATTTACACCGGAATATCCCTTTAAGAGCTGAACTCAGCTGTCTGAATTCTTACACAGAGATAAACACTGACAAACAGTCATTTTGATAAAATTATTGATTCACAATCATCGTAATGTTTCAGGGAAAACGAGATGAGATGTGTTTCTGGAGCTCTCAGGTCTGACTGATGCTTTTTGTCCCCTTAAAATCAAAGTTGCTCCATCGTTATATTTAATATGCAAATGTAGATTTCACATAACACTCAGACAGAAACGTACTGATTTATTTTCTCGCCTCGTCCTCTTGCAGAGCTCATTATATTTTCCGGAGCGGTGACTCGGTCTCATGTTTGTGTATCGGCGCAGTGCGACTTCTTTATTTCACTATATTTTTTGTCATCATTTACAGAAAGCTCCTCCGTCACGTCGAGTCTATAACTGCAGCTCCAGCAGGGCCTCGTCTGTTCTTTTAATCGATTTCTTCACTTTAATGTTCGGTTACCAGCGGCTGTCCGTCAGCCCCCAGACGAGCAGCAGCGTTACCTCCAAACAAAACGGCTCGCTTTTTATTTTTATGACTGTTTCCTGCTGAAGGTCTGATATTCACAGGCATTGTGACCAGTCAGATGAGTCAGCGCGCTCGGTCCTGAGTCTTTCTATTGTTCCTTTGTGTTCTCGTGAACTCTTAATTGAGTGGCGGTACAGTAGAGCACAAAGCCTCCGCGGAGCTCCGGCTGTGAAATTGAAAATGACGCCTTTTGTATAAGCAATCAGTTTGCTTTTCACAGCCGAGACCCAAAGTCACTTCTGCTCGAGTTTCTCCCCCCCGATCGCGCTGTTTTATACCTTTTAATTACCTCTCCACTCGTCAGCCATCAGACCGTCTCACTTTGTTCCCCCCCTGTGTGAAGCTTTGGCCTTCAGGCGCTCTGAGTCGAGAGGGTCCTTGAGGGTCTGTGAGAGGCTGGAGCCAATTTGTGGTTTTGAGTGAAACGTCTCAAAAACAGTTGGATGGATCGCCGCTGCAGACGTTCACGCCCCCTCAGGAGGAGTTTTAATGGCGCTGTTGATGCTCTGACTTTTACCAGCTTCTTCCAGAGGTGGAAGAGCTGCAGAAGTTCAGTAAAAGTAAAAGACATACAGCCGACTTCCAGGGCTGATTGCAGTCCGGCGCCGTGCCGGATCTCCGGCGTACCGGCGTGACAGCGAATAAAAAAAAAAGAAATCGGGTTTGCCCAGAGATCTAACACACAGTTCTCTGGATCTCACAGAGGCGCAACTTTCAGTCAATCACACTAAGGACAGGTCTACTAGCCAATCAGAAATACGGTGGGGGCGGGCCTTGTCCAAACAGATTGATCCAGAGAGCAGTCGCTCCACGTGCTGTTGACGCACCGTAGTGTCAGGATGGACCGCAAATTCATGAAGCCAGGGGAAGACACTAAAGATGTCGACAAAGGCATTAAGAACAAATGGCGCTGGGCTTGGCTAGAAGAGGTGGGTAGCGATGGAAAGCTCTTTGGGAGGCGGTGCCAAAAGCTCCGACAACCAGGTGCATGCTTCTGCACGTTGTGCGCAAGGAGGCTAATGTGTGGAACTAGCGGGAAAAAAGCGCTGTCACGACACGAATCACGAACACTGTCGTAAAGCAGCTGTGGTAGCTTTGCCCATAGATGAGCTCTGAGATTGACTGTAGGTGATATGTCTTGTTGGTACGGGGGGGGGCAATCACCCCTGGACTTCTCTCCAGCACTTGTTTAAGGGGTCATAATGGCTGTTTTCAATCACATACACACCATCTTACATCTCTGCTCTGTCATCACGGCCTAAAGACCAGACCGTCAACCTGCAGAGACGTGAAGCTTTCTGCAGAGCGATCGTCCATCACAGAAGATATTCAGTCACTTCACCGTCCCACAGCATCGCAGCTGGTACAGCAGCTAAAAGCAGAGGCTGTTTTGAAAACTCTCATTGTTGATGCGTTCAAGGACACTCTGACATTCTGGTTTTTGAGAGTGGGCTCTCCAACAACAATCTTTTCAAAGCCCAAAAAACCATATAACAGTGCCTGCAGCCCGTCCTTTCACCCTCTGCTCCCACTCAGGACTCTCTGAAGGAGCCGTGCTGCCGAACGCTCGCCGTCTGAATCTTTCTCCTCCCGTTGGTTTCACCCGTTAAAGGCTCCGTGACATCATCTGCTTTCAAAAAGTGCATTCAGTAGTTTTGGTTTGATCTTTATTTAACAGTTGCATAAATGAAATGAAAGGGTCGTATTAGGTCATTTTTTACCTCATTTATTTCTCCTGAGCTGCTGAAGACATTAGTTTCAGTCCCTGATCAGGGTCTCTGCAGCAAACAGCACGTGTTTTAACCGTCTTTGATCCCTTCACCGAGCAAATATAATGATCACCCGCGGAAACAGGGATTATTTTCCATGCTTTCCACGCAGAGCCTCCCATTTAACTCGGTCCATACTAATGAAGGAAAAACGGGAGGACTGCCCCGAATCTCCCGAGCGTCACGACGTGACACCTTCACAGAGGGGAGCGTTTGAAGGGAGGAATCTGACGAATACATAAAGAAGATTAATGTTTGCTTTGTTTTGTTTTCCATCATCAGTCCGACGGAGTCTGTGGAGTAACTGGTGAGACTCTGAGGCGTAGTTCAGATCCTCGGCTAGCTGTTTCCCCCTGCTTCCAGTCTTTACGCTAAGCTAGGCTAATCACGTTTGGGGCTACACACACACACACACACACTCAGACAAAGACCGGTTCTGAAGTGACCGGCGCCGTCTGTCCTGAACTGAGTGACACGGTCGGCCATTTATGTGACAGCAGAAAGAGGAGAGGCGCAGACGTGAGAACGAAGACGGAGGTTGACTTTGGTTGTTGAAGGAAACTGTCTCGCAGGTTTGTCATGGCTGATTCTCCCCCACAGCGCCTCTGCTGTGTGCAGATAAAGATGCCCACACACACACACACACACACACACACACACACACACACACACACACACACACAGCACATACACAGAACATACAGGCTTCACATTTACTTCACATACAGTTTGTGACTTGACGAGGCAGCTGCCCACATTGACCTCGTTAGCATCAAACACTCCCAGATATTTCTCCTCGTGCTGTTCATTGTTTGTTTGTAGAACAGAGCAGCGGTGGATCTTATGTTCTGGGAATAACGGACGTCCTCGTTAAGACGCAGAGCTCCTCCGGATCTGTAGGTACAGCCGAGCATCAGAGCTCACCTGAAACAAGACTTCACTCCGCTGAGTTTCTTCTCAGGAGAAGCTCTCGACGCGTCTTTACTGAAGAAGCCAGCTGACTTCCTGTTTAGCGCCCAGGCTAACTTGAATGGGGATGAAATAATTTAATGATGCAGCTCTTCTAGACTTTCCAAATGTTATTGTACCGACTGGCTCAAATTATGACAGTAAAACGAGTCATTTTGCTCAAAAATATGTGTTCAGCCTTTTACAGACGGGTCTTTCACAATGTGAGCTGATAGGAAACAGTATATTTTGGGGGCCCAGTAATTTTCAGGTCGAGCCAATCAGGACCGCCGGGCGGGAGTTTCATAGATGTGACGTAGCGGAGAAGCGACTGTTTTGATTCAGACAACAATGGCGGCTCGCATCGAGGAAGCAAGCGTCAACATTGATGCTGCTGTTTCATCCGTGTCGTCCAATCTACCCAATATTCTTTCGTTAAAAGAACATCAGAGAACGGCTCTGAAGGCTTTTGTTGGTGGAAACGATGTTTTTGCCCTTCTCCCGACCGGATTTGGCGAGAGCTTGATCTACCAAATGGCTCCGACAGACAAGTGGATTATCCAATCATATGCAAGGATTTTTGATAAGGCCCAGCCTTCTGAAACACATCTCCAATGGAGCGATCCCAGATGGATGAGTGGAGCGAGGCGGAACGAAATTCATCTGGCGAGAGTCAGGTTTGGGGCCCAGTGCATCACGTGACGATGTGTTGCCACTCGGCAGCGACGTTGGCACGACCCCCTGGCAGCTAACAAGTTTGGCTAACAAGATCACGGGCCTGTACTAGGAAGCAAGAGTTGTGTTAGCGAGGTAACTTCAGGATTAACTCTGGTACGAAGCAGGTTAGCTTCTTACCAGGCTACATAAACTTTTGCTGAACACATATCCTCCTCTTCCATTCCTATAAGAGATCCGTCTGCAGCTGCACCAAATCCGATGATATCTCTTGGAAGTAATCTGAATCTGAATCTGAATCTTTGTTTTTCCACAACAGGATTCAAGGATGACTGTGCAGAAAACTAATTTGAAGAAAACATTTGCACTGTTGAACACACCTAAGTGACAGATCACATGTGAGCAGCCTCTCTGTAGTGTCGTATCGGATGAAACTTTAATGACGCCGCGCGAGAAATCCCCTCCAAAAGAATCCGAACAGAAAGACTTCCTCTGTTTTATCTGACACGTCTGTCCTTTGTGGGCGAACAGACGTCTTTTATCATCTTTGATCTCGGCGGCGAGGGGGATGCAGAGGGAGCTGCAGTCTGTCATTATGTTGCTCGCATGACAAATACGTTCAGCGTTTGACTTTTTTCTGAAAAAAAAAAAAAATCTCAGAGCCATCAGAGCCGCTCTCTCTCTCTGATCACCTCTTCAGCATCCACTCATTTCACTTTATTTTCTGTGACATTATCTTTTTTCTTCTTTGGTGGCAGCAGTCTGCTTTCAATTTACCATCCCACTTGTATTTCATTTTAATAATCGTCAGTGAGCTCTCGAGTCGCAGTTTAAATCAGAAATCTTTTGAACAGCAATTTTCAGGCGGCAGAATGAAAGAACATTATGCGATAAGACTTGATGAAACTGAGATCAAATCAAACCGCGGCAGAGCCTGGTTTTATTATTTATCTCCATCTGAGAACGTGTGTGAGGAGAGTAACAACTAACTGCAGCTTCCGTTAGCTACGTAGCTTGGTTAGCCGTGCATCTAGTTTCAGAAATAGAGGACCGGACTGGACACTGAACGCAGCCTCCAAAACTGACTGAGGTCAGGGGATACAGTACAGAGGCGATTTACAGCAGCTCTGACCAGGATTATGACGTCAGGGATGACGAGACACGTCAGATGTTTGAGTGAAGCGTGTTTTACGATGAGTTAACGAGGCAGTTGAGCTTGTTTTGGTTCAGTAGAAGAGAGAAACTGTAATTCAGAAGATGTAGGGATGTTTTGTGGCGTATATCTGGCAGCTGCAGCTACGGGAGCTATCGGACTAGCGCCTCTTTCCGGTACAAAGTGGTAGTACAAGGCCAGGGCTAGCTGGTTAGCATGCTAACTTCAGTAGACATCTCTGCAAAACGGTGCACAGAGGTGATGTTCGCTCCTTTGAACTGTGATGACATTGTTGATATCAGTGGCTGAGCTGGCTGGAAGAGCGACAAACCACTCAGCTCGTTATTTTTAATTAGCTCCACCTTTTGAGCCTCATTTCTGCCAATTAGTTGACCCAGCAATGACATGGAGGTCTCTAAATGTTCATGAAATGAAGTCAAACACATTAATAAGTGCAAAGGTGTTGCTTTTTAATTTGTCATTACCTAAATGGACACAACCTGAAGTTAATTCACATTGTTTTACCCCGAAATAATTTTGGAGGATATTGGCACGTACCGTAGAGGACAGCTAACTTTGCTAACTAAGCTAGCTAAAGCTGAGCTGAAAGAATACTAATGTTGTGTCGTGTTGGGAGAGTTTCCCTGAGATGGAACAGAGCGTCCTCATACTTGAAGCCTTTTTCTCTCTGAAACAAGGAATACGTCTGTTCAGTGTTTCCCACAGAATCAGACTTTAATTGTGGCGTTCGCTGTCAGGCTGTGGTGCCGTAGAGAATGCAAACTCAAGTCAGCTAACTTCCGGTTTAGCGCCGAGCTAACTTGGATGGGGATAAAATGTAATCGGGCGGCTCTTAGACTCTCCAAATTGCTCAAATTCTGACAGTAAAACAAGTAATTTCGTGGGGTTTGTGAGGCTTTTATTACTTTTTACAAACACTTGTTAGTTTTTAGGAAAAAGTCCTCAGTGCATCACATGACAATGCGATTACACGGCTTGGCCACGACAAAATCTGGCTTCCAGGCCTGGTCCTCTTTGTTGGGGCTTGATCTCGACGATGAGCCAGCCGTCTTCTTTGCAGAGGAAGTTACGGTGTAGTCCTCCTCCTCCTCTTCTTCGTTGGTTTGACCGGCGGAGTAAAAACCACACCGCCATCCACTGTACCGGAGAATATAACATCATGCTATTCACCGACAGGTGCGCTGTGAGAACAGAAATAATAGCGAATCAATATGTGATGGCCAACGTTGATAATGTGGCGCACGGCCACAAATAAATGAATGTGTGGGAAACACTGCTGTTAAATTCCTGCAGCTCGTCTCTCAGTGTCGTCCTCTCGCTCTCTGTCGGCCTCTTGAAGCGGTCAGCTGTCAGATTTATCTCCGGCTGTCACTGAGCTCTTCAGCACAGCCTTCTCTGACAGCTGGGATCCGACTGCTGCGCTGATGATTCGACCTTCGGACCGTATCTGCATCGACCGGTCTTTCGTTCATCAGGTATTTTATTTCCTCTGTGGCTGAAAAACACGAGCGAGCTGTCAGGAGCTCGCGAAGGTTAAAGACATCACGTCCTCTCTTGCTAATCGGTCGGTGAGCGTCCTTCGTCCGGCGTTCAGGAAGTGTGCAGCGTGTGGACATCCACCAAGACACCTGCTGCATTATTTCATGAGCACAATATCCCCCGCACGAAATCTAAAATGATTTCTTCCCACTTTTCATCTGTTAGCTCAGTCTTTTATGTATTCTGCAACCATTTTAGCATTTATTCTTTTGGAAAGAGTGACTCGTGGACAATCTGCCCTCGCTCCATCTCTTCCATACCCGCTCCAGACAAAAGCCCTGTTCTCACGGCAGCAGTATCACCTGAGGACCTCTGGTAATTTGTAATTATTGAAGATGACTTCCGTGATCTTGATCCTGTGCAAACCTGCCAAGTCCCTAATATGAAAAGTAAAAATTCCATCGAATATAACAAAGGTCTTGTGATAATATCTGTCTCGTATGAATTGGCACGTTTTCTGCTGTCAGACAGCTTGTGACATCACCAGCTGTGCAGTGAGGTCGACTTTACTGACGTTTCAGATCGATGACAGAGGAGGTTTGGAGCGACCGATGGTTGTTCTGTGCAGCCGGCTGTCGGCACGGAGACACGTTATCGAGGCCTAAATCTCAAACTTTATCCGTGCACAAGAAAGTGTTGTTTCCACCTGTAGCGTCTCTCCTTATATGAGGTTTTCTTACTCATGGACACCAACCCACAATGCAACACTCTGTGTACAAGCCAGTGTTTCACCCTCAAACATAATTTCTAGCTGAGTGTTTTCTGCACGCAGCAGGATGAGAGACGAGCCTCTCGCCTGAAAGCAGCTAAAATAAACTGAAGCTGCAGAGTCGCTTCATGACACCGGCGGACCGACTCGTGTCCGTAGGATGGTGTAAAAGTGCCGTGACGTCTCCTCGCCCTGCCCTCGGCCTCCTGACAGGTGACGCCGGGATGTATTTTTGTGGTGATGAAGTGGTTTGAATCGGATTGTGTTCCCACGGCTGCGGCTCTCTCGATGCTCTAATCTAATAAAAGACTCCAACTTCCCCTTTTGCAGCGATGATCAATTGATTCAAATGGCCTCAGCGGACGAGCCGAGGCAGCGCTCCGCTTCTATTTTTATCCCTCCACTGGTGAAGTCACAGCCGTCATCTCGGTTCTCTCCAGTCCAGTCTTTTCGATCTCATCCTCCCCCCTGTGAAGTTCAGATTCCCCCTCTCCTCCTCCTCCTCCTCTCGGTTTTTCCTTGCTGCTCTCTCCTCCCGTTCTTCCCTCTGCTCTCGTTGCCTGCTGCGACCCAGTGGAGTGCTTTTCCGCCTCATTGGCTCGATCCACCAGCAGTCGTTAGAAAGTGGAGGCTTCATTCGGATTCCAGCACACGTGTAGCTGTCGCCTTCTTACTCTCCTTGAACCACGACGCCAGTCTTCACCGCTCAAGCTCGATCGTTTAACGTCAAACAACTTTGTCGCAGTCTTATCTGGGCTGGGTGACAGTGAGTGGACATGTTAATGAACTTTTTAACAGCCAGATCTACCGAAATGTCACAGCCAGTCAGCCTTGATCAAAGCTGGATTGCTGTCGCCCACTTCTGTCTTGGAGAAACTCTGCAGCTTCATCCGCTGGAGTTCGTGAGAGTCTCTCAGATTAAAGCTCTTATCTCCGTCCCCCCACAGGAGTTTGTGTTTCTCAGAGGCTGAACAACCCAAAAAACAAGATCTTAACCGGCTGCTGATTTTGTTGTGGGACGTAAACTCCTTTTGAACTCTGTGAAAATGCTCCAAACCACAGAGCGTCTGTAACGAGCTCCGAGGGAACAATGGGAGTCGTTTCTTTGTTCCCGAGGTCGGATGTTTCCAGGGTGACACGAACACAAAAGGAGCGTTAATGTGTGTTAACTCATCGCTCCTGAAACAAAACACAATAATCCACTGAAGCACCGCTAACAGTTCTAACTCCTGAGCAATAATTACCTTGAACTTGTCAGCCTGTCTTTACTGAATCGTTCCTCATCGCTCAACTCAACACCATCATCAGTTCACAGGTGATAATGAGCACTGGGATCCTTTGATTATGATTATGAAAGTGGAGATTCATGTCTTCATATCTGTGTCTTTGATGGAGCCAGAGACTCGGTCCAGTAGATCGCCTCAGCTGGAGCTAAAACACCGCCCGTCACTTTTTCCAGGTGATGATGGTGATGTCTGAAACCCAAAGATGGATTTAGCTCATCTCATATAATGTTCAAATGTTTTTGTGCCTTCGGGGACGAGTATGTGAAGTCTTTTATTTGTGGAGTATCTTTGAGAAACGCTGAATATCTCAGACTCAGAGTTTTCAGGATATTAAGCACCTCGTTGGCCTTTTCTGCCACACGAGAGATTAATGTGTGATAGTTTGTGTGGTGCATCAGACGCTGCTGCCTGGTTTCTCACAAAACCTTGTTTAAAGTTCATGTCAACATTTAAAGGTTGTCTAAAAACATTAAATGTCAGGCTGAGATTTAGAGAAGTGACTCCCGGAGTATTTGCATTTTTATGAAATGGAGCAGAGGTGAGATTTTGAGGTTACGGTCGTAGAGACGGTGGATGCATCTTCACAAACACATGTTCTGCACACGAGTTAAAGCAGCTGGAAATAACTTAAGTTGTTAAATTTATCATGTTTGAACCATTTAAACACGACACACATTGATGTCGACTTTGTGCGTGTTTGATTGTTTTTGATATAGAAAAGACTCATATCTTCCCAAACTGATCACTTAAGAATCTGTTGTTTGATCTATAATCACATTCATTGACGCAAACCGGCTGGCGGTGGAAACGTGGTTGTGATTGGCTGAGCGCGGAGCTTCATTATTCCTGGATTATGACACACTCACTATTATTTACTTTGCCGTCACGCTGGATCGACTCTGTTCGTCTGAAAGGGTTTCGTGTTCTTGTTTGAATCCAGTGACTGAGGTGTGTTGGTGTCGATCGACTGACTGATGAAAGCAACAATATGAGGAAACGGCTGAGAAAGCAGCGAGTGCTTCCTTTCTCCGATAGCGAAGGACAGATTCCTGGATCCGAACCAGGAATCACAAACTGAAAATCTATAAAGGGTCTTTATATAACACACTGTCGGTGTAGTCACCGTGCAGACCGGCAACGTTTAACATCTGCCAGCGTTTAATCAGGATGAGAAACAAACAGTGGTACAAACATAGTTGAGAGGAGTCTCAAGACATTAGAGGTGTTTATGTATGGATGTAATCTCAAGGAAATTGAATCGAATGCAACTGGATTTGGTTTTTGTCTTGAAGACGTTTCACCTCTCATCCGAGAGGCTTCATCAGTTCCTGCTCCCTTGACTAGGCTGGGACTAGTCCAACTAGCCGGTGTGGAGGTCCAGCTATTTAACCTCTCAGGAGGCGGGCACAAGGCCACTGAGGCCTATGGGTCGTATGTGCTCCATTATTGCCAACGACAGTCGTTAGTATGGTCGTTGGGGATGGTGGAAAGTTGTGACCGCCTCCTGAGAGGTTAAATAGCTGGACCTCCACACCGGCTAGTTGGACTAGTCCCAGCTTAGTCAAGGGAGCAGGAACTGATGAAGCCTCTTGGATGAGAGGTGAAACGTCTTCAAGACAAAAACCAAATCCAGTTGCATTCGATTCAATTTCCTTGAGATAACTATGACCTGGATGAATGAGAATATTCACAAGCTTATGTATGGATGACTTTGAGGCCCGTGGGGTTTAATCGTATTATCAGCATGTGTGTCAGTCCACCACGAAACTTTCAGGATCAACAGAGGATCAGTCCTCGTTCCTTTGGAGCCACTGGCAGGTCGAATGCACCAGATGAACTGGAACTCAGACATTCAACATCCCCAGGTCATGGTTTCTTGTAATCCTCTGTATTTCCCTCCGGCGCTGCTGTAAGGTAACTCTGGGTGCTGCATAGTTTGTTGCTCAGGGTGCACTCACACTTGGCCCAGTTGCTCTGCACCGTTTTCCCTGCACTCACGTTACTCCGGCTGCAACCAGGCGTGAGCACGGTGGCTGCACAATGAAGAACAACACAGAGATCATAGACGACCTCTGACAGTCCTGGATTTCCTGATTATGCAAGACGCCGTGTTACACAGGATTATACTTCATGTCCACGTGGCAGGGCCAAGAAAGTGTGCGGCACTGAGCGCTCACACTCAAACATACTGGACGTTGGAGGGGTCAAAGATTCTTGGGCACGGTACTGATAGCCTGGTGTGAGTTCACCCTCAGAACCATCTGGAACTAGAAACTGTTTGTAAAAGGGCATGAATTTCCGAGAAACACTTGGCACGTGATTGGGCGAACCATCTGCCTGTCACAGGCCAACTTCAGCCAATCAGATCAACAGAAGGAGAGTGCAGCCACCAGCAGAGCCGGCTGGTAGTCGTATCCAAGCCAGTGAGAGGAGAGTGAAAACATCTTTTCCATGCAAACTGTCCAAGTCTCATACAGCTGAAGCTAAAGCAGCTACGCTAACCTCTTGACGAGCTGCCATTTGTTGTGTTTAAACAAACCGTGGCCTCTCTCGCTGGTCGTCTCACACAAACCTAACCGATATCTGCCAGTGGTTCCTCAGAGGACGCTGATTGGTGCGAGGTAATCTATGAGGCTCACACTTGTGCTTTTGAGTGAAATGTCTGACTGCGACTGTTCAGTGGAAATGTGTTAAAACGAGATGTTAAAGTCGCCCTCTGGATGAATCATAATCACTGTGATCTGTCGACTTTTCATCTTCGCCACGGAGGCGTTGGCATTTAGCTCAAAGCGTTGCCGAGCCGGAGTACAGCCTCACAGAGCCGAGCGGGGCTCTAAACTCTGAGACTGTGTCTTTTTATGAAGTTGCAGTTCTTTAAAACAACATTTTTAATTATGTATTATCTAATTACTGAAGTCCTTTTGTTGCAGGCACACAACTCAGCACGTCTTGACCTGAAAAGACACGAGAAACATGTAATAACAAAAATGATAATGCTGAGTCGGAGCAGATGACCTTGAGATTAAAATAAGTTTATTCTTTAATGAAGCATTTCCATCCTGATGGAGATGTTTTCTTCCAGGATGACAAAAGCTTTATCTGACAGTCAGTTGATGAGTAAAATGTCACTTCTGTTCTGTTTCCATATTCTTCTACAGCCTTCACGATCACAGACCTCTACCCACTGAAACACTTTAAGGAGATTAGATGGTGTCGTCCAAAACAGTGAAATTTTGGTGGTGTAGTGGGTCGGCTTGTTACCTGGACAGATTGAGCTGTTGCAGAACAACACTAACAGTTTGTCTGACTTTTCGGAGGTTTAGGACAAAAAAAAGTGATGTTTCCTGACAGTCTGAAGTCAGAGAAACGTCTGATGATTGATTCCTCACACCTCCATGTGCTGAAGTCTAATTTTGAGCCGTGGTGATATCGGCGCCTGTGTCTACAGGAAATGAGCCATTGAGCAATAAATCTTCGGAGGAAAAAGCAGTGATGATGAATTACCCTGCGAGGGAAGAGCAGGCGATGGTACAGACGGACCAGACAGACGCAGGAGGCGTGACGTGGTGGTTAAAAAGTGTTATCATACAGGATTGACTGATAGATACAGACGTTTCTGTTCAATATCTGTGAGGCTTAATATCTTTTTTTTCTCTACCTGGATGTTATTAAGATGATCAGACAAACTTCTTCCCTGACATTCAAATTGGGAGGAAATTTGCTGCTAATTATGCACCAGCATTTCCCCTCAGGGAAAAAAAAAGCAATTAGATGTTAAACTCAACAAAACAAGGAGCTGAAAATGTTCCAAATTTAAATCCGAGTGATGAATTTAACTCTCTGATTAAAACCAGATTTCCATGCAGACCATTTTATTTCTTTAAAACTAGTTTTGCTGTTAATTATCAGACATTTCTCTCAACATCGTTCCTCTTGAGCTCTCATGCAGAGAGTTAACTGTGTCTCATCATATTTCATTCACAGTTTTCATCTTGTGTCAGAGGTTTTTTTCTTATACCAAGAGATGGTCTTTACCATTTTTTCCTTCCCGGTGCTGATTTCAATACTTGAACTTTGTGTACTGGCCGATACCAAGAACCAATCCCATACCAGAGCATATAAAAGATTATTCCTCATGTTGTGATGTTGACATTTTGTCCTGAGGGTGGAGCGAGTGCTGTGGAAGGAATTCATTCTTTGGACATGATTACGAAAGGTGGTTTTGTCCTGGATGTGGTGCGAAAGTAAAGGTCAGGGATTCACTAGAATACTTAATGATCATCCGGTGGAGAGAAGAGAAAGCTTCAAGGAGGTCAGAATCACCCAGAGACCAATCTCAAAATATCTTCCACCGTCTTTGTCACTCGGATTTGAGTCCTGAATGTCAGCGAGACCTCGGGAACTGAAGCAGACGGCGGATGTGAGAATGTGAAAGAAGCAGCAAGTTTATAGAAATTATGGTAAAAAACTCAAATAGCAATGAGAAAGACCATAAAAAACTGGTATGCCACCGTAGACGATACATTGATTTACTCTGAATGAAGAAACGTTGCTTAACTGTGATTTGTACCGTCATTATATGCAGACGACACACTATTATACTGTGAAAATGTAGAATTATTGGTAATATCATGGGAAAATACTGTAATCCCAAGCAAGTAATCGCTCTAAAATAAATGGTATTATTCTGTTTATATTACAAATGTTGCCGATGTGCACATTTAAATTTACGTTGTCGAACTATTCAGTAACAGTTACATTTTTACAGAAACAAGATGATCTTAGTTATTGTTATCATTAGTAGTTGGGTGGCTGTAGCTCAGAAGGCAGAGCGGGTCGTCTAGTAATCAGAAGGTCGCTGGTTTGAATACACAGTTCCCTCAGCTACATGTCGAAGTGTCCTTGAGCAAGAAACTGAACCCCAAATTGCCAAGTGTTGTAAAGCGCTTTGAGCGGTCAGTAGACTGGAAAAGCACTATGGAAATGCAAGTCCATTTAAAAATTTGGCATATGATTTGTTTTTACACTGCAAAAACAAAATTCCCTATAATAAATGGTAGAATAACAGCAGCTGTTGTTGGTTGTAATCCAGTCAAACACTTGGTTGGTGTAGATTTTACAGTCAACAACTTCTTGAGACAAATCACAAAGGAAACAGCAACTAAAGCCAAATGTAAAAAACAACTTACAGACTGTCACTGATGAACTTTAAGAAACTGTTTTTGCATTTAGATTAAAGGTAATTCACCATCAGAGCCTCACTGACATGTAACTGCGAGTCATAAAGCCTTAAACACACAGAAATGTGTTTTAACACAACACAATGTGGGTCAGGTGTGTGTGTGTGTGTGTGTGTGTGTGTGTGTGTGTGTGTGCAGACAGACAGACTGCGGTGGTCAGCTGGTGGTGTTTGTAAAGGGAGGGGAGGAAGTGTTTGTCTTCGGGGAGCGATCACTCTCGCTGTCACCGGGCCCAGACGGACGGGTATCTGTGTACAGGAGATAAGACTTTCAAAAACAGAACTGAGACTCTGAGGTAATGAGAACAGTTTGATGCTCAGGAATGTAGAAAATTAAATTCTGCCTCAGTTCAATCCGCTTTCCAAACTCTGACAGACACGCCGGCAGAACGATTGTCTGGTTTTTGGCGGCGTCGCGTCCCCGATGGACGGCCGTTGTCTTGCGAGGTTTCGGCCGGTGACATTTCAGTCGGTGGGCGGAAAATTCTGGTACTTTCTGAATCTGCGACGTGAATCTGTTCCAAAGCAATCAACACTACAGCGCATGAGAACAGTCGGCGGCTATATTACAGACCTGAAGTCAGTTTATTTATAGCAGAGAAGTTTAACCCGCGTTCATATCGTGTGGAGCCACGACAGAAAGCTAACACTGTGAAGATAACGTCTCTCAGTCTTTATTTGGTCGCACTTTATACGAGATCACACTAATAGCATGTAATAAGCTGTACGTTTCATCAAATTAGACAAAAAGTAGAAATAATATGGACTTTATTAGACAATGAAACAAACACAGTTGTAACCTAGTAACAAGCCGTTCATGGTCTAAACCATGCTGTGATTAGAAAAACCTTATATAATGTAATTATACTGAAATATTCTCTAATTGTAAACCAAACAGGAGATCTAAATATAATAATGTACAAGATTATGTAAGTAGAAATCCATTTCATAGGAAGTTTAAATTTGTTTCATTCTCCTCAACAGAAGTTTCTCTGCCGTGTCGTCTCGACTGTAATATTATTGCTTCGTCCACGTTAAACTTCTGGCAGCAGGTCAGCAGATAATTTCTTATATTTGGCTCTCAAACGAAGCAGATCTGTTTGTTTTGTTGGATCATCACTTTCAGAGGTTGTATATCTGATGATTTCTCATTGGCGTTGAAGGTTTTCCGTCTTGTGCCGGCGCTGGTTTGATCTATTACGTTTGTGCAAACAGAACAATAAATAAAGTCTGTATGGAGACTTAACTTACTTACTTTACTGCACTATGGTACCAGCAACTTTTTATCTTTAATGAATCCATCGCTGCACTTAAAGTCTCCTCCACTGATATTAAAACCTTGTAGAGCGGATATGCAATTAGAAATCAAACGCAGTGCTATATTAGATCCAAGATATATTAATAAGACACTATTTTACTATCAGATAATCCTGTAATGAGACACATTTAATGCTGCCAACATGGAACTATAATGTCTTAATTAGACACGTAACGGTATATTAATAAGTTACAGCAGTGACTGATCACATCACCTTCATTTCCTCATTTGTTCCAAAGAAGTTCAGCTGAATTAAAAATGCTGTGCGTCCTCAAACCCTCTATAACACATCTGGGAGGGAACTAAACTTGAAACGCTCTGAACCCGATCTGTTGACGTGCTGTTTGTTCTTCTGTCAGACTGATAATGAAGTTCTCAGGTCGAGCCGCAGCAGCGAACTCTGAAAAATATCCGACAATAACCCCGACGTGTTGTTCTCACGATTCTGCATCATGACCTGATGATTAGACTTCACGGAAAGCAGCAGGAGTTCAGCCTGAAATGATTCTTCATTTATTCTCTGCAAGACGCACAAACTGCAATTTGGTTTTCTCTTTTTTTTTTTAGATAGAAAATTCAAAATAAATGTGTTTCTCAACTTGACTGATGCTTGTGGAAGATGATTACAGACGCGTCAGTCAGAGGAAACCTGCAAAAAACCTCACGATTTGAAAATTGCAGTTGCCAGTCTGGTGATTTGAAGTTTGTTCGTTTTTCCCATTTTATGGTTTTTGACTCACGACTTCTTCTTTGACACCAGACGTGTCACTTTGGAGCTACTGCAGTGCGATTACAGAGCCCCGTAATCACACCCCTGCCAGAGATGGGTTCATGTGACTTTTCAGAAACAGAATTGTGGATGTTTGTCACTCGTTTTGTTGTTTGGAGGTTCAGTCGTGTTTGCATTCGCACTAAAGCTACCACTAAATGGAAGGGCAGAAGCTATTTTGTTTTGTGCCTTCTATCCGTCTGGACTTCTCTGATCTCTAACTGGTTTTAACGCACTCTGAATCACAGCAGGTCGTGTTGACTCGTGTTGGGAGGACGTGGTTCATGACAACAAATACAGAAATGTACCAAATATCAGCCGCGCTACATTTTTCAGTCCAATTTATGTTGTGTTTTCTTTTGAAACACAAATATATGATTCTCAATATTTGTACAAAATCATAATTTTTCCGAGTTTCTCCGTAATCATTCCAGGTGCACCCTGGGAAATGCAGACAGACCTCTTTGTGGTAAACATACCTGTGATTGTCACAGAGGTTGAACCCTAATGTACCGATCGCTCCTCAGAATATGAACCCTTGACCCACCGCCTTCCCAACGTCACAACACCGATTTCAGACGCAGTGAGACGAAACAAAGACGTAAGAAGCCGTGAACAGACAGAGAGGGAGGCTGGAACGTGGAGAAAAGGCGTGTTAGTGTCTCGTATCTGCAGAGAGTTTCTGATTTTCTCTCTTTGTTGCTGCTCGAGACGCTTTACAACCCAACATGTGTCTATGTGACGTCCTGGGAATGAGACTCAACAATCAGCTGTCTTTGTGGTGCGTTCAGGAACAGCTGGGACAAATCCTACTGATTCTACCTTTAACTTTCATAGTCTTTGAATTATATTAATATGACGTGAGCTTCAGTTAGCTTTGACCACAGATGTCCTTCAGAGGGAGACTTTTTACTCTGATACTCCGAGGACATGTCAGAGCCTGTACTCTGTTACTTTACTGGAGTAAAGAAGCTGTATCAGTACTTTTACTGGAGTAAAGAAGCTGTATCAGTACTTCTACTGGAGTAAAGAAGCTGTATCAGTACTTTTACTGGAGTAAAGAAGCTGTATCAGTACTTCTACTGGAGTAAAGAAGCTGTATCAGTACTTCTACTGGAGTAAAGAAGCTGTATCAGTACTTCTACTGGAGTAAAGAAGCTGTATCAGTACTTCTACTGGAGTAAAGAAGCTGTATCAGTACTTCTACTGGAGTAAAGAAGCTGTATCAGTACTTCTACTGGAGTAAAGAAGCTGTATCAGTACTTCTACTGGAGGAAAGAATGTGTGGACGTTCACCACCACTGATGGTTGGTAGCTTCGTTGAGGAGGTAATGCTTTCATCTGTCACTTTGTTGGTTTGTCAGCAGGACTGAACAAAAACTGCAGGAACGGATTTCTATGAAACCTGGATGGACGATCGGTCTCGGCACTGAATAGACCCCGTTAACTTTTGTGTTAAAGGTGTGGCGTTTTTCGTGTGATTAGGCTTAATTGATTCAAAGGAAGACTGTTCATGCCTTGGCGGAGGTATGCGCTCTACTGAGTGCTATTCCTAGTTTCTAAGCTGACGTGCTGCTGTTTGTGTGTTTGTGTGTGTGACGACTGGCAGCAGCTGCAGCGGCGACGCCGACACGCCGCATGGGCTGCGAGTGTCGTTGCCATGACGATTTGGAGAGTTGTCATACTGCTGCCATGCGGTACAATCAGGAGAGGAATGTGTGTGTGTGTGTGTGTGTGTGTGTGCATTTATGACAGATAATTAGACAGAAGTTTCTTTAAACATGTACAGAAATGTGAGGTTGCCAGCTTCTGTCAGCTGTTCGTTCTTTCTGGATGTGTGCTGTTCAGTTTAGGTGTTAAAAACACTTCATCCAAAACTAAGAGCTGCAAAAATGTTGATAATTTAAGTTATTAATTAAGTAAATTCTCAAGGAAAATGCCAAATATTCCCTGCTTTGTCTTTCGTGGCGGTTTTCTGCCACGTTTTTGGTGGATTGAAATTGTAACAAGCATTTTACAGAAGATGTTTTGTCAATAAGATGTCAGGAAAAATAATCATTAGTTGCAGCACTATTAAAAAAACACAGCCCTGCTCTGTGTGTTAAAACGTCCTGCGAGCTGCTGATGAAATAGTTTCCAATCAGAGGCAACTAACACAGAACTCAGCTTCCTGTTTCTGTTCCTGGAAACATGACATGTGGGAGAGACGGGGTCATCACCTGGCAGGACGAGGGCCGATGGAGGAGCTTCAGTGTGTGTGTGTGTGTGTGTGTGTGTGTGTGTGTGTGTGTGTGTGTGTGTGCTGTTGGCACACACACACACACACACTGTGAGTGACTGTGAGGGACATTAATTTCTCCTCCTGTCACTTCTGCTGAGCGCAAACTATTCCAGTCCAAAGCAAACGTCTCTGAGAGCAAGAAAACAATCAGTCAGTTTGTGGAAACAGTGTGATGGTTCAGTGGGCTGTGTGTGTGTGTGTGTGTGTGTGTGTGTGTGTGTGTGTGTGTGTGTGTGTGTGTGTGTGTGTGTGTGTTGTGTGTGGCCTGGAGGTTGTAGGGAGCTGGAGTGTGACGAGTGTGTCTGTGGCCAGCGTGACAAAGTAAAGATAACTGCTCTGCATTACTGCCTGATTATAAAAGGGCTCGCTGTGGTCAGACAGTGATTCCAGAGTCTCAGGAACAGATTAAACAGATTATGATGTTTTCATTAAGTCCGGTAACACCTGTAGGACACCTGCTGAAGCTGCAACATACTGAGAACAAAAAAGGTACCAAAGGGAAAGGGTTGAGGGAATATTACTGATATTTCAGGTTCATTCACTTTCAGCGTTACCCCCAAATAAAGTGATTTTATACTGTTTGTGTGGCCAAATGCTCACCGTAATTAAAGATGACCTCACCATGATGGCAAAAGAAGACACATACATTACAAACAGATCTACACCAGAAGTTAATAGGGTCTATTCTGGGCTGAGACCCGTTCGCCATCCAGGTTTCGTGGAAATCCAACCTGTAGTTTCTGTGTAATCCTGCTGACAGTCCAACAAAGAAACAAACACAAGTGAAAACATCAACAGAGGTGGAAGTACTGATACAGCTTCTTTACTCCAGTAAAAGTACTGATACAGCTTCTTTCCTCCAGTAAAAGTACTGATACAGCTTCTTTCCTCCAGTAGAAGTACTGATACAGCTTCTTTCCTCCAGTAGAAGTACTGATACAGCTTCTTTCCTCCAGTAAAAGTACTGATACAGCTTCTTTACTCCAGTAAAGTACTGATACAGCTTCTTTCCTCCAGTAGAAGTACTGATACAGCTTCTTTCCTCCAGTAAAAGTACTGATACAGCTTCTTTACTCCAGTAAAAGTACTGATACAGCTTCTTTACTCCAGTAGAAGTACTGATACAGCTTCTTTACTCCAGTAAAAGTACTGATACAGCTTCTTTACTCCAGTAGAAGTACTGATACAGCTTCTTTACTCCAGTAGAAGTACTGATACAGCTTCTTTACTCCAGTAGAAGTACTGATACAGCTTCTTTACTCCAGTAGAAGTACTGATACAGCTTCTTTACTCCAGTAGAAGTACTGATACAGCTTCTTTACTCCAGTAAAAGTACTGATACAGCTTCTTTACTCCAGTAAAGTAATCGAGTACAGGCTCTGACATGTCCTCAGAGTATCAGAGTAAAAAGTCTCCCTCTGAAGGACATCTGTGGTCAAAGCTAACTGAAGCTCATGTCATATTAATATAATTCAAAGACTATTAAAGTTAAAGGTAGAATCAGTAGGATTTGTCCCAGCTGTTCCTGAACGCACCACAAAGACAGCTGATTGTTGAGTCTCATTCCCAGGACGTCAAATAGACACATGTTGGGTTGTAAAGCGTCCCGAGCAGCAACAAAGAGAGAAAATCAGAAACTCTCTGCAGATACGAGACACTAACACGCCTTTTCTCCCCACCTTCTTCCTGTTCCCAGCCGTCCCCAGCTGCCTTGCTCATGGGCTGTTAGTAGAAAGCAGCACGACCAGTAAATGACTGCAGAGCATCCAGGCACGTTTTTTCCATGGAGGTACAGTCGAATCACCTCCATGTACCAAGGCGCTGAGAAGATTACCCATAGTGTGTGTGTGTGTGTGTGTGTGTGTGTGTTCCTGGTCACACGGTGTGTGTTCACAGACTCACTTCGCCCTCCGTCCAATAATCCGAGGCGTCTGACGGATGTGTCTTGCTCTCGCCCGCTTCGTGTTTTCTCACCAGAGCTGCATCCTGACAGCCGAAAGTGCTGCTGGGAACCGAGAGAAATGTTTCTCCTGAGAGGCTTGTCACACACACACACACACACACACACACGCACACTCAGAGCGTTCTTTGTATTTATTGATCGGCCATCAGGAGGTCCTCGCCGATGTCCAAATAAGCCGTTAACTCTCCTTGATAACCTATCATGTCCTCCGCGGAGAGGAAGGAACTTAAATTAAAGCCTTCGAGCATAAACAAACTCTAAGGTGCACTACTTAAGCACACACACACACACACACACACACACACACACACACACTTGCTAACCCCTGATCACCTCTGCACAGACGAGCAGCAGCAGCAGGTCGGATGTTCGACCGTCACAGCTGGAAAACTAAAAGTCGTCTCCTGACTCTGAACTGAAGGACGGGTCAATCAGTCACCACAGATTCAGAGTCGGATCCTGACACTCAGATAGTGAGCGTGTTTCTTTGTAGAAAGCTCGGTGTGCAGGGGAACACCGGTGTTCACACTGCTTATTAGCTGGTGGGAACATTTCCACACTGCGGCAGCTTTAACTCCACCCGAGCAGATCAACAGGAGAGCCAGGTGGTAAAAATCAAACTCTCACTGAAGACAGTGGAGAGAAGAGCTGAAACGTCTGCGTGGAGAAAAACCTTCAGAGCAGCTCTTTTATCTTCTATCTATGAAATATACTCTCCACATCCATAAACAGATGCTATAGCAGCTACGCTAACCTCTTGACGAGCTGCTATTGTTGTTTCTCTTGAGGGCAGTCATTGGTCTGAAGCACAAGATCACACCTTGAAGCTTGTCGAGATGGATTCATGAGACGATGTGACGTCACAGATCTAAAGGTGGAGAAGGAGCCTGGAACTTATATTTAGACGTTGATTCCTGCTTTTACAGTTTGACACTCGACAGGTAAATTACCTGATCACAGGCCACTAGACTGGAGTTTCTGTTGATCTCCTCACATCCGATCCGTTTTGTCAGTTTGTCTCGTTGCTGTTTGATATTTCTTGGCTCGTTTAATGATGATTGACAGCGTGACAGTTCCTCCGATTGGCTGTCTGATCATATCGGATCATATCGAGTGAAGCGGCGTCACCCTGTGTCAATACCCGGTTTGTTTGCTTTCTGTTCTGTGGAGCATTTCTTCAGGATTATTAAGTCTTTGGCTGAACTTAATTTATTCTTCTAATCAAGTCTGTTTTCTGGTGGATTATGGTGTTCATACAGCGGTGACTAAGAGTAAAAGTATTTTCTGATTTTGTCCGCTGCAGCAGTGGTTATGATTCAGCTCGTGAAGTCTTATCAAGGCATCTTAATCTGCAGGAAGTTCACCGTCCTCCTCAGAAGGCTCCACGTTGTTTGATCACGAAGGCCAAATTGAGCGTCGTTAAATGAGAATGCGGTCTGGTCTGCAGGGAGTTTCACTTCACCAGCTGAAGTTCAGCTCCTGTCGAGTGGCTTTAAACCTCATTCTTACATTTCAAAGTGTGATCAGCTGCTGTTTGGCTCCATGTTCCCACCATAGTTGTCACCAGCAGGCGATGAATGCAACAGTTGGATCCGACGACCTGATTCCTCTGCGAATCACTTCTGTTTTCCTGTTCTAACTTCATTAACCAAAGACAATGATTAGCTGATGGGATGAACATCTGAGCGGTTTACTGAGGCGTCTCAGTCGGCACTAACAAAGAAGGAAGTCTGTTGCGTCCTCCTGCAGATGGAGAGCTCTCGGTGTTGAAATGAAAAGCCAACAGTAGCTAATCCTCTCCGCTCGCTGGAAACTGCTGCGAGAGCCGACGCTCGCCGAGCATTAAGAGATGTCGACCTGCTGACCTCAGAGTGCTTCCACTCGCCAGGGAGGATTTGAAGAACGGCACTTTGAGTGCGCGAGGGGGAAATGACACCTCCACCTGGATGTGTTTTATCCCCCCTCCCCCCCTCCGGATAAATCAATTCCCTGGATAAAGCCGAGGAGATGGAGCTGAAACCTGACAGGAGGCTTTTCACAGAGCACATCCAGCTTCTTCTCTGGTTGTCGCTCCTCATTTCACAGGCAGGATGCGTTTGTGAGAGGAAAGCCATTAACTGTTGCAGTCACACACACTAAAAAAACGGAGGGCAAAGCTTCAGAATTCAGCCGAAGACGCTGCAGAACAGGAAATGATTCTGTGGTTGCACAGGATTTTTGTTCAGCAGAAGAAATCACAGAATATGCTTTTGTGTTCTGAAAAGGTAGATGAGACTGAATTCACACCACAAATCAGTTTCATCAGACGGACGTTCACTGTCTCATATTTCTACAATAGCAAGTGTGAAAAACGTTCTCAACATTTTGTCCAGCGAGGACATCGAGTCCCTCAAACACAAGAAATGAAAAGGGTTATTATCAGGATATATGTGCTGCTTTTTGTGAGTGATTTTCTCATTTTATACCCAATATTGTGATATTTCATTTTATTACTGCCTTAAGATGAGCGCTGCCCTGACCAAAAGGTTTTACTGGCTGGCATGAAGTCGTTAGATGAAGACATTAGTTTTGGAGGCATGGGAAAGTAAAACTTAATACTGACTGTATTAACCGCAAACGTGGTGATGAATTACGTCATTTACATATGATGTTTGATTACTTTGACTACATCATAAATCAGTCATCAGCTGAACTATACGTTTCGTTGTCGTAATCTCTCGTCTTCACCCTCTCTTGTCTCTGCTCAGAGCTTTAAGTCGAACTAGTTTGTTAAAGGGATATTCCGGTGTAAATTTAATCCATGGTCTAACACACCGTGACACCGAGTAAGACTCCCCCTCGAGAGGTCAAGTTAGCTGACCGCTAGCTTAGCTAGTTTTAGCAACCTCAGAAAAGACCGCACGATAACAATACACTGCAGCTTATGTCTCCAACTAGAAACCGCCATCAAAAAGCCACAATTAATGGTGAGAACAGCAGCAAACTTCAGCAACAGTACATGTACAGTCCCAGCACACAGTACGAAGCATCAAACATCTGCTAGCTTTGCTGGATTTGTATTAAAAACACAGCACAACTCACCCTCTCCTCCAGCAGCCTGCCTGTGTGGGGAAGCCCTGACGAGTCGATTACCGAGTGCAGTAGATTTCTGCAGCTCAAGGATGAAAATGTCTGATTATTACTCCATTACTTCTGTTCTTTTCCCTGTCAGCTCTCGATAATAAGAACTGAGCATCCCATGGAGTAATAATCAGACATTTTCATCCTTCAGCTGCTGAAATCTACTGCACTCGGTAATCGACTCGTCAGGGCTTCCCCACACAGGCAGGCTGCTGGAGGAGAGGGAGAGTTGTGCTGTGTTTTTAATACAAATCCAGCAAAGCTAGCAGATGTTTGATGCTTCGTACTGTGTGCTGGGACTGTACATGTACTGTTGCTGAAGTTTGGTGCTGTTCTCACCATTAATTGTGGCTTTTTGATGGCGGTTTCTAGTTGGAGACATAAGCTGCAGTGTATTGTTATCGTGCGGTCTTTTCTGAGGTTGCTAAAACTAGCTAAGCTAGCGGTCAGCTAACTTGACCTCTCGAGGGGGAGTCTTACTCGGTGTCACGGTGTGTTAGACCATGGATTAAACTTACACCGGAATATCCCTTTAAATACTTTTACTAAACAGGTTCTGTGTCAACTTAACAAGCGTTTTCCCCAATTTCTGTGGGAATAAAAATGTGTTTTTAGCTCGAAGTCGTCCTCAGATAAGCTGCTGCTGCTGCGCGGCCTTCAGCAGGTCTTTCCTTATCTGTAATGAACTAAGTCTCACATTTTCAACCTTTTAGATGAAGGTGGAGGCATTTTTTTTGAATGTGCACGGTCACAACCTGCTGCTTTTCATGCACTCGCCCTTCTCCTCCTCACCCGCGGTTAAAGGCGAAAAAAACCCCGGCGCCCACACGAGAAGCTGTCAGCAGGAGATAAGTCGCTGCTCACTTTGTGTCGCTGGAAATTGGTACTTTGACTTCCAGAATGTGTTTGTCGCTGGCAGTGTCGCAACAAGCGGAAGAATAATGGTTTAATTTTCCCCTCGACGCCGCCGTCCTCCCCGACGCCTCATACATATGCAGCGTCCGGTGATTCTGTCGCTCATGAAAACTTAAAATCCTCATACAGCACGATACGTCGTCTGTGGTTCACTGGGCAGAAAGTCACCACGACCGATGACATTTACGCTCTGCTGCTCCGCTCTGTTAGGAATTAGATCCCTGAAAAGCGGAAAATGTTTATTTCACCAAACCAGACACTCAGATATAGTGGAGAAGAGGATGGAGAGGGAGGTGGATGGATCGTAGGGCTCATTCTTTTACAAACACTATTCTGATTTATCAGTTAAAGACACACTGTGGAATTATTTCTCCCATCTAGTGGTTAAATGTTATTCTGCATCCAAACGAATACTGCTCTCTAGCGCCTCGCGTTTTCAAACGTGCGTTGCAGCCTGTTGGAACTACGGCAGGCGGGATGTGTCAAGATTCAAGAAGCTGTGACAACAACATGTCTTCAAACAGCACTTCATCAAGTTTAGTTTCGGGTGATGAGGTACGTTATTTCAAACAGACTTCAAACTGCAGCTGACGAGCGCGTCTGGCTAAGCTCCTTCTCCGTTCCACAGTCACGCTGGCTCTGAGTGAAAACGCCTTTAGCCTTATCTGTACCACGTAGAGCTTTTTGTCCCTCTCACCAGTTCATCGCTTTTTATAGAGCGGAAGGACATGGAAGCCTCCGTATGAAAAACTTCCCATAAGGAATGAATGGGACGGGGTCAAAAAAGTCGCAAAATCATCGACGTTTTTCAAACATCTCCTGCTCTGGCAGACTTTGACCTAGAGACACCATTCAAACTTTAAAATGTAGGCACAAGTCTTATCTATTTGAGTTGTATTTGAACTTTCTTTCTACAATGTTTAGTTTTTGAACGGTGACCCTTAATTGATCGTGAATGATTTCGAAAAAAATCAGGATTTTCAATGAGTGTGTATTGCGGAATGTTCGTGCAGCACCAACTGGCAGAGTGGGGGAGCCTGAAAAAAACTCTCCGAAAATGTTTCTTTAGATGACGATCCTAGCCACAGATTTCACACTACAATAGTGATATTTTCCAAGAACGTAGCCACACTTGTCTTCTGTCTGGCAACGTGTCCACTTTATCGGGAGGATGTACGGTTTTTGAATTATCTGCGTCTAACCGACACAAACTCCAGCAACTGCCCCATAAGCCCCAATGTTAAACGGGAAGAGGATTTTGGGAGAAAAGCAGAAACTGCCCTGCTTCTCTTCACGCCCAACTTCCTGCTTCACGTCACAATGTGTGATTCTTCCCTCAGGAGGAGAAGTGAGATTGTTGGCAGAGATCATTTTACACCAATGAGGACTTATTTATGAATGAAGACGCTGATTTGAGGTAATAAATTACTTAAAAACACTACACAGTGGACCTTTAAAGGTCCAGTCCGTAGCATAAAGGAGGATCCAAAGGCAGTAATGAAATATAAATCTTAGCATTTGATATCTCCAGGTCATCATGTTGCAGCACCGTGTTCCTACAGTAGCCCAGGACAGCACAAACCAAACACTGACTTTAGAGACTTTTTCCACATCTTTGGTGTTTTCAGTGACATCAGTACGGGAGGATGAAACGAGCGGTATTTCCTCGTTTGTCAGAAACATAAAAGCAGTTTGTAGTTAACGAGCTGGGTCTTTGTTCTGCTCTCTGAACGTGACTGGACTTCCTGTGCAGCCACACGGAGACACATCCGTCTTCTTTTTTTGTTTTTGGTGAACTCTAATGAAAGACATCTTTTAGATAATGTGACTTCTCGTCTCCGTAACGACGGAGTCAGCCTCCGTCACACTTCAACAAAGAGTCTAATCTTGTGCTTTTTGTTCTGTTCTCCTCCGTCCTGCCTTCCTCTCATCTTCTTCTCTTCCTCTCCATCTGTTTCTAATTGATTTCACCCTCCCCTGCCAACATCTCCTCTGCTCATCTCTCCTCCCAAACGCTCTCTCTCGCTGCGCTTCACCTCACTTGTTCCTCCTCCATCATCTCCGTCTCTTCTCTCAGGTGAACAAGCAGCAGCTGCAGGCGGTGAAGGAACGTTTCCTGGCTTTCCTCAGCGGAGAAACTCAGATCGTGGCAGATGAAGCTTTCTGCAACGCTGTGAGGAGCTACTACGAGGCAAGACCATTTCATCTCTGCTTTATTCTGACAAAACGGTGTCGGGTCTTTTTTTAGCTCTACGAGTCTCAGGAATCCAGTCGGGCTTCGTTCCCACACATGTGCTGGTTCCTCTAGAGTCGGTTTGACCCGGCATCTCCATTACAAGAGGGCTTCCCACTTCCCACCTGATGTATTATCTGTATTATCGCTAACGAAGCTTTGCTAATTTGGTGATAAACATGTTTAGTTTCCCATAAACTCTTGATCATAAAAGTCCCCCGAGCAGGAACCTAACGTGAGTCCAAAAACACCAAATGTTGTGTGCACGCTGGCCCTCCTGCAGAGTCCAGGTGTGGACAGGTGTTCTCCTCTATAAGAGGCGTTGCAGTGTGCAGACGGTGGAGATACGGAGACGGAGAATCATCTGGAGTCTGCAGTCTGTGCTGACTGTTGATCTTCCAGGCTGGTCTGGAAAAAGAAGTTGTAAAGTTGCATCACGGCGTCATTTTATTGCACTGAATTGTGGGTGAACATTAGGCTAACGTTGCGTATGTTAGGAGAGGTGACCGGTGTGTTTTCAGGCTCAGTGCAGGTTAATTGTTGATAATCTCTTGAAGGCTCTGAAAATAAGAGTCAGTAAAAGAAAAGAAGCGCTGTGAGTCTCGGTGGAGGCTCTCTGGTTCCCCTCCTGTGGTTTCAAACCGTCCGGTGTTCAGTTCTGGTCCGGAGGGCGTCGTCCACCTCCACACCTCCGATGACAGAGTGGCTGCTGAGCTCTTATGGCACAAAGTAATTAAGTTTATGGCCGACGTCAGACTGAAACAGATTAGAGAATCGATCCAGCAGCTGTTTCCTCTGTGAGCGAGGGAGTTTTTCTTCGGTGCCTCCGACCTCCCTCCTCAAACTGAAGCTCTGTAGTATCCATCACCTCTGATCCCACTTATTCCCACATCACCACACAGTTCCTCTCTCTCACATCAGCTGAACAGTTACTGAAACTCTCTGCATCGTGTCGTCTCTGCTGCTCGTTGTCGACAGAGACGTGCTGATTTCACACATCGTTGACATTTTTATTTTTTTTTAATTTCCCTTAAATCTGCTCAGTGTTTGGACAGAAACCTGTCCTCCGGCTCCTCAGGAGACTCGGTGACGAACCCTCCCACGCCCAGCGCTCTCTCCACCTCACACTGGTGGAGGACGACAGCTGTGAGGAGAGATTGCAGTGGATTTCCTCACTCGCTCCTCTCCCTCTATCTCCCCTCATCTCTGTCTCTCCCTCCTCTATCATCTGCTATGAGATGGAGATCTTATCGGCCGCTCGCAGCTCGTCTTCTTAATTGCCGGCAATTGTGAGACGAGAGGATCTCGGTGAAGCTCTCGATCGCCGGGCCGAACGCTTTAAAGTGAGACGGCTGGTTTGTCCTCGCTGGACGTCGCTGTCCTCATGAGATCAGACAGAAACTCTCTGTGCTTCACAAACGTCCTCCTGAGGCTGATCGCTGTAGCGTCGCCGCCCAGCACACATACAGAACAAT
The DNA here is from genome assembly GCA_039737535.1 of Lagodon rhomboides. NCBI lineage: Eukaryota > Metazoa > Chordata > Actinopteri > Spariformes > Sparidae > Lagodon > Lagodon rhomboides. The sequence continues at coordinate 31,300,574 of CM077793.1, read as the reverse complement.
GACGACAACAGGGACTCACGCTGGCTTTCATTCATCATGTGAAGTCATGGCAGATGCTCCACATGAGGGGTTGAATCACGAGACGATCCATCTTCTGCCTCTCACACGGCTCATCGTTCCCGCTAGATTCGGTGACGGTTTCGAAATGGCAAATACATGGAGCGAGTGTGGGAGCAGATAGGAAGATGGTTTAGTTTGCTTAACGACACATCGACGAGCCACGCTGGGCGAAATGTTCCTTTAGTCGGAGCCAGAGGTCCAGAGCTGCAGATTTAAACTCTGTTTTATCTAAAACACGGCGGTTATCCTCTGCAAACAGACCCGATTTGCTTTGGCGGAGAGTTTAAAACGTGAGAAACTCTGGCAGGGTTTCTCTGAGGTCTGCCCCGAGGTGAGACGCAGCGAATCTGCACATGAGTCAGATTGTGACGGAGTGATGTCGGAGCAAACAGGATGTTCTCGAAATGTGCAGACGCTCTTTAGTCACGCTCACATGTTCCTCAGACACAAATCCACATACCTTGTTTATGATGATACGTCGCCTGCCGACTTCAGACTGAAGCGATGTGGATGAAATCCTCCGTTACTGGGAGTTTTCTTGAGGTTACATGATGATACAGGCTAATTATGTGCAAAGAATCAGATCAAATGACGCAACTTTATGTTTGTTTAGGTTGAATTCTCTTGTTCTCTCTCGTTACAGCGCTGTGATTATGTTCTGGTTCGGTTTAGACACAAAAACCAAGTGGTCAGGGTTAGAAACACATCATGGAGACGGTCACAGCTGGTTGGAAACATCCAGCAGTGTGAGTTGAACCGCGGTCGGCCTGTTTGTCAGCCTTTCTGGCTGTAACAGATGAAACCAAATGAGCACCTAGAAACAACCGTATTACTAACCGAGGCACATGAGATACGTTGATAATGGCTGCCAGTGTTGTAAATAGCTAAACGACGCCGCTGACAGTTCCAGCTGATGGATCTGTGGCCTGAGTGGGAGGCTGCAGGAGTGAAGTCATCAAGAACAGCAGCATCAGTGAACCACTGAGACGTCCTGAAGACAGAAGTCTGTGAGGCCGGAGGTGCCGTCGTCTGCTTCATCAGAGTCTAAGCAGGAACATATCAGCTAATCGTGTTGAGTGAACAACAGGTTCAGGTGATTAGTTACGGCTGCAGACGGACTTTTAATGAATTTACAGGCAATAAATTGCTTTAGTTGACTTAACAAGTGCAGCATTTACACTCAGTTTGCACCTTTAAAGTTGGTTTGCCAGCCGCTAATAAACAAATCAAATCAAATCAAATCAATTTTATTTATATAGCCCAAAATCACAATCACATTGCCTCGATGGGCTTTACAATCTGTACAGTGAACGACATCCTCTGTCCTTAGACCCTCGATCGAGTGAGGAAAAACTTGCCATGTTGATGGAAAAAAAACCCTTTTAACAGGGTAAAAAAACAAGAAAAACAATGGAAGAAACCTCAGGAAGAGCCACAGAGGAGGGATCCCTCTTCCAGGGAAGAAACACAGAGAAGAACAACAGCAATACTGTTGTCACGTTCATGACGTAGAGCTGCTGCACCTGTGTAGATCCACGCAACGTAGACACACAGGTTCAGAAGCTGTGAATAATGAATCATCCATCTTTGCCTTCTCACTCCTCAGGTCAGCATGAACTGCAGGTTATGAACGTATTTTTAAAATACAAAAATGTGGAAATCATTATTGGTTTTCAGTTGAAAAAGTCTGCATTGTGCATCCCTGAAGTCGTGTCCTCGCGTTATTATCCCAGATGTTTCCAATATAACGTCCTCGAAAACATCAGGTGATACATCAGAGAGAAGAAGTGATGAAACGTAACGTGCATTAAACCTTCGAAACGTCACCTCGTCCACGACAGTTTACACTCACGCCTACTTTCATTTTGTTGACTGGAGCTATTTCCTTATTCTTATCAATGACGTATCGATCGGAGATACATACAGCTGTCGTGCTTTAACACCTAGATCTAACGTTTACTTTTCATCTACAGCTCCTTGTTTCACCTGCAGTTACCTGTAGAGAAACTGCACATGCTCCTTTATACAGTAAATACCAGTTAATGTGTGGGAAAAGACGGCCGCATGGTTTTTGTATTTACATCGTTTTGTATCGGGCTGTGATGACAGAGAGGAGGAAAGTGTTGTGTAGACGGAGGTGAATAAATAAAAAACAAACCCTCTGAATTGAAGCCCAACAGGAGCCGAGGCAGCCGGAGAGCCGACAGGATTTCACAGCTCTCAGCCTCGTTTTCCTCGTCACATGAACACATCATCGTCTCAGCTCCTCTGCTGCATCAGCATCTTCTCAGCAGGCTGGAGGATCCCGAGCGTCTCTCAAAGTTTATTCAGACTGTTCACACCTTTTATAACGAGCTGCTGTCTGAGACAACAGACCGACTGCGAGCGAAGGCGGAACAATCACCCGCCGTCTGAGAGGCAACAAAGGAGGGACAAGATAACTTCTCCTGAGGATGGAAATGGTGAATATCCACCTGATGAATCCTTTCTGTCAGCGCCAAGTCTGTGCTGGTTCCAGTTTCAGGGTTTGATGCTTGTATTTGTCACATAGACCATAAACACATGATCTTTATTGATTAAATACTTCGATCAGCTGATGAGATAATGATAGCCGGGAGCTGATTTACTTTATTCCCAGAAGGATGATATCTCTTTCACTTGAGCTGCAGTCTGGTGATGAAAGGACGACGTCTCGGCCGTTTCTCTCCAGACGATTTCATTATCGACCTGCTCTGACCACCTCAGGACGTCTTTAGGTATTCATACCTTCACCACAGAGAGGTGTGTGTGTGTGTGTGTGTGTGTGTTTGGCTCAGGGGAGGAATAGGAAACTAAATCCTCATCCATCAGTGGCTCCTCTGAGAGGTGAAGTGCTTTTAATTGCCTCTCTCGTGCACTGTGCTGAGTCGCGGCGTGCTGGATTACGGATACGGAGGAGGTGATTTCATTTAATGCCGCTCGCTGGGAGGAAACATCCACAGTTTGTTGTTTCTCACGAATATTTACTGCAGACGGGAGGACAGTAAAACATGTCATGTTGCACCAACAACAGCAGCAACAGCAGGGATTTGTACCTGCGCTTTATTTATGATGGAGAGTTTGTCTAGAATTGAACGACTGGTCTCTCTGGTCAGAGCATCTTTCTAATGTCGTCAGTGTTTGTTCAAATTTTAAGTTTTGTTTTGATTTTGCAACATCATCAGCATCATTTTAAGCAGCCAAACAGTTGGCTAAGGTGTTGGAGTGTCTTTAGAGATTAAACCCAGCATTTTAGTGATTCACTCCAACTATCAAGTTCTTTCTAATTAGAAGCATGAAGTTCTTTTTGATCGTACATCAGTTGTGTTGCCAAAAGACCTGGTTTTGCATTTCCCCCCCGAATAAGTTAAATATTGAAAGGTGCAATTTCAAAATCAACTGACATGCTCAGTAGAACCACAGGACGACCTATCTGTGGTTCACTGGAATGTAAATGACATGTTTGGGCTTCTCTAACCTGCCAGTGTTGGCAGGAGACGTTCAACTAACCATTAAACAAGTAACCACAATATCACCAGACTCCCTTACAAATCTCACGATTTTAAGAGTGAGGAGCACCTGAGGAGAAACTTGAAACATTTTGTGAAGCACCAACGACAAATTCTAAATCACTGGTGCCTTCTTGTAAATTCAGCATCAAATACGAAACATTAAGTTGTTTCTCTCTCTGTAAAAAGTGTCGGCTGTCGCTGCATCGCTGTATTAGCTGTCTGTGCATCCTGTCAGCTGTTTGAACTCTGTTTCAAGATGCATTGAATGCCAGGTGTGAGTTGACGGACTTGAAGCTGTCCACTTGTGATCGGATCACTCAGGATGGACGGTGAATCGAAATGTGAACGGCCTCAGGATGGAGTCAGGATGGAGTCAGGATGGAGAGAAGGACCTGATACCTGAACACACCGTAGAGATCACACCATCGGTGATACTCAGCAGAAAATGACCAAAATGTTTTTGCGGTCTGTAATTGAGTGTTTTAAAGCAGCGGGAGTCCGGTGCTTCAGGTTTGTGACATTTCTGCAGCCCAGCAGGGAGCTTCTGCTGCTCAGAGAGCGAGCGCCTCCAGCTCAGCTCAGAGGGTTTTCAATACTTAAAGAAAGATTTCACAGATTCTCTCTCAGGCTCAGATTGTGGAGGGCGGCAGGAGAAATGAAGGACGGTGGATCACAGGTTCAGAGCCGGAGCCAGAGGTCTGCATCGTCAAATCCAGTCGATACCTGCAGTCTGTGGAAGATCAATATTTTTTGACTCGCAAATCTGGGATCGGTGGTTCTCAGCCAGAGCTCACGGGATTAATAATATATATGTTATTGATATCATTAACGAATAGGTAACTGCTGAATTATTTCCACTTTATCCGCCATTATTTTTTACATTCAGAATCGTTAAACTCGTGCAGGAACCAGTGTTGACGTCCTTCTAGTTTCAAATGATCGCATTTGTAAATCCACGTCGGACAACATGTCTGAACCAACGACGGTCCAAAAGGATTTAGTTTTCAGACACTCGCTGAGCCGACGTTTCAGCTGCTCCTGATTCCTCTCATCTGTTTGGAATCAGCAGAACATCTCCTCAAACCTCCGAAGAGGAACGTTTCCATTAGAAAACAGATGCTGGTGCAAAACCACAGAGACACAAACACAAGACGAGGCGTCTCTGCCGGTAAAATCCTCAGGGTTTGTCTTTAGACTCCATCAGTTCAGAAAGAACGAAGCCTCTCATTTTCAATCCATCTCTTTTATTTTTTAGTCACGACTGTCTGCCAGAAAAACGTCCTGGAAGGCTTTTAGTGTGAAGGTACCTGTGCAGGAACAGTTTCTCTGATGGTCGAGGTGAGAGGGAATCACAGATGACTCTGGACTGCAGATGGAAGTAAACATGAATCCGGGGAATTACTGGAAGTAGACGAGTCGACATCACCGTGCTGCTGCCGTCTCTCTGCAGTATCCTCTCATAGACTTCAATGCAACTGGCACCAAAACCTGGCCCCAATGTAAAATGTGATTACTTAATGACGCTTCCTTCTTTCACATCCAGACTGTGGAGGAAGTACGACGATGCCTTTTTGAGGTCCTGGTTCCTGTCTCTGTTAAAGACATCGTATAGATGTCAGACGAACGTACGACGGAGTATTAGGGCCACACTAAGAGGAAAAAAAAATAAAAATAAAAAAAAAATGTGGGGAAATTACGAGAATAAAGTCGTAATGTTACGAGAATAAAGTCGTAATAATACAAGAATAATGTAATAATAATACAAGGGAAAAAGTCGTTTTAATGAGAAAAAGCTTCGATAGAGTTAAGATCTGACGTGACCTAATATGTTGACTTTATTCTCGTAATATTTTGACTATAATCTCGTAATATTATGACTTTTTTCTCATAATATTTTGACTTTATTCTCATAATATTTTGACTTTATTCTCGTAATATTTTGACTTTAATCTCATAATATTCTGACTTTTTTCTCGTAATATTATAACTTTATTCTCGGAATATTTTGACTTTAATCTCATAATATTATGACTTTATTCTCGTAATATTTTGACTTTATTCTCGTAATATTATGACTTTATTCTCGTAATATTTTGACTTTAATCTCGTAATATTATGACTTTATTCTTGTAATATTTTGACTTTATTCTCGTAATATTATGACTTTATTCTCGTAATATTTTGACTTTAATCTCGTAATATTTTGACTTTATTCTCGTAATATTTTGACTTTAATCTCATAATATTATGACTTTATTCTCGTAATATTTTGACTTTATTCTCGTAATATTTTGACTTTATTCTCGTAATATTATGACTTTAATCTCGTAATATTATGACTTTATTCTCGTAACATTTTGACTTTATTCTCGTAATATTATGAATTTAATCTCGTAATATTTTGCCTTTATTCTCGTAATATTTTGCCTTTTTTCTCGTAATATTTTGACTTTATTCTCGTAATATTTTGACTTTATTCTCGTAATATTTTGACTTTATTCTCGTAATATTTTGACTTTAATCTCGTAATATTATGACTTTTTTCTCGTAATATTATGACTTTATTCTCGTAATATTATGAATTTAATCTCGTAATATTTTGCCTTTTTCTCGTAATATTTTGACTTTATTCTCGTAATATTTTGACTTTATTCTCGTAATATTTTGACTTTATTCTCGTAATATTTTGACTTTATTCTCGTAATATTTTGACTTTAATCTCGTAATATTATGACTTTATTCTCGTAATATTATGACTTTAATCTCGTAATATTATGACTTTATTCTCGTAATTTGCCCTCCAAAATATTTTTTTCTCTTAGTCTGGCCCTAATACTCCGTCGTACGAACGCCAGCTGAGCTCCGTGTTCACTTTTGTATTTACGTTCCGTCACGTACAGACGACAGTGAACTCATCCCGAGCTCCCGTCGCTCCGCCTGCGGGCTGTTTTAATGCATGCATCCCTCAGTGTGAGGCGAGTGGGAGGCCTGCATCCCGACGCGTCTGTTTGCTTTGATACAAGTTTCACACGGAAGCTCGCTAATGCGGCATGAAAGTGGATTTACACTCTGCCGAGGAGGAGCGTGAGGACGTTTGAAGTGTGCGTGCAGGCGCTTTTTTTTTTCCTTTTACATAGATGAACATACGACATGTTCATTTAGACGCTTCCTCGTACATGCAACTGTGTTTTTATTGATTCGTTTTTTTCCCGCGGATGCAAAGCTTCACAGCAGACTGAAGCAGCTTTGATGGGTTAAAACCGCAATGAATTGATTGAGTGAACTCTAAGTGTAGTTGTCGTCGGTTGAATAGAAACTAAAGCCGAACACGACCAAAGAAAAGCTTCGTCGCCTTCTAACCTTTGACCAGTGAATCAGGAGCGTGACTCACGTCCTTGGAGCGAGTCCTCGAGGCCGACGTTCAAATCAAAGAGATTTTAAATCCCACCTTTTTCCTCTGTACTTTGGTCCTTTCTTGTTTCACTGGTGGGTTGAATATTCAGTGGTCTCCTCATTCCTGTCACTGATATTGTAATAATTACCTGCCGTGGAGGTCACACTATCCCCTGTGTCCGTTTGTTAGCGGACAGCGATGTGTCGACAGGCTCGGGCACGCCATGAAAAGCGATCTGTCGTATCAAACATGTCGATGCCTGATGGAGTTCAAACCCACATTTCCTTTTTTTCGCCCCTCGCTAAACGACCTGCAGCTGCTCCTCGCTTTCTTTTTTCCCGATCAGTGGGAGGTGACGATGACTCAACGCGTCTCTGCTGTGAAGTCGAGCGACCTGCCAGTCTGTCACATTAAAGGACGGCTGACATTTTCAGCTGTCCTCTAACCACAGAGCCTCATTATGTCTCAAAGGACGTAACGCCGAGACAATCCCAGGATGCCGAACGGAAACCGCTCTCATTAAAGGAAAGTGTCAGAGTCGGTAACAAAATGGAAATCGGACGGCGATGGAGTTGTTGCAAGGTGGACTTTATCAGTTCAGATGACACCTGTGATGATTTACAGAATGCTAATCACATTTAAATCTCCGTCACGTATCTATTGGTGCTCGGTTCTTTGACGAATATGATTTCATCGCTATAGCAACAGATGCAAAGTTATGTTTTTTGTCCCTCTTGTTCCTCTCACACGCAGAGGTCGTTATATAATAAATGAGATTATCACCGCAGGTGGACGATCGCCGCTGCTCCGGCTCGCCTTCGTGTTAATCAACTCCACGGTCCAAAACGCTCCACTTTCAGTCGCCATGGAGACCAAACAAAACAGTTTTGTGTCGGCGCAGCTGTAAAGACGTTTCCGCCTGTGAGGAACGATCCTTTGTGTTATTCAGTTTTTCTTGATAATTTGCCTCCGTCGTTGTCGGAGGTCATTATAAAAAGGTAGAAGAGGGGAGGGTGGAGTCAGAGTTAGAGCACAAAATGTTCTTGGATTTACATTTTTTTATAGGTCTTAGGATGATTGTTTGCTTCCGTTTCCACGGTTTTAGGCGCGGCACCGTGGACCGAGCCGAATGAATGTGGAGAACATCAGAACAAAACACTTTACTGCACTCTCGGACAAAACTCGCTTGCTACTCGACAAGCCTCAAAATCGAGCGTTTTTTCAAGGGAGTTTGGGGACTTTCTCTAACCTGACTCTCGCCAGATGCATTTCGTTCTGCCTGGCTTCACTCACATCCATCTGGGATCGCTCCCATTGAGAGGTATTTCAGAAGGCTCATCTTAATTGACGTGCTACTTCAACCACTCACATCGAAACCAACCTGTGACGTAGCGACGCAGGGAAAACCTAACCTGACTCTCGCCAGACGAATTTCGTTCCGCTGAGCTCCACTCATCATATGTGAGTGGAACGACATGCATCTGGAGAGAGTCAGGTTAGACTTTCTCCACAGATGACACCAAAGAGGGGATGGTGTCCCCCCTCGTCCCCCCTTAACTCCCCTACTGGTAACAGACATTATAAAGAAGACATGTTGATTTGCATGAAGACGTTCAAGCAACGTAAATCTTAATTTGTAATGCTGTATAACGGATCAATGACCAAAGATGTACACAAGGAGACGATGAATGTTGATATTCAGAATAGAAAATAGCATTAGCACAGTGTAGAAAAGATTAGAGAGGTTTTGAGTTTTGGTTTAAAACCATATAATAATAATAATAAATCAAAGGAAACATGTCAGCCTCTGTTCTCTCCGTCTGTATTTGCCTCACGCCTCGGCTGTATCGTCATTCAGCTGATAAGTTTTGACCTTTTCCTCTGAAATTCGGTGTCACTGGAAGTTTCAGTGTTGTGGATGTTTGCTGTGTGACACAGCTTTTTAAACTACAGTCAAATAAGCGAGTGATTTAAAAGGTTATTAAAGGTTTGGAGTGTCGTAGGAACTGAACTGAGTCACGTCCTTTGTGTTCAGTTTGAATGGAAGGAGGACGTGTTGAAGCGAGGACGCTGTACACAATCTGTCACGATGTAAATCACATTCAGCAGCTCAGCCAGTCTCAGCCTCGACACCACCAGCTTTAGATGATTCTCCTCTTTTTCTCCTCTCAGTTGTTTCGTCTTTTCGAAGTTTTCTTTTTGTTCCCTCAGTTTCTCTCGTTCGGCTTCGTGTTGTTCTGTCCAGCAGAGACTCGATTGATAAAAAAAGCGCAAATGGAATCTGGATCAGACGCGCGAGGTGCAAATCACTCGTGGCGTTTCATTTACCTGTGCCGGTTGTTTCTTTATTGCCTCTTCTGTCGACTCGTTTGTTTCCCTCATGTTTAATGGAAGAGAGACGGTTTTCTTGTGCTGATGTCTGAGAGCTGTCACTGTGTTGGTCCGGTTTTCTTTGAGAGAGTTAGCAGGAGATTTTTCTTTGAGCAGATCGGCGCTGAAACTTTGAACAAATCAGTGTTTCCCACAGAGACTATGGTGGGTGGACCTCGGAGCCTTGAGGGGGGTCCTGGGGCATCGGTTCCCTCTGAAGAAGATTGGGCAGAATTTAAAGTTGAATGCATCAATCTGGTGCAGTTTGAGGGAAAAAAATACAAGACTATACCTAGAAATGAGATGATATAACACTGAGCTTTGTAATCTGCTGCCTGGTGATAACAAACGTCAATATAATCCATTGTTTTCCATCTTGCATTAGCCCAGAGTTGTAACTAAACACTGACTGAGAGACTTGATGATCATGGACTGTATTGTCGTACACAGTAGAGGTGTGAATCTTTACCGGTCATCTCGATGCGTCTCAATCTGTGGCATCATCAGTTGTCTATATTCCTGCTTCACACAGCTACTTGATCATCCTTTAGTTTAGAAAGTCCTCTCGGTAATCAGACTTCAGCAGTCTACGATGTAAAAGCTGCCATGTTTTCAATACCAGCGTCTGTATCAGTGCAGCAACATTTCAAAATAAAACATAAATCTGACTCTTACTAAATGAGGCAAACATCAACCGATCAATCTTTATTCATAAGGCGCCAATTCACAACAAAAGTCTGGACCGTACTCCTTAATCACAAACACGCCTCTCTCAGGTTTACGATTAAAGATGACAGCACTTCAACGGAAACTCAAACGCATAGGAGCAACGTTGGGATGCAACTTTACAACTTTATTGTCTAGTCGAGCCCAGAGCATCAACAATCAACATAACCTGAAAGTTCAGACTTCACCATAGTTAGTCAGATTCTTTCAATGCTTCGTTTTCATAGGAGTTTAATGTGAACTTGATGGCGGCGCCACCTCCTCATGTGTTCTGTATGTCCTCCACTTCCCTCGATCGTCACACTCTCTGTATTTCTGGGTATTTAACTATTAGTCCAGAGTTGTAACTAAACCCTGACTGAGAGACTTGATGATCATGGACTGTATTGTCTCAGTCTGGAGAACACGGTTTCATTTCGTAGAGGTGTGAATCTTTACTGGTCATCTTGATGCTTCTCAATCTGTGGCATCATCAGTTGTCAATATTCCTGCTTCACACAGCTACTTGATCATCCTTTAGTTTGGAAAGTCCTCTCGGTAATCAGACTTCGGCAGTCTACGATGTAAAAGCTGCCATGTTTTCAATACCAGAGTCTGTATCAGTGCAGCAACATTTCAAAATAAAACATAAATCTGACTCTTACTAAATGAGGCAAACATCAACCGATCAATCTTTATTCATAAGGCGCCAATTCACAACAAAAGTCTGGACCGTACTCCTTAATCACAAACACGCCTCTCTCAGGTTTACGATTAAAGATGACAGCACTTCAACGGAAACTCAAACGCATAGGAGCAACGTTGGGATGCAACTTTACAACTTTATTGTCTAGTCGAGTCCAGAGCATCAACAATCAACATAACCTGAAAGTTCAGACTTCACCATAGTTAGTCAGATTCTTTCAATGCTTCGTTTTCATAGGAGTTTAATGTGAACTTGATGGCGGCGCCACCTCCTCATGTGTTCTGTATGTCCTCCACTTCCCTCGATCGTCACACTCTCTGTATTTCTGGGTATTTAACTATTAGTCCAGAGTTGTAACTAAACCCTGACTGAGAGACTTGATGATCATGGACTGTATTGTCTCAGTCTGGAGAACACGGTTTCATTTCGTAGAGGTGTGAATCTTTACTGGTCATCTTGATGCTTCTCAATCTGTGGCATCATCAGTTGTCAATATTCCTGCTTCACACAGCTACTTGATCATCCTTTAGTTTGGAAAGTCCTCTCGGTAATCAGACTTCGGCAGTCTACGATGTAAAAGCTGCCATGTTTTCAATACCAGCGTCTGTATCAGTGCAGCAACATTTCAAAATAAAACATAAATCTGACTCTTACTGAATGAGGCAAACATCAACCGATCAATCTTTATTCATAAGGCGCCAATTCACAACAAAAGTCTGGACCGTACTCCTTAATCACAAACACGCCTCTCTCAGGTTTACGATTAAAGATGACAGCACTTCAACGGAAACTCAAACGCATAGGAGCAACGTTGGGATGCAACTTTACAACTTTATTGTCTAGTCGAGATCCAGAGCGAATCTAACAATCTCAATCATATACCTGAAAGTTCAGACTTCACCATAGTTAGTCAGATTCTTTCAATGCTTCGTTTCCGTAGGAGTTTAACGTGAACCTGATGGCGGCGCCACATCCTCCTGTGGTCCGTATGTCGTCCGCTTCCCTCGACCGTCACGCTCTCTGTATTTCTGGGTATTTAACTATTAGTCCAGAGTTGTAACTGAACCCTGACTGAGAGACTTGATGATCATGGACTGTATTGTCTCAGTCTGGAGAACACGGTTTCATTTCGTAGAGGTGTGAATCTTTACTGGTCATCTTGATGCTTCTCAATCTACGGCATCATCAATTGTCTATATTCCTGCTTCACACAGCTACTTGATCATCCTTTAGTTTGGAAAGTCCTCTCGGTAATCAGACTTCGGCAGTCTACGATGTAAAAGCTGCCATGTTTTCAATACCAGAGTCTGTATCAGTGCAGCAACATTTCAAAATAAAACATAAATCTGACTCTTACTGAATGAGGCAAACGTCAAGCAATCAATCTTTATTCGTATGGCGCCAATTCACAGCAAAAGTCTGGACCGTGCTCCTTGATTGATCACGAATACGCCTCTCTCAGGTTTACGATAAAGATGACAGCACTTTAGGAGCAACGTTGGGATGCAACTTCACAACTTTATTGTCTAGTCGAGACCAGAACAGAACCCGAAACTCTCGGTTATGTTCTGTCGCTGCATCGATGAAAAATGCTCGGTGTTTTAGTTGATGCTGGATGAAAAGTTCAGAGTTCACCAAAGTTCGTCAGATTCTTTCAAAGGCGGATGTGAACGTATGCTTTGTTTCTCGTAGGAGTTTAACGTGAACCTGATGGCGGCGCCACATCCTCCTGTGTGTCTGTATGTCGTCCACTTCCCTCGACCGTCACGCTCTCTGGATTTCTGGGTATTTAACTTTCATCCTCGCCTGTTTGTTCCCAGTTCAGTGAGCGTGGAGTCGCACAGCAGGTGGTTTCCTGCTCCGTCAGACCACCGAGTCAAACCGTCGCCTCACCTCTGCTCTGATTTCCTGCTTCACCTGCCGGCGGATCGATCGGCACAATTCTCATCAAAACTGAGCCGAATCTTCTGACAAACCTGAGCCGTCTCCCAGAAACACGGAGAACAACAGCTGTTAGTCACGGCGCCGACACTCCTCCGCTGTGGTCGTATAGTTTCCCTCACAAACCGATGGCTTTTATAACTCCACCACTTCACGGTTCGTCTGTGACATTTGCAATCTGAAAGGAGGAACGGTGCCGGTGTTAAAAAGAGTCTGCACCTTCGCTCGAGGCAGAGGAGAAGCCCACGCTTGTTCCTTTAATCTGCACATCATCAGGCTTTTATTGAACACGAAGTAATTGGTTTTGAGAATAAACTGATGATCTGTTCGAGGCTCGACAAGATGACACATGGCCTCAATCAAACCGTCACTGCGGGAGGTTTATGTCGAGGGGTTTTTCTGTCAAAGCAGGCAAAATTGAGCTTCCACACTTGAGTTGAAGTCAGACAAACAAGCTAACCCGAGTCTGGATCAGTACCTGCTTCCTGCGACATTACGACCCGTCTGCCGGCTTCATCAGACTCTCAATCATCCGACGCAGAGAGAAGTCTTGTTTTTCCACTCAGAAGTTATTTTCCCCCGGCGGCCGCAGTCAGACTGATGATAAAAGTCCCGATGTTTCATTGTCTTCAGCTTCATTTACATAATCACAGTCGTTCTGTCTTTATTTGATCTCTCTATCATCAGTGTCAGCAGTCAGAGTCGGTCCGTGACAGCTTTTCTTTAGTCTGGAGACACTGTGGTGGCTGCACGCTGCAGCGAACATGGCCTTGATGGGCTGATAATTCAATTTGGTTGTTGAATTTCTCTGAAAAAAAACAATTATGACGATCCAAAAATGATCCATATCTGACACATTATTCCTTTTAATGCTTCAAAATTCTGTTTATTGTGATTTCACACCAATAACTGGACACCTGCGTTAATAATTTGATCTTAATTTCAACCCTATCGCCCGGTCTCACCTCACAGGGATCAATAAAGGAGATCAGCAAATAGTTTCCGGATGTCAGTTTCTTTCTGTACTCGTTGGTGTTTTAGTTTAAAGCACTGACATCAGGTTTCTTTTGCTGTTTTTCCACCAACAGTACCAGCTCGCCTCGCCTCGGCTCAGCGTGGCTCTACTTGGTTTGGTTTCAGACGCGTTGAGTTTCCATCTAGAATTAGTATCTCTTCAACGTGGGCGGGTCGTCTTCAACGTGGGCGGGTCGTCATCAACGTGGGCGGGTCGTCATCAGTGACGTACTTATCCCTGCGACACATAAACAGGGCTAGCTGTGGGCTACGCAAAACACGTCCACCTTTACATTTCCTGTCGCACCATCGAGCTCGTTCTGGATGCGTCTTCAGCGACAACACTCAGGAGCGTCTCCACCTCTGCCACGGTCCACGCCGTGTTCCTGCGCGTTGTTCCTTCCATGTAATCGCTACGTTGACTGAACGCAGATGCTAGTTTTTAAAGGTAGCGGGTGTCAGGCTCGGACGTCGCGCTCGTCACGAGTCGTCAAGTGGCGTCGCTCTCTGTCCAATCAGTGGCCGGCTGCCAGCTTACGTCACACAGAAGTATCAGCTCAGCTCGGTTGGAACGTATACGGAGGTGATGCTAAAAAAGCACCACTTTAGCAGGTACCAGGTACCAGATTTCAGTAATGGGAACGCAAAAAAGGCGAGCTGAGTCGAGGCGAGGCGAGCTGGTACTGTCGGTGGAAAAACGGCATTAGTCGATCTACTGAAGACATTCGTACAGGACTGTTGGATATTTCTTGCATGTTATGTTTCGATTGCAGTATAGTTGATTTTAAAAGAACAAAGCCAATCAAGAACTTCGCATTCCTACTAATCATAAATCATATTGCAGTAATACCTGGCAGATTAATCACAATATGATTTTTTTGGGTGGAATCTGGCTCAACAGCATCACCCTCGTCTTCTTAAGGGTCCAACTTCTGTATTTCCAAGTCATCCTACAGTTCCTCTGGATTCAAAACTCTTTCTCTGATATATGAAGTGTCGAGGCTCTCTGACAGTCGAAGCGGGCGATGGAGGCGTTTTAATATCGAGCCGAAACATGTTTTATGCATGAAGGAACATACGATCCACAGCTGATGGTGGAGCGCCGAGATAAAAGCCTGAACAGCTCCATCATAACAACACGGGGGATTAAATGTAGACATCAGCTGAGCCGTCTGACGGGTCAGAGAGAAGGTTCAGCTGCGGCGGTCAGAGATGGAAATACCTGCTGATCTGTTACGTCTCTATTCGACAAACTTTTCCTTTTCTTTTCTAGAGACGTCTGTTTTAAACCAGTTAATAAAAGATGGTTGGACGGTTCTAAATACTACAATACCCATGAGCCTTAGCTACTGGTACGGAGAAGTCAGTCAGAGGCTCCAGACGTCTTGTCTTGTTTGTCGACACCGTCAGCTTCAGCTCATTATTAGCTGTAGACTTTAAGCTCTTGCGTCTTTGTTAGCTCGTCCTGTAAAGTTTCTATGATCACAGGCTTTTTTATCAAAGTACCAGATATTTTATCGGAGTTGTTAAACTTGTGCTGTGATGATTCAGCTGTGAGTCACCGACACCAAACATCATCTGTGGCAGAAAAGAGCAGCTCTATTTTTAGGAATCAAACCCAGTGATCACCTCTTCTGATGGGTGTCATGAGTTGTGAACCCTTTTATTTCCTAACATGGGAATATTTCCCTTCGCTGTTATCCGTCTCAGGTGATGGGAATGAATCGTAACTACATTTATTCAGAAGTAAAATAATGAGTCAATAAAAATGTATTGATGGTGGGAACAGTTGTGATAACTGATGGATCATGAAGGTGATTTATCCAAACTGTTCTCTGGTTTGAGGATTTGCTGCTGAACATTTGGGAGTCAGATCCTCGCTGAGTGTTTCCACCTTCAGAAGAGTCGTCTTCCTCCTCTTCATCGGCCGCGTTGACACTCAGACAGTCGCAAAACACTCGTCGTCCGTGCCTTTAATCTCCTGACTCGCAGCCCGGCGCTCTGCTGGCGTGTAAATAATTTAGTGAAATTTTAAAGCCCCAATTAATTGGAGCAGCAGGGAGGGAGGATGTCCCCCGCTGACTGATTCATTAGTAATAATGGCTGACATTTGAGTCGCCAGACAAAACGGAGGAGAGCCTATAGAATCGGGGGAGCCGCCGAGGGAGGGCTGCAGCCCGATTTAAGGTCCACTCGGCCGTTATAGTGCGTCAGCGTGTGGTTCTGTGCAGGTCCGACGGTTCAGTCTGAACCCAACCCGAGTCCTCAAGCTGCCAGGTATTTATTTTATTAGCCTCCTCTCACAAAAATCTGATATAAAGGCCAAAAAATGTAAACTAGAAATATAAATGTGCAGCGCAGACACTGATATCAAAAGGTTTTATTAGGCTTTTATATGAAACCTCAAGGTTTTATGTAGAATCATTTTGTTCTGTATCTTCGACCGAAGAACAAATTGTCTGAAAAGATTCTATAAAATGTCAACAAAGTACTTTCTTTCTATTCTTTGGGCACTATAAAATAAATTCTATAAATACAGACGTTAAACTGTGTAGATTTATATGTGTGTATGCTTATAGCTTGTTCTATAGACAGGAGTTATATTGATAAATATAATATAATAATGAATAATATTCTGTATATTGTCCAGCCCGACTGATAAGCAGTGTTTGGGTCCAGTGCTGACCGAGCACCGTTTCTGCACTTTGTTCTTTAAAACCAAAAAGTTTCCATATCAGCTGATATCGACAACAAACCTGCTGATACCATTAAATCTGGGATGGGTCAGTAATATCAGCCGACCGCACATGTCGGTCAGGCTCTAATATATTGATGGATTGATGTCCGATACACCCTATTACAGACTGAAGCCCCATTTACACGAAGGGAAAACGCAGATATTTCCAGGCGGTTTGGCCTCTCATTTACACGAAAACCCCGTTTTTATCACAGAAAACGATTATTTCTAAAAACTCCGGTTATGTGTTGTCGTGTCAGCTGGGAGAAACGGGGTTTTAGCTTCTCACGCTCATTAGGCTATGCGCCAGAAAATGCTTAACGTCATGTGAGCGTTGTTTTGAAAGGAACAGGAAGTCGCTCGTGTTATTCGTTGTTGTTGATTCTGAGGATTCTGATTGGCTTGCATGGCTTTATCCTTCTCCCTACACTGCTGCCCAGAGGTTTGGCAGAGTTAGAATGGCGCTCGACGGCGTATTTATGATGTAAATGACAACTTTTTTGAAAACGATGTTGTGTGCACGATGTTATTTTTGAAAACGGAGGGGGGGAAATATTCGTTTCTCTAAATACCCTGCTATGTATAAACGTGGACTGAAACCTCTGCACCATCCTCCACAGATTCAAGAGCAGGAGAGAAACGTTTAGTGACAGACATTTAAAACTGCAGCAGATTGATCACTGCATGAATCACTTTGGCACGTCTTGAGTTTTTAAAACTGTGTGATGCAAAGCAGACCTGGAGGAGCACTTACGAAAAAAAAAAGAGGAGGGTCTGACTTTAACGTAGCGTTCGGTACAGAGTCATCGATCTGGACTCTGAGGGCGTCTAGACGGGGGGTCAGAAGAACCTCCAGCAGGCTGACAGGAGGCTCAGAGCCGTGAAGAAGGACTGACCTTTACACACACACACACACACACACACACACAGACACACACACACACACACAGCGGCAGTCTTGTCTATTTCTATTTATTTTGTGCATTTACGTGCTAGTATAGTCGTGTGACAGCTGTTAAAAACTTCTCCCTCCTGATTGAGTAACGTTTAAAACTAAAGAAGAAGAAGAAGAAAGAAACTTTACATTTGACAGTTGTTGTTAGAACTTTACGTCGACACCGGGAGCCGTTGAAGCCTTGAAGCCGGGACTCATCGACGGGAAGTCGAGAAGTATCGAGAGACACGTCGCCGTTGATAGAAAGCTCAGACGGAGTGTGAGAGTAATTGCAGCCCACAGTGAAGTGGAGTCGACACATTCAGACTCCACGGCATCATTTCTCCTGCGATGGAACATCAGAGCCATGTTCGTTCGTTCGTTCGTTCGTCCGCGGTCCATTTCATCCGGGATGGAAAGCAATCAGACGAATCGAAAACAGTAATCATCCTGACACGGAAAAAATAATCGGCGCTGGTTAACGAGACGCCGGCTGCTCCATTAGTCCGTCTTCACGCCAGCCGCCATTATTTAAAAATGACCATTTAACCGTCTGCTGATGACTGAGAAAGGCCGACGGTCGTGTTTTTCAGTCCGGTCAGTCGCTCGCGATTCTGCTCGCACCGTCCAAAATAGCTAATTGATGTTTTGGTGTTGTGTGATCATTAGATCCATTCAGCCTCTGTAGAAAACAGAGTCTGATGAAATGACTCGATTGGTAAAAAAACACAGCAGGGACGAGAGCTGACAAGGAATCACAAACTCTATTGTGATCATCCGTCAGATCTGTTAGCGTAGTTGTACGCAGCTGATGTAGGCTGTGACACATTTCAGTGTGTAGTTGCATTGTTGTGGTCAGTCTCAAGAAAAGAAGCACAATAAATTCATACATCACTGTTACAGATTCATCGTCTCCATGTCAGGAGTTATTAGATGGATTACAGCCTCGACGCCGCGTCTTAACAGCACCAGAGTGCCAGACTATTGTGTTTCATCGGACGCTCTGGAGGAGGTATTGAAACTAGCCTGTGAATATTCTCATTCATCCAGGTCATAGTTATCCCAAGGAAATTGAATCGAACGCAACTGGATTTGGTTTTTGTCTTTGAAGGCGTTTCACCTCTCATCCAAGAGGCTTCATCAATTGATGAAGCCTCTTGGATGAGAGGTGAAACGGTTTCAAACATCCAGTATCGATATTATTAATATTTCCGTACTTTGACATCACCACTGCGATATCCAAACCGTCAGGATAAAGCAGCAACCGCTTCTGATCGAGAATATGTCTGATAAAAAGTCGCAAATATCAATGGCGAAGAGGCAAAACATGAGGAGAAGTCGCACTAAACAGGTGAAATCATAGATACTAAGGGCTTCCTCCCTTTTTCTTTCCGTTTCTCTTCTTGTGTACCGATTCGTTTGGTGGACAGCCAACCAGTCGCCAATTCTACATGATCTGTCAGCTGGAAAAGCCGCCAACAAAGCCTGACTGGTGCCGACACACCATCAAAACCATGACCACAGATGCTCGCTGGCCATCAGCCTGGTGTGTCGGCGCTCTAAAGCCCTTCACATCTGGAGACTGCAGGTTTTATTTTATTGTTCTTAAATACAAATCGTGTGTGAGGTCGTTACTGGCAGCATGACCGTGTAAAAAACTATTGTGATCATCCGTCAGATCTGTTAGTGTAGTTGATGCAGGCAGTGCTTCGTTGATGAGGCTGTGACACATTTTGGTGTGTAGTTGCATTGTTGTGGTCAGTCTCAAGAAAAGAAACACAATAAATTCATCCATCACTGTTACAGATTCATCGCCTCCATGTCGGGAGTTATTAGATCGATTACAGCCTCGATGCCGTGTCCTAACAGCACCAGAGTGTCCGACTATTGCGTTTCATCGGACGCTCTGGAGGAGGTATTGAAACTGTTTCAAACAGCCAGTATGGATATTATTAATATTTCCGTACTTTGACATCACGACTGCGATATTCAAACCATCAGGAGAAAGCAGCAACCGCTTCTGATTGAGAATATGTCTGATAAAAAGTCGCAAATGGCACCGGCGAAGAGGCAAAACATGAGGAGAAGCTGCACTGAATGGGTGAAATCATGGATACTAAGGGCTTCCTCCCTTTTCCTTTCCGTTTCTCTTCTTGTGTGCCGATTCGTCTGGTGAACAGCCAACCAGTCGCCAATTCTACATGATCTGTCAGCCGGAAAAGCCGCCAACAAAGCCTGACTGGTGCCGACACACCATCAAAACCATGACCACAGATGCTCGCTGACCATCAGCCTGGTGTGTCGGCGCTCTAAAGCCCTTCACATCTGGAGCCTGCAGGTTTTATTTTATTGTTCTCCAATACAAATCGTGTGTGAGGTCGTTACTGGCAGCATGTTAAACCGTGTTAGTCAGACTGGTGCACCGGCACAGTGGACGGCAGGATTTCATGCATTTCAGACTTTCATCGTGGTCTTGAGACGGATGAATCTTTCAGTACTTCTGACCCTGTGCACCAACTAAACTGCGTAACAGGCATCGATAGCTCCATGTACAGATTAAGTCAGGATAAAGCAGCAACCATTTATAATCGAGAATATGTCTGATAAAAAGTCGCAAATATCAATGGCGAAGAGGCAAAACATGAGGAGAAGTCGCACTAAACAGGTGAAATCATAGATACTAAGGGCTTCCTCCCTTTTTCTTTCCGTTTCTCTTCTTGTGTACCGATTCGTTTGGTGGACAGCCAACCAGTCGCCAATTCTACATGATCTGTCAGCCGGAAAAGCCGCCAACAAAGCCTGACTGGTGCCGACACACCATCAAAACCATGACCACAGATGCTCGCTGACCATCAGCCTGGTGTGTCAGCGCTGTAAAGCCCTTCACATCTGGAGACTGCAGGTTTTATGTTATTGTTCTCAAATACAAATCATGTGTGAGGTCGTTACTGGCAGCATGTTAAACCGTGTTCGTCAGACTGGTGCACCGGCACAGTGGACGGCAGGATTTCATGCATTTCAGACTTTCATCGTGGTCTTGAGACGGATGAATCTTTCAGTACTTCTGACCCTGTGCACCAACTAAACTGCGTAACAGGCATCGATAGCTCCACGTACAGACTAAGTCAGGATAAAGCAGCAACCATTTATAATCGAGAATATGTCTGATAAAAAGTCGCAAATATCAATGGCGAAGAGGTAAAACATGAGGAGAAGCCGCACTAAATGGGTGAAATCATGGATACTAAAGGCTTCCTCCCTTTTTCTGTCCGTTTCTCTTCTTGTGTGCCGATTCGTCTGGTGGACAGCCAACCAGTCGCCAATTCTACATGATCTGTCAGCCGGAAAAGCCGCCAACAAAGCCTGACTGGTGCCGACACACCATCAAAACCATGACCACAGATGCTCGCTGGCCATCAGCCTGGTGTGTCGGCGCTCTAAAGCCCTTCACATCTGGAGACTGCAGGTTTTATTTTATTGTTCTCCAATACAAATCGTGTGTGAGGTCGTTACTGGCAGCATGTTAAACCGTGTTCGTCAGACTGGTGCACCGGCACAGTGGACGGCAGGATTTCATGCATGTCAGTTATTGACGAGAGCGAGGACTTTCATCGTGGTCTTGAGACGGATGAATCTTTCAGTCCTGCTGACCCTGTGTACCAACTAAACTGCGTAACAGGCATCGATCGGCTCCGCGGTTACTCTTTGTACTGTCTGACTCTGAGCAGACTTATTGAACAAATCTTCCTCTTGGCCCACCTGGCAGTCGGCCAAACAGTCGTGGCTTATTTCCACTAGAAAACTCTCACATCTGTCTCCTCGTTTCGAGTGTCACCGTTTGAACAGTCGGCTTCGTCGTCGCCGGCCCGGCTGCGTCCTCCTCGTCCGCGGGAGCTGTTTAATGTCCTTTTGTTCTCCGCAGTTTGTGTTGAGTGATGCAGAGAGGCAGATTAGCTGCTGTTAGCAGGCTCATCTGGCGGCAGCCACATCCGTCACCTCCCTCGTCATCCACTTAACGTTCGCCCATTTCCATTCATCACCATAAAGAGGAGTCGCTGTGTGTCGCCTCTCAGCGGCGCCGCCCCCCCCGCTGATTTCAAATATCTCTGCTGATTCCTCCGACACTAAAACAATAGATTTATCTGCTGTTTCTCTTTTATCTCCGTGTCGAAACTCTTCAGATTCCACCGATCTCGTTCCGCGTCGTTACTCCTGTTGCTCCACGGCGGCTTCTCTCCATCTGCTGTTGTTGGTTCACTCTCCGCAGGTTCTATCGCTCACACGAGGCGGCGTTGCCAACAGACCATCTTTGTTGTCGGTGCAGTTTATCCATCTCAGTTAATCAAACTAGCAAAGCCGTTTAAAGCAGGAACGTGTCTGCCAGACGTAGGACTGTACGGAGAAACCCAAAAAGCAATCAGAGTTGTTTTTTTACAGTCACATAGGTTTCCTTGTTGGAGTTTTGTATTTGTTGGACCTGGGCGCTGGTAACGACCTCGGGTAATCATATGGACACATTTCAACAGAAGCATACTGAAGAATTCCCTCATAGGCTGTTAACATGCAGAGTGTTTATTGTTCACAGATGTTATTGTTCAGTTTTATCAGATTAGAGAGCAAATAAAAAGCCCCTTTCAGACATGGAGGGAGAAACATGTCAGGCTTCATCTATCTGACATACAGCAGCTGCATTAAACCAACATGCTGCCAGTTTTATAATATCTGACAGGTCGTCTTGCAGAGTTTAAAGTTATAAATCTTCCTCTTTATTCCTTTATTCAGATCCGAAGAGGAAACAAAGCTGAATATGTTAAATGTTCTGGTCCGGTTCGATGTCGTTTGTCTCTCCGTCAGCTGCCGCCCCTTCGAGCTCTCGGCCTCCATTAGATGAATCATTTTCTCGCTGATGTTCTGATCTTCCGACTCTCAGAGCGACTGACGGGGAGAGGTGAAGCAGCCAGCTGAGAGACTGTTGAATGTCACGCTGAGTCAGTCTGAGCCACTTATTCTCCTGTCAGAGTCAGCGAGCGTCGCTTTGGGTAAATAAATCTGCCAAAATCCACAACGGGCGGACCGGGACGGGACGGTCCTGTTGGCACTATTTCAGTCTGAAATGTCTGAAAGGAGTTTGGGAAAATGGCATCAGCCAATCCAAGCCTCAACATTTCTGAAGAAAAAGGAACTTAAATTCTTTTTATATCTCAATAAAAGGAATTTGAAGTATTCAGAGTATTAAAATAGGCACTAACCCAGATGGAAGTTGATAATATGTCATAACCACAGTGTCTTTTTGTTTGGGTTGTGCTGCATTCAGTCGCAGCTGAGGGACGTTTTCATAAAACATCTAAAGAAGAAGCTCGAACGGTCGCACGTTCTAAAAATATCTCATTTCTGAGACACTTTTGATTTGTGCGTGTAAATAATTCACAAAGCATCATAGCACTAAAAGTCTGAATTATTGGGACATTTGTTCAAACAAACTTCTGAAGATATATTCTCAAGGTTTATTTCTGTTCAGTCGTCAGTAATCAGGTTGTGTGACTGAAGATGAGTCGCCACCCAGATCTTGTGTTGTGCTCATTGATGGAAGACGTTGCATTGGGTTGTCAACATTCATCCAAGCCTGGAGATGCTCTGACGACATCCTATAAGTTGCTTGTAGCAGTTTATTCTAAGTGCTGTATCGTAGTCAACTGGACTTGTTTCAGTCCGTTGAAGACGTCTCACCTCTCGTCCAAGAGGCTTCTTCAGGTCTAACCAACTGGAGGGGAGTCGCAGGGTTTTAAACTCTGTGTGGGAGTGTCCTTACAGAGTCGTCAGGGCTACCTGTGCCTTCATGTGGGTTGCTAGGGCTAGGTGAGACCAGGTGTAAATGGTCGTTCAAGGGGTATTCCGCTGTAAGTTTAATCCATGGTCTAACACACCTTGACACCGAGTAAGACTCCCCCTCGAGAGGTCAAGTTAGCTGACCGCTAGCTTAGCTAGTTTTAGCAACCTCAGAAAAGACCGCACGATAACAATACACTGCAGCTTATGTCTCCAACTAGAAACCGCCATCAAAAAGCCACAATTAATGGTGAGAACAGCAGCAAACTTCAGCAACAGTACATGTACAGTCCCAGCACACAGTACGAAGCATCAAACATCTGCTAGCTTTGCTGGATTTGTATTAAAAACACAGCACAACTCACCCTCTCCTCCACAACTCACCCTCTCCTGTAGACAACCTGCTTGTTAACACTTTTGCTAAGCAGCTCCAGTCAAGATTTCGGCTTTTAAATTGGGTATAAATAAAGTCCCAAGCTACTTCGGTCGTTTAGGAGAAACCTGTAACGCTGTTTTTGGTGAGCTGTTGTTCAGTTCTTTTGAAAAATGGATAAAAGCCTTTCTTAAAGTGAGTTAATCAGCACCAGTTTGATTGATATTCCCTTGAATGCACAATAGAATATGATTTAGGAAAAGTAAAAACAAAATCTGAGCATGATCAAAAAAAGGAGGCTTAAAAAGGAAATGAACTGAGATACAAAAGATTGTATAACAAAGGTTCAGTTGTTTTCTGAGCTACACACACAAAAGGAAAACTAAAGCGATAAAGACTAATGGATGAATAATGATTAATGTCCGGCTGTCAGTGCTCATCGTTCTGTATCTTCTCCTCGGCAGGGCTTCCTGAAGAGCGAGCGTGTTTCCCGGATGGTTCAGAGCGGCGGCTGCTCGGCCAACGACTTCCGCGAGGTCTTCAAGAAGAACATCGAGCGGCGCGTCCGAAGCCTCCCGGAGATCGACGGCCTGAGCAAAGAAACGGTCCTGAGCTCCTGGATCGCCAAGTACGACGCCATCTACAGGGGGGACGAGGACATGCGGCGTCAGCCACAGCGGGCGCACCTGAGCGCCGTGTCGGAGCTCATCCTCAGCAAGGAGCAGCTGTACGAGATGTTCCAGCAGATCCTCGGCGTCCGCAAGTTCGAGCACCAGCTGCTGTACAACGCCTGTCAGGTGAGCCGCGAGAAGTCAACAGGTAGACATGGACACGCTTCACATACCGAGGCATCCTGAGCTGTAGTTCCACTAATGTCCACTAGATGCTGCTGTAGGGAAACTTTGAAACGTTCATTTTATTTCAGATTTAAATTGACGAATCGATGCCTTTAAAGTGCCTTTTCTTCCATGTTTTCCAAATTCCATCGATGTATTTTTGGAGATCATAGTGCAGTAAAAGATTATTGGGGTAGTAGTAAGTTTAAGTAAGTTCAACCCAATGCAGAGGCAGATGTCGGCCCACCATTCAGTCCGGTTCTGCTCGAGGTTTCTTCCTGTTAAAAGGCAGTTTTTTCTCGGCACTGTCGCCAAGTCATGGGGGGAAATGTTGGCTCCCTGTTGTGGGAATGAATCGAGTAGTTTGGTTTATACCTGCTCAATTTGGAAAGTGCCATGAGATTACTTTTGTCGTGAATTGGCGCTATAAAAATAAAGATTGATTGATTGAGCAGGATGTCTTAGACTGAGTGGTCGTTGGTGTTTTCGCTCCACAGCGACAGAGAATAGCAGGCGGTCAAGAATGAAAACGTATTCGTCACGTTGTGCCTCCTGGTGATGCAGTTTATTCAGGGACTTTACGAAGCTCCCAGAGAACTGAAACGAGTCATCTTACGCCAAAGAGTGAAATGTGAGCGTGCCGACACTGGATGTGTGTTTTTCCCAGTCAGCGTTCCACCGAGGGACCGCCCGTCTTAACGGATCTGTTTCTGTGGACTTGAGTTGCTTTCTGTTTTTTTGTGTGGTTTGTGAACTGGATTGGAACTGAACTCTTCTGGGGTTGTGGAGAGGACAAAGCAGACTATTTACCAAGTGGATTGGACAAGTCTTACACAAACACAAACGCACACACACACACACCAAAATTGAATGGAGTTGTGGTCTTTTTGTTCTTGCAGTGCTGCTTTTTGGACACGAATATTTCACTGCTGCCTGTGATTTGCCTTATTAAACCTTTGGTTTCTCAGATTTTAAATAAATAATCACCTACACCTGTATTCTGTAGGTTCATCTGGGCTGACAGGACACTTTAATGGCTCATTAATTTATTGCAGACACAGTAGAAACTCACCGACCTTGCAGTTTTAAAGCTGAAAGAAACTCCAAATGTGGAAAAGTTGAAAAAGTGGAGTTGTCTATCAATGTAGCTGGCTCAAGAGTGTGTTGTGTCTCCACACCTTGGGATAATTCAGAACACACATATATTATCACAAATATCGTTGGACGGCTGTTTTTCGTTGCTTCCCTTCTCTTGTATTTTCTCATCGATGCAGTAAATCCGACCTGCCCTCTGGTCTCCTCACCTCTCTGACCCTCAGTCCATCGCTGCCTCCTCATTAGACCCCACTTTTTTTTTTTTGTCTTTGCATTTTTACAGCTCTGATTAAAAGTTAATTTAACTTTATAAATTCAGTGAGTTTGGACGGTCTTGGGGCAAACGGCCTCGTTAGCAGCAGACTCTGCAGGAGCATCGTGAAGGTCTCTTGCCGTATCTCGGCACTGTATTTAGACGGTCACTGAATCTGCACAGCGAGCACCGTCACCACCGAGTGCTTCAGCCGTGATGATGAAGACTGTCGCGTGAGGACGGGAGTGGAGTTAAACAGGAAGATGAGTGTTCAGGTTTACAGGGGTGGCTTCAGGTTGTTACTGCAGAGCTTCTCCACCACCTCTTGGTTATAATGAAAATCAGAGTTCGAGTCCCTCTGCTTCCTCCTTCCTCTGCAGCACGGAGACAAACTTTTTCTGGAAAGCTCCTGTTGCAAATGCACATATAGTGCGGTGGTTTATTCATCAAGATCGATGGCTTCCACTGTGTGCAGCGGCTGTGTAGTGCCGGTGAAAGAAGAATTCGAATCCATAATTGATTTGTTTTACAAAGACCGAGAGCATCATGAATCTGGCCACGATTCAACTCTTCAGTTTTTAGAATATCTGCCCCGACAGCTCTGCAGACGGTAATTGTAAAACCCAGCTGAATTTCTTCGGTAATAAAACACATTTAAAAGCGATTTCATGGGGCGAAAATGTGTTTTTCAAGGCAAATCTTTCTTTTTAACCATCAGCTCTGTGGGACTGGAGTTGTGCTCCGTTTTCATCCAAACCTTTTGAATGGATGCAGCTTCTTTTCAAGCCTCAGACCCATTCAGCGTGACAGAAAAGATGCTTTATACCTCCAGCCGACATCATCATCATTATTAAACCCCATCGTCTCCCCAATAACAGCGAACACAAAGTTGATGAGCAACTATCTGGAACAACATTTCCTCTTTTCTTTCACTTTGTTTTCAGTCTTCGGGCCTGACTGGTTCCGGTCTCGTTGAGTCCTGGTTCCGGTCTCGTTGAGTCCCTCGGAGTCCGTCTCCTGACCTGCAGGGACGTAACTCATCGTCCGTCTGTAAACTTTAAAGGTCACATTTAAAGTTCACAGACTGCAGCAGAGAGGATTATCATTCACTTGTCGTCTTACAGGTGTTCAGCGTCTTGTAATGCTTTTTCCCTCCTTCCTCTCCTCTGTCTGTTTGCTGTGGACAAATGAAACGTCCGAGCCGGAAGCAGACGGGACGAGACGGAGACACCGTCTACTTGGTCTCGTAATAGCCTTTAACCACTTATATCCACAGAACCGATGATGGTCAACGTACCTGTGGTCATCCCGACAATATCGTTGAAGTATTTATACAGAGACATTTGGTCAGAAATGTCAGTGAATGTGAGAGAAGTTCCTGTTCCTGGTGCAGTTTTGGAGAATGTTTCATCATGAACATATTGAATTTTCCATAAAAAGAAAGGTTGCAAAAATACTGTGTATGTTGTCAGTTATCGTTCTTAGAAAGCAAATCATAATAGGTGCAGTAACCGGTCAGACTTGAAACTGGGTTTTGTTAAGTTCACGGGACGACAAACATCAGCAGCCACAGTTACTGTATTTTATTACATTAATTCAGGACATTAGTGTAGTAAAAAGTGGTTGTGGGCCTGTGATAGAGGTTAGCCAGCGACTGTTCTCCCATCTTCAGTGGGGAGATGATTCCTCCACTGTGAGGCCTGAACAGGATGTGGGTCTTTACTGAGTTACATGTGGACGTGCACTGGAGTCCGACTGGAGTGGTATTGGGAAATCGACGGGCAGGCTCGTTCCTCACAGCTCAAATCCGGCCAAAGCCGTCTGCTCGGTTAGACACCGCCGGAGGAACGAGAGGAAAATCCGTTCTGTTTGTTCATTTGGGTGAAGAGACTTTGAAGGCCGGTCCACGAGCCCTCCCAGTCTCTGAACACCACTCTGCAGAGGAAACAGTGCGTCAGTAATCCTCAGCGATTCTCCTCTGCTGATTATTTCCTTCTCTGTAACCAGCGCCGAACATAAATAGCTTCCATTTACAGATGACTTCACGGCCCATTGAGGCATCATTCTCGCCTGTATAACAACCAGAGTGAGTCTGTTGCCAGGACAGATTCTATTATTGTCCTGCTTCATTAGTCGCCTGAATAGGAAGACGATGAAGAGGAAAGGCTGAGAGGAGGAGAAGAGGGCACAGAAATAAAAAAGGATTCAATTTTAAATGCTTACCTGTGTTTTCAGGTTTTCATTAAACTCTTGGTGTCATGTTCTGCCTTCAAAAAAACTGTCGTCACACTTTCCAGCAGCAGCAGAGAAGTGTTTTCATCTAACGAGCTCTGATAGACTTAACGAACACCGGCTTATTCCTGGAAGGAGTTCGCTGCTGTTACTTTGGGAATGTCCAGAAGCTCGTGTATCAGCGTTTCCACAAAGTTAAAATCATCATTAATTACTTTCAAGACTTTCTAATCTCCTTTCCATTTCTGTCAGATCTTGTATCAGTGTTTTAGTTTCTTGCTCCTTTGGGTTGCCAGGTTGGGTGTGTTGTACGGGTCGGGTGTGAACGTAGATTCGTTCCTTGTCCCTCTTTATCTCACGTCTCTTTCACCATGTCCAGCTCTCATGTCTCATTTTACTTTAATGTATAAAGCTTCTCTCGTTATGATGTCCTGGAAGCTTTTTGTAAGCAGTACGCAGATGATATAGTTCTATATTTATGAAAAGTTATATTAGCGATTAAATGCGTTGAAATGACGTCTTTGTACAGAGACCACATTTCACCTTATCAGTGCAATATGACTTCAGAGAAAGACCTTCACATTAATCACTATCGTCTCTCTTCAACCTGGAAATTAACAAATGATCACAATAATTACACCAATTGTTGTTTTACGACTCGTTGAAGCAGATTCTCAAACCGAAGATCATCCAGGTTTCAAGTAGAAATCAACTTTGAAATCCTGTTTTTTCGCTCACTGAGGTGAAAGATATTTCTCTCAGGAGTCGTTGTACAGAAATGTATTTCCTTAAGATGTAGAGATCAGCTCTGAAACGCCTGAACGGTTTTTCCCTTCTACTGACTGCAGCATCAACACCGAGGGAATCCTTCAGCCCGTCACGATCAGATCTGTCAGATTGAACCTTCTCTGACTGCTCAGCAGGTTCGTTCCCTCTGGAACGGCTCGCTTCGACTGTCGGACTTTAACAAAGTCTGCTCTCTACCACCAACCAGCTGCACTTCAGCCACACTTTGCTATATTAAATATTTTTAATCTGAATTTAATTTGATTCTGACTGTCGAGGCTCTGCGCGCCAGTTACTGAAAGTGTTATTTACTGAACTAATTATTGATTACAGCTCCTGTAATCATGAGGACTCAACGTACGACACGTTAGACGGGACACCACACAGACAGACAGACTGACACATACACTGCTATGAAATTATTTTCTGAAGGCAGTGACCCATCATTTTTAAAGAATTGATTTGGAGCACAGGTGAGGAGAGCAGTGCGTTTGATCAACTCGTCGACGTGCTGTTCAGGATCGTGACTTCACAGGATTGTGGACTGCAGAGACGTGAGGGAGGAGGGAGGAGGCGAACGCTCCTCCGTCAGCGGTGGCAAAAAGATGGAGGGAGATAAAAATAGAAGAGAGGAGGAACTCCAGCTGTGGAGGGACGGGGGAGAGTCCAGGTGTTCAGATCAGCAGGTCTCAGAGGATAAACAGCAGTGACAGTCACCTGTGTGTGTGTGTGTGTGTGTGTGTGTGTGTGTGAGGCTTCATTATTGATTAATCTGCCAGTTAATTGTATGATTAATCGATTAGGCATTTAAAATCACAGTTTCACTTTCTCTTTTGCCCTACCAGACTCTTTATTTACTGTCGTAAATGACAAAGAGAAGCAGAAAATGTTTTGACATTTGTGCTTGAGAAGTAACATTTTGCTGATTTCTTTCAATCGACCAATTGATATCTCGATCTTGATATAAAGTGACATTACATTATTTTAAGATTCCTCTACCTTACAAACTGAGCTGAAAATCTATCTGCTCATAGTTAGTAATAATACATCATATGCTACGTTTGGTCAGAGATTCAAAATAAAGTTTGCAGACAAACAGTTCTTATATTATGACTTTTGGACAGTTTGATGAGGTTTAGGCAAAAAAAAACTACCTGGTCAGCTGTTGGACAAGATCAAACTTTGGATTAAAACAACAACGTACAGACGAATCACTCTGGACTCGTCACAAACAGGACGTGAACCCCTTTCATCAGCCGCCTCCTGACTCTGACTTCTCTCAGTCTTTATACTTCTGCACTGGAGGGGCAGAAGAAGTATTGGGCCACTGATGTCGTATTAGACGCCTTGGAAGTGAGAGCTTGACTGGACCATGTTCCTGTTCTGCATGTTCACCTCAGCACTGTCAGGTTCCCTTAATGAGGGACTGTGACCATCTGATAAACTTCACAGCAGCCTTTTCACCAGTTTTCAGTTGTCAAAAAAAGGTGTGTATCAGTGGAAGGTTTCACACTGACGCGCTGTCTGGAATATATTTATTTTTTAACACCACACTCAGTACATCCAGTGGCTGCAGTCTGCACGCTGCCAGTTTTAATTCCCGCTTCATACATAGGTGTGAATGCACGACATAATTAAAAGTTATATCCAGCCTGACTGTGACCCGCAGGGGGAACGTCTGATTACAGCTCTGCAGAGTCATGATGCTGGTAGAAATACAGTCAGGATGTTTCTCTGCAGGAATCTGTAGAATCTTTACGGTTGGTTTGGTGTTTGGATACCATCACAGGGCTGGTTGTCTTTCGATCGTCTGTGGACAGTCTGGGTTGGTTCATCGTCTGGTTTCATTTGGTCAGAAACATTGTGACATTTTGTTTTCTTGCCCAGTCCATGCATCTATGAAGCGCTTTAGAGACGATTTCAAAATATCAAATTGTACCGTGTGGCGCAATAAAGCCTGAAAAGATGTAATACGTACATGTTCGGGTGCCTTGTATGTTTCAGTATGGCCATAAGGGAAGACTGCACAGGTTCAACCTCCGTCCTCTGCAATGATGATGATTTTGTCTGTCGCAGCACTTAATTTTAAGACTTGTGAGAGAAGTTCCTGTAACCTGGTGCAGTTTCAATCGTCTGTGGACAGTCTGGGTTGGTTCATCGTCTGGTTTCAGTTTGCTTGACAGTCTTTTCTCAAACGTTTGCATGCTCTGCCAGCAGCATGGTACCAAACAGCCCGGTCACCCAGATTTAATGTAAACCACAGGTACGACCGTGGTTGACATTGTTCCAAACGTGGCATATCAAGTTCACATTACATGCCGACCTGCTGATGGTGGCGTTATTAGAAGCAATAAGTCTGCCACACTGCTGACTGCAGCTTGACAAGGGGGAGAGTTCCTGCTGTTCTGATGGCGACCAAAGCCAGCTGCTTGTCACGGGAACGCGGGCAATCACCCGCTGTTTGAGGCTCCTGAGGTCATG
This sequence comes from Lagodon rhomboides, assembly GCA_039737535.1. Lineage (NCBI taxonomy): Eukaryota > Metazoa > Chordata > Actinopteri > Spariformes > Sparidae > Lagodon > Lagodon rhomboides. The sequence continues at coordinate 31,269,301 of CM077793.1, read as the reverse complement.
TTTGCAGCGCTCCGTGTATTTTTATGTGAGCGTCTGACACTTCGACGTGTGGATGTCACCTGCGTGACGTATCGACATGTTGCGAGAGACTTGGAACAGCGTCACGTGACGGCTGCTGGTTGTCATGGAAATGCTCTGTGGGGCGGAATTAGAAAGGCTGCCAACAAAGACGACCATAACAGAAGTCATGGTAACAAAGCCAGAGAGTGTGTGTGTGTGTGTGTGTGTGTGTGTGTGTGTGTGTGTGTGTGGCTGTAGGTGTGTCGGTAATTGTCTCGATCATCCTCACACACACGAGAGGCAGTTTAATCAGCAGCAGCTCTAATGAATCTCAGGTTCGTGAGATTCTTCTCTTAAAATAGAAATTCTTGTTAAGAAACTCGAACGTGTGTGAATTCAGTCGCCTGCAACAGAATCTCACTTCTTCTGACTCTTCACTGAAGATTAAAGGTCGAGCAGAAAAGTCAGCCGGTTCTGTTTTTGAGAACTTTTCTTTACTTTTGAATCAGACACTGACGTTATAGTTTTGTCTTGGACGACATGCTCGAGTCTGATTTGTAATGATTTGATTTCTCTTCATGCAGGATGTTTTATTTGTCTTACTGGCCGTCGCTGCTGTTATTTCTTAATCAGGTTGATAAACCTATTTGTGTAACGAGGCCACTGAATCGTGTTGAACAGAGAGTTTGATTAGCGGTGAAGAGGCTGCGAGCTCTATTATCTCAGTGGCGTTAATTAGATTTGAGTGTAATTAAGCAGAGACACAACCAGGAATGCAAAGTAACGGCAGCAGTCGTTGTTTTTCTGACCACAGAAAGTTAATCACACAGACACGTCAGCTCAGACAAAACGCTCCTGGGTTACACTTTTATTATTTATATTTACAAAGTTTAGAAAGAGAAGTCCTCAAAACAAAGCTAAATGAGTAAATTAAAAAAAAAAACAGGAAGTGACAAGAATAAGAGGAAGGTTTAAATCTAAAGCAAGTAAAGAAAGTCTGAAAGGATCTTGTTAAAGCTCATGTTCATTCATACACATACAATTAGTGTGCTGCATCACCATAATCTGAATTATTATTAAAGTGAAATACGTCTCGACCTTCTCCGCCACTCTCAGAGATATAAACACAGAGTCATGAATAAACAATAAAAACACATTTAAAAGTGTTTCCATCAGGCAGAACTTCTGACGTGTGCACGCCGGTTTGACCTCCATCACTTTGATAATTAATTCCTTTCTCTTCCTCACAGCGTTGAGTTAATTAGGACTCGGTGATCAGCCGACCTCGTCACTAACGACTGCAGAATGACTAAACACGTCTGTTATTCTTCATGTCTGGATGTCGGCGGTCCGCACGCCGATGCACACGACCGAGTTTCTGAAGCGTCAGCAGAAAGAAAAAACAACCGTTAAATCATCCGTGAACAAATCTCCATCTCCTCACAATTAGTGAAGGCAGGCGTGAGGCCTGACAGGAAGTGTTAGAGGACATGATGGTGGCAATATTAATTTATTAAATAATCAAATTATGTTTATAGCACGTCTCAGGTGCGACCCTCCGAAGATGAAATCCCATTTGAGCTTCATACGCAGTGTTGGGGTTTAAAGGTCCACTGTGTAGTGTTTTAAGTAATTTATTACCTCAAATCAGCGTCTTCATTCATAAATAAGTCCTCATTGGTGTAAAATGATCTCTGCCAACAATCTCACTTCTCCTCCTGAGGGAAGAATCACTTCTCTGTATTTCCATAGGACGGGCGAGCTCTACGGAGGCTTCCATGTCCTTCCGCTCTATAAAAAACGATGAGCTGGTGAGAGGGACAAAAAGCTCTACGTGGTACAGATAAGGCTAAAGGCGTTTTCACTCAGAGCCAGCGTGACTGTGGAACGGAGGAGGAGCTTAGCCAGACGCGCTCGTCAGCTGCAGTTTGAAGTCTGTTTGAAATAACGTACCTCATCACCCGAAACTAAACTTGATGAAGTGCTGTTTGAAGACATGTTGTTGTCAGAGCTTCTTGAATCTTGACACATCCCGCCTGCCGTAGTTCCAACAGGCTGCAACGCACGTTTGAAAACGCGAGGCGCTAGAGAGCAGTATTCGTTTGGATGCAGAATAACATTTAACCACCAGATGGGAGAAATAATTCCACAGTGTGTCTTTAAGTTACTTTTCAGACTAAGTAGAGGCAAAACCACAGATAAGTTAAAACTCTTAGTTTCATTATGTTGCAACTTTACATTTGTTTAGGTTAAATTTTCTACTTCTCTCTTGTCACAACACTGTGCTCATGCTTTGGTTAGGTTTAGGCACAAAACCCCTCAGTTAGGGTTAGAAAAACATCATCTGTTGGCTTAAAATACTTGCAAATGTCCATAAAATTATCCTGTGGTGTGGCTCAAACTGTGGCAGCCTTCTTGGCTTGTAATAAGTCCGTCACCATCTCCTCCTCCTCCTGATGTGAGAGGCATCTGTATCTGTGGTTTGCAGACACTGCTAACGTTATATCCTGGCAGACCCGGAGCAGAAAGCCGGAGTTCAGGCTGGATTTGTCCCCATGACTTCTGTTATGGTCGTCTTTGTCGGCAGTCATTCTGATTTCTGCCCCGCGGAGCATTTCTATGACAACAAGCAGTCATGTGATGCCGTTCAAACCTCTGCACCGTGTCATCATGTCAGAGGGGCGACAAACTGTCAGACACTGATATAAAAAGACACGGAGGAAAGCACTGGAAGCATCCAGCATGCTTTAGTTTTACTCAGTTTTGAGGGCAGAGGGGCTAACAACACCACATTGTGAGGCAGCGGTTCAACCAATCAGCATACTGTGAGGAAGAGCTGTAGTTTAGATGTCAAGAACAGCATGAGAAGCGACTGTTCATTTAAAAAAAACAACAATGGCAGCCCCTCGAGAGGTTAGCGTAGCTGCTATAGCATCAGTTTTATCAGAACTGGAGATTGTGACAAAGGCAGGAGTCGATCAGTGTGAGTATAAGTCAAGTTTACCAACATGGTGAAGGATCAGACTTGTTCAACAGTCCTTCCAGGTATCAGCGTGTTTGTAGGACGGAGCAGATGGTTAAAATGGGAGAGTCACGGGTTAGATAACGAGAGGGACCGAAGACGTCTAGAAACAGAGTTCATGTGGTCCCTCGTTGATTTTTGGTTAAAATTTTCACCCCTCAGCGTTTTTCTCTTGAGCTGCAGGTCCGACGAACTCTTCTGTCTAACTAAAAGAAGTTTGCGACACACTGACGGCTGATTTTTAACTGATTCTCCGGGACTCGCTTTGGCACAGGCTCAAATTAAACAGCTTATCTTTTCCTCTCCGTTATCTCCTCTGAAGGTTCCACTTGTCTCTTTGGCTTCAGGCCAGTTTCAATCAGAGCCGTTTTATCTCTGATTGTCATTTTTAGACGCCTCTGCTCATCACAGATTTGCGAAACGAGGCGCTGTTTTCTGCCTAGTAAGCAAACCTCGTTCAATTTTCACCCCGCTTTCATCTTCTCTTTGAGCGTCGCTGACATCGAGTTTAGCAGACGACTCGTTGGCTGATCCTTCCTGCTCAGAGTGAAGCTCAGCACGGCCTCCCTGTGGTGGAGCGACAGCTGTGAACTGATTTTATAAGCCTCCAGTTCTCCTCCATCAATTCAGGGAGCTTCTTCACTTGTCATAATAAAGAAAGAAAGAGATGACAAAAGACAAGAGTCAATGCAAAGCTTAGAAAAACATACGATAAGGACACGTCTTTGAGAACTCCTGTACATGAGCAGAGTTTCAGCAGTCGTTAAACTCAACGTTATTTCACGTCATCTCAAGCCTCGACTTCTGTATAGCTCTTGCCATTCAGCCTCTGCAGCTCATCTGCATGCTGGCTCACAAAACACCTGCCCAGTTGAGAGATACCTACACATATAAAAAGCTCCCGTTTGAAAGGACGTTTAATTGCTGCGTGACGTGTGGAGACCAAGGCTGTTCCTGCATAGAGCTGTTCATATAGTGTAGCTGTGACTCTCTGCATGCAGCAGAAGCAGTCTGAGGAACAGCCTTGGGCTCCACACATCACGCAGCAATTAAAAGTCCTTTGAACGGGAGCTTTTTGTGTGCAGTTCTTTCTCCTGGTCTTGAACCTAAACCCAAGTTCTCAGGCACTACACTGCTCCTGTTCGCCCGGCTCGGGCTACGATTGGTTGCTTCAATCAACAGCTCTCACTAAACAAAATTAACTTCTTATTGTCTTTGCTCGATAGTGATGGATTCAGCTTATATGATGAAGTTGATGTATTTGCATGATTTTTGGGCGTTTTGACTGAATAGGTCATATGTCAGCGTCTCCCAAAACGACGTAGATGAAGACGTCTGTGGGTTTCCTGTGGTTTCCTCCAGGATATTTGTTGTGGATCCTTTGGGTCCTGTATGTTGAGGACTGGGGCCTCCTTGGATCTGACTTCTTCCAGCACATCCTCCTAGATACCCTTTGGATCCAGGGTATATGGAGGCCCGGTCGACGCCTTGAGCTCTTGTGTTCCTCAAGCCGTTCCTGGGCAGTTTTTGTGGTGTATCAGGTCTCATTGTCCTGCTGGAGGGGCCACTACCATCGGAGAGCGCCGTTGTCATGATATGAGGGGGTGTACTTGGCCCACAACAGTGTTTGGATGGTTGGTTCGTATCACATCGCACCCGCATCAATGCTTGGACCCAAGGTTTCCCAGCAGAACATTGCATTCTAACAAGAATATCGATGTTAATCACATCACCTGTCAGTGTTTTTTTGTTGTGGCTGATAGTTCCGACAACAACCTGACTGTTGCAGAGGAGAAGTGACAGAGGTACAGGACCTCCGTCGTGTAGCTGCAGTGTCGTTTATGCAAAAAGGTTGAGGAAAACATCTTGGCTTGGGTTCAAATCATTGTGTTACCTCTGGAACTTTCCTTATAAACGTACCTACGTATCATCAGACAACATGGTGAACCTGGTAGTCATCTGGCCAGTGTCCCTTGACCAAGGAGGATTTGAACCCTGGACCCTCTTGATGGTTGGCAGCAGTCCATCCGTATCACTTACATCACCGTCTGTACGTGATGTTACCTCAGTATGTTAGCAAGTTATAAGAACTCGTTGACTTCTACTTTCACACTGGAGATAAAACAGCGGTCTCCTGATTGAAAGTCCTGCACTTGTTTAACCCGACCGTTCATCACAAGCTCCTCCATAAACAGACATTTCACTCTTTATACGACTTCTCCTCACGTCCTCCTTTGCAGCTGTATTACTAATAGTTGATGTCTCCTGTGATGTGATGCCCTCGGGGTGGCTGAAGCGAAGGTGGTAAGTGTCTGATCCTTGGCCTCTCCTGTCCACAAGCTGAAGTGTCCTTAAGCCACACAGGATTAAAGGTCTCTGTCCAATGAGTGTAATGCTGCTTCTTCAAGGCGATAATGGTGAGGGGGATTTGACCAAGGCTGGTTAAACAAGGATGAAAACACCCCGAGGCTGGATCACTTCCCATTGTGTTGAGCTACTAGAGCCAGAAAATCCTGATCTGAGCCAAAAGGCTGAGGCCTTGACAGATTCTAGTTTGGGGGGAAGGCAGCTAACAGTTTCTCAGTTTGATTACTCTCCATCATTTAAAGCACTTACACTGCAAAACATTTCTCTAAAGTCTTCTGATGCCAGCTGTTCTCCTTAGTGTTTGTTAATGTTATATACTTATTTAAGTGTCAGAGGGGGATGTAGCAGTATGTTTACAGGTGTTGTCATCTGGTGAATCTGATCGGTTTGCATGGAGTGTAGCTGATCTCATCAGTGTCTGACCTGCACAAAAACTTTGATTTTTTTGTGCAAATTTAGAGCACTAAAACCATCTAAACACAGTTTTGTTCATACAATAAGGAACCACAAGTCTTTAAACCTTTATATCTGAGTCAGACAGGTTGACTTACCATCCTCACCAACCACCCTGCTTTAAATTATCTTCGCCTGGTTTCATCCCAGGGTCATAATTCTTCCGTTTTGCTCCCAACTTTTTGCCCTTTTTCGACCTTTTCAGTAATCATGACCTGTTTCTAGCGCTGTAGTGGAGACAGACAGAGAAATGAAGAAGGGGAAGAATATTTAAACACATTTTAAGCATCCTGGAGAGAAGAAGAAGAAGAAGTTGTGCTTGCACTGCAAATTATTCAGTGTTACTGTCTGAGAATTAAAAGTAAAAGTAGAAATATTTGACTTTTTTGGGGGGTAGGAACCACAGAAACCTGCTTTGCTTTTGAAATGAGGTCTCAAGGTTGGCGAGTATGTGACTTCCTTTTTATTACGACTGAACCATCGATGTGAAATCGTCTCTCAAGACTGTGAGGTGGAATTTGGGGGTTTTCCTGTTCACTTCAATGCAGAGAGAGTTTTCCTGCAGCAGCATCTAGTGGACGTCAGAGGAACTGCAGCTGAACAACATGCAGCTTAAACCCTCCGACACTCGGCCACCAACCGACAGCAAACAAACATGATTGAATATTTCTCCGCTGTAATTGGCGCTCCCTCTCACCCTCAGTCCTAATTAGGTAATTACTGTCGGCTATTACCACCTCAGCTGCTGATTAGTTCATCAATACGATTCTTCAGAATAGATCTCTCCTGCTGAGTCTCTCCGTCACCTCTCTCACCGACTGATGAAAGTCTTGATGTTTCTGTTTCCTCACAGCTGGACAACGTGGACGAGCAGGCGGCTCAGATCCGCAGAGAGCTGGACGGGAGGTTACAGCTGGCCGAGAAGATCTCCAGGGTGAGAAACACACGTTCCTCTTCATCATGTCGTGATTAATAAGTGAATCGTGTTTTTGTGTAATCTGAAAGGTGTTGACCGCCGGCACCAGACGGCAAGCAGACAGGGATAAAGACTAGCTGGTGAAGAAACCAGTCAGATATTTTTGTGAAGTTGGAAGTAGGCCGCTGTGTTTATATCCGATGTGTTTAGAGGCTGTTCTGCTGCACAAAAGGAGACAAAACAATTCATTAATGCAGCTTTAAAGCCGCATTCAGCTCTCCGCTCTGACAACGATCACGCAGTCATTATCCGACGTATAATCTCCGAATCCGACAAAACTCCTGTCAAAACACTTTCATCTTCCTCAATTAAAGGTTGCTTGTAATTAAGTAAAGAACGATGGTTGCCTTGCCACATGCAGGGGGATCAAAAAGACGACAAGCTGAATAACAAATCCAGCTTAAAGCATCTAAATGTCTGTTATCGTGTTTATGTTGGAGAGTCTGGAACCTGTGAAACCCCCTCCACACAGCGTACACTGAACATAAATGATAGAAATCATTAAAATCGTCTCACAACCGAACACAAGACGTCTCCTACTTCACTGTAAAGTCCATTCTCAGTGTATGAGACAGTTTTCTAACCTGATTGTAAGGTTAGAAAACTGAGCGTACACTGACACTGACAGAGGCCGGGTCAGTCCCTCCGTCTCTTTCTATACCTGCCGTCCTCTGGTCCATCATGTGGACCTGATCTCCTTATTTTTCCGATGATTGCTCCAGAGCTTCTTGCTTTTCGACCTGCTTGGCTCGGATGTTGGCTGGAAGCCCTGAGCAGCTCTTTCTGTGCTTCCTCTTTAATGATGATTGCCAATAATATCTGCACTTTCACACGCCGACATTTAAGCAAACACAAAAGGAACGGCCTGGAATTACTCTCTTTAGTCTTGAAATTGAGGTGATATCTAAAAAAAGGTGCGTTTGCAGTGTATTGTGCTCATCACTTAAGGTGCAAGAAGCGTTAAGAAACTCAGGACGGTACGGAACAACAACCTTTTTACAATCCAAACGCAGACTGACCTGTGCTACTTGGTGGCAACAGGGCTTATGTGCACTGAAGGTTTCAAATTTCCACATCACACTTGTGTTTGCTGAATATTGGACCAGGATTGCTTGTAGACATCAGATTCTCAATGAGCTCCGAGAACATTTACACTTTCAGTAATGAATGTGAAAACTCGTGTCAAACATCATCTACGCAGTGAAGCTCGGACATTCAACTGTAGGAACAAAGAGAAAATCTTTAAGTGTGTGTCTGTGTCCGTCCTGCAGGAGAGGAGATACCCGAAGTTCATCTCTGCCGAGATGGAGCCTCTTTTTGTGGAGGAGCTGCGTTCGTCGGTCAACCTGCTCATGGCGAACCTGGAGAGTCTGCCGGTGTCCAAAGGAGGTCCGGACTTCAAGCAGAAGCTCAAACGCTCCTCCATGAACAACTCCTTCCTGGACATGGGAGACGAGGGAGACATCCTGTCCAAGTCGGACGTGGTGCTGTCCTTCACTCTGGAGGTGTGTGTGCCGAGTGACGTCATCACATGTGACAGTTAATTCAGTTTCCTCAGCTCGAGAAAATAATGAAAATGATAAAATCCCGACAAGTGCATCACATCGTGCACGAGTGCTGAATACGTTGATTGTCACAAAATGACGTGCCACATAAAGTTCTCTTTTACAACAAATCATCTGGTAAGAAAAATCCTTGAGATAAAAGTTTTAAGAACAGGTTTAAAATGTCAGTTGCTTCTCTCCATTTTATATTAATTTAAGCTTTAAGAGTTGTGGACCGTTGATTGGTCAAACAAAAACTGGGAGTTGATTGGTTTGAACCTCTTAGTACACTGAATGTTTCCTTACTGTTCAGACCGAACACATCGTTCTGTTTCAACCCTCTGCTGGTGTTTTCAGATCGTGATCGTGGAGGTCCAGGGTCTGAAGTCCGTGGCTCCGAACCGGATCGTTTACTGCACCATGGAGGTGGAGGGAGGAGAGAAGCTGCAGACGGACCAGGCCGAAGCCTCCAGACCACAGTGAGTTCTGCTCAGAGATACGTTTGCCGACTTCTTCTCTCGCTCTTTCACGTATCATCTGGTGTTTCCCTTAAAAAGTTATAGCGACAGGCAACTGAAGCACACCGTTACCTTGAGTTAAGTTACAGATTTAACTGTTTTGCACCAATCGACTGGCCAGGAACCAGAATCGGACCAGCAATGACAGACTTATCACATTCACACACATCGGACCTCCAGCCTGACCTGAAGGAGAAACTAAATATGTTATGTTGTTTACCTGATTTACAGTCGCGGTGTCTTACGCCTTCCTCGGACGTTACTGGAGTTGCAGCAGGTTGTGTTTTGATCTGCTGCAGCGGTTTTCTTTCAGGGACGTAAAACAACATGTTTAATGCAAATAACAACACGGAGGTTCCGTCTGAAGCAGAGCAGCAAACCTTTAACTGCAGACTCCTTCTGTTTCTACCCTTTCACAATAAGAGTCCTGGATACACTGCATAAACCCTTATCAAGGGAACAACTTAAATTCATTGTTCCTCGAGAGAGAATCTGACTCAGCGGGTCAGAACTCGTCCAGTACCTCACCTGCAGAACTAATGACGACCTCAGCAGTCTCGGCTGGACTGCAGAAGATCACGAATGCTTAAATTCTGGATTCACATTTACTCTGACAGGTTGAATTATGTCTCTCAGCAGCAGGTCTGTGTTAACTGATCTGCTTCTGTTTTACCGCAGTAATAAAACACACGTGATGGAAGAATCCTCCTGTTGGATATTTTGAGGCTGTGCATTTACATTTAAAGGTTTCTGCAGATGGTCGAAGTGTGACACAGAGCCTGTAATCTTTCTCGTTGCTAAAGCGACGTGAACGCTTCGTGTTTACAGCCCGCTGAGTTCTCTCCTCTTGAGTCCTAATTGGAATATCGTCGGAGCTTTTGAAGATGAAGTGAAGGCGCAGACCTCGCTGGAAAATCCACTTCAGCGCAGTTACCTGAAGCTGAATCAAAGCAGATCTTTGAAAGTCAAACATCTCTGACTAAACTCCACACTTTATGTAACAGGAGGGGCGTGACCCTCGGCGTCCTCAAACGCCACGACAACCCGCCCGGAGCGGCGTTTTCTCATTCTTCAGTCAAGGCTGCTGCAGCGAGGAGATGAGGCGGTTATGTAACTCAGTGATGGGAGTCAGTCAGTGTCTCCTCATCACATGCAAAACAGAAACACACTCAGCTCAGCTCAGAGCTCTCTTTATGTTTCAGACTTCTGATGTTTTCAATCTGAGCCAATCAGAGACAGTCTCACACCTGGGACTCTACAGGGAGGACGTTTCAGAACAGTCACCAGACTTACAAACGAAACATGAACTCATACAGACCGACAGGTAACTTGTGGATCGGACAGTTCTGGCTTTTGTCATCCTGCATCATCAGAACTACGACGGAGTATTAGGGCCAGACTAAGAGAAAAAAAAATATTTTGGAGGGCAAATTACGAGAATAAAGTCAAAATATTACGAGAATAAAGTAGTAATTTTAATGAGAACTCTTACAGAAAGAGCAGTCTTCCTGCGTTAGAATGAGGAATGTTGAGCATCACTTGAAGAGTTGCGGCTGCTGGGCTCAGGCTGAGGCTGCTGTTTGGTTGAGCTGGTCACGTCAGATCTGAACTCTATCGAAGCTTTTTTCTCATTAAAACGACTTTTTCCCCTTGTATTATTATTACATTATTCTCGTATTATTACGACTTTATTCTCGTAACATTACGACTTTATTCTCGTAACATTACGACTTTATTCTCGTAACATTACGACTTTATTCTCGTAACATTACGACTTTATTCTCGTAACATTACGACTTTATTCTCGTATTATTACGACTTTATTCTCGTAACATTACGACTTTATTCTCGTAACATTACGACTTTATTCTCGTAACATTACGACTTTATTCTCGTAACATTACGACTTTATTCTCGTAACATTACGACTTTATTCTCGTAACATTACGACTTTATTCTCGTAACATTACGACTTTATTCTCGTATTATTACGACTTTATTCTCGTAACATTACGACTTTATTCTCGTAACATTACGACTTTGTTCTCGTATTATTACGACTTTATTCTCGTAACATTGCGACTTTATTCTCGTAACATTACGACTTTATTCTCGTATTATTACGACTTTATTCTCGTAACATTACGACTTTATTCTCGTAACATTACGACTTTATTCTCGTATTATTACGACTTTATTCTCGTAACATTACGACTTTATTCTCGTAACATTACGACTTTATTCTCGTAACATTACGACTTTATTCTCGTAACATTACGACTTTATTCTCGTAACATTACGACTTTATTCTCGTAACATTACGACTTTATTCTCGTAACATTACGACTTTATTCTCGTAACATTACGACTTTATTCTCGTAACATTACGACTTTATTCTCGTAACATTACGACTTTATTCTCGTAACATTACGACTTTATTCTCGTAACAATACGACTTTATTCTCGTAACATTACGACTTTATTCTCGTAACATTACGACTTTATTCTCGTAACATTACGACTTTATTCTCGTATTATTACGACTTTATTCTCGTAACATTACGACTTTATTCTCGTAACATTACGACTTTATTCTCGTAACATATACGACTTTATTCTCGTAACATTACGACTTTATTCTCGTAACATTACGACTTTATTCTCGTAACATTACGACTTTATTCTCGTAACATTACGACTTTATTCTCGTAACATTACGACTTTATTCTCGTAGCATTACGACTTTATTCTCGTAATTTCCCCCCAATTTTTTTTGTTTATTTATTTATTTTTTCCTCTTAGTATGGCCCTAATACTCCGTCGTATCAGAACAAATCAAACTGTGTGGACTCAGTTCAGGAGAAACTGTCTCCACAGTCTGCTCTCGTTGGTGCAGCTCTTTTGGTTTCAGCCTGCCGGTGACCGTTCGGCACGCAGGTCTGCAGGTTCTCCGCGGCGGTCGTCGGTCGCTGGATGCTCGTCGGACAGCAGGGGTCCTCGCAGTAATGAGGCTGCCCTTTCACATGCCCCGGGGCTCCTACAGAGAGGTTTCTTTCTGTTCCTCCGGCGTCCGCCCACCTGAACAGAGCCAATTAGACGAAGCTCGCCGTCACCTGACGACCTCGCCGGTCAACGGGGACCCCGTGCTGTAAGCCCGGCCTCGCCGCGGCTCCTGTAACCTTCACCGTAATTACCCGGCAGCCCTCATCTTCACCAACACACCCTCACACTTAATGACATCATAGTTAAGTGTAATTACACGGACGACGTGACGAGCTGTGATTACAACACCGGCCAATTACTGCGACGGCTCCTGCAGATGTAGCGTAACAGCTCTTTAATCACTGAGGACCTTTTCATTAGGAATACCCTTAATTATTGTGGAATGTCAAGCTGCTGCGACTCACTTTAAAGGACCAAACCGCTGTTTTTCTGTACGGTTATTACTGATTAGATATCATCCTGATTGTTAGATCTTTCAGTGTCCTGACACACACAATAAAGATGAGCTCGCAGAGACTGCAGGCAGGCAGAGATGAAGAAAAAAGGTTTATAAATTAAATTTGTGTCGTCTTTAACTCTGTTAAGTCTGTCACCTGCCGCAGGGCTTCACTCAGCAATCTGTACCTCGACTAATTCACCGCCTTCCAGAAAATGATGTTGAAGCTTCGGTTAATTTCAGACGCAGCCCGGAGGCTTCGGATCAGAGAATTGATTTCAAACAAAAAAACACAAACAGTTATTAAAAAGATGCACCAGAGAGCCTCAGAGAGAAACGCTGAGCTGATACTGCAGCGCAGGAGTCACAGTTCAAACATCACTTTATCAAACATCATATTTATACCAGTCATGAAGAAAATCTTGTAGTTGTTGTAAATGAAACTGATGTTTTCAAAGCAACAAAAGGCAGAAGACTCACCGGACCGAACGTTTGTCAGCCCACAAGTTTGTGTTAAAAGACGAACTACTACTACAAAACTTAGCCAAATATTAGTTCTTCCACAGCAGATGTGTATAAATGTCTCTGTGACTTCATGTTGTTCATGTTTACATATGTGGAAACTGTGCGTATGTTTCAGAGTTCAGAGACCCTACAGGTGAAAACATTTAATCTGATAGACGTCACATCACGCTGATTACTCACAGGAAGTGGTGATGAAGATATTCTATGTTTGTGTTCGCTAATTGTGTTGATGATGTGACAATTAGCAAAAAAAGACCTGGATGAGTATTTTGGACGATGCTGTCGAAGCAAAACAGCCCAAAATCTCTCAGCTGTAGTTCCTCTGAGCCAAACGTGTTCAGTCATTCAGTGTGACAACCATTTTTTATTTTTATTTAACTACTTTAACTTTAACAGTGTAATCATTAAATGTAATATAGAATAAGCTTCTATTTAAATCTTTTTGTAAGAAATCTCCAGTTATTAAACAGGTAAGTATTCAGAATAATTTATAGAATAATGTATATTTTGACTTTACTTTTTTATTTCAACTTTTATGCACAGCGCATAAAATAAAATAATAAAACCTTGTATAAACGTACGAGCTATCTTATTTATTAACTATATATTATTTTCATTCCATATCAGATTATCGAGGTTCTGACAGGTTTGCTGAAACAAGCTGATCAATTAAACCAAGAAAAGAAATAAAGAAACATCCTGTCTTAGAATAAGTTCTGAACACATGAAGGTTTTATTTGTTGCATTACATATTTGTCTTATATGTTTTATGTATTTATAAAGTGTAAGTTGGCGCTCAGGTCTGAATCAGTTCAGTGTGAAACATTTCAACGAACTAAATCATTTTGACTCTTTCCTTCTCTTCCCCTCGAGGTATCGTTGCCTCGGGGGAAACAGCTGTCCGGATGTCGATGTGCATTATTTCCCGACACGTTCTATTATTTTCTGTTTTTTGGGTTTGACACCACGGAGCCGCAGATCCACCAGCTTTATATCTTTTAGCTGTTAGTTGTGGAGTTGTGATATTCAGCGTGGCGTAACACCAGACGAGACTGTGACGACATCTAAACGTTGGTCAGGTTGCAGTCTTTCTCCTCCGCCGCCGTCTGGCTCGAATGTTTTCACGGCTCAAGGTCAAAACGAGACGAGACACAGAATGAAAAGTGTGATAACGACTGTCATCATGTGATCGCTCAGGTCGGCTGCTGCACGAGGTCAGAGCTGTTTGTGTCGCTGTCTGATCTCCGTCTTACACGTCTGATGTCTGCGTGTGTGTGTGTGTGTGTGTGTGTGTGTGTGTGTGGAGCGAACACACCTTTCTGCACAACGTTGCCTTGGAAACTGTGGCAAAACTGAACGTGGAGCTCAGATTTGCTTTCTCACCCTCAACAAGGGAAGGGGTCACTTGTCATCCTTGCAACACACACACACACACACACACACACACACACACACACACACACACACACACACACACACTTACGTGGTTAAAGTGGCAGTTTGGACATAAAGACTCTCGCTGTGAATAATGGCGGTGGTGAGCAGAAGGCGTCACTCTGCTCCATTAGATGAACAGTAAGTGATTCTCCACACTGATGGGATTGTTTGCTGCCTCTGGATCTGCGGCTCGGACCTGATGGGATGTTATTACACCAAGCTGAGAGGAAGTTTGCAGGAAATCATGTCTGAGCAACTGAAGTTAAGACTGAACAGGCGACTTTAAACATTTCTGGCAGCTCAGAAACTTTGATCAGACTGTCTGACAGATCGTCTGCCACCTGTCTTAGTTTTTCTTCTTCTGTTTTATTTTCATTGTCTTTCAAAAGCAATTTTATTTATTTTGAAATCTATTTGCACGTCCCTGCAAAGGTCCTGGTTAAATAAACTGGCCTTGACCCGTTACTTTCCCCACAGCGCTCAGTGTAACGCTGCCTGTCTCACTGTTGTTGATATTGTTGGATCTGCAAAACCAAAGACAAGTTAAAACACTACGTTTGTCTTTCTGAGTCACAACACTGTGCGAATGCTCCGGTTTGGACATGATTCGCCACAAACACGGCTACAAAGGTGTCTTTAAAATGATCGAATAGTGCGGTCTGCAGACGCACATTCAGCAGCATCGTCGCCTTTAACTTCCCTTAACGTGATGTGATTTTATAAATAAATGTCTGTTTATAAATGTCGATATGGTTTGCGACACACTCGGACGTATCTGTGTTTTGCAGAGATGTTAACTGATCCTGGTTGTGTCAGTGTGAGTTAAAACAATGTGCAGGATCAGTACAAAGATGTAAAGAGGATGCTGGTGTCTTTCAGGTGGGGGACTCAGGGCGACTTCACCACGACTCACCCGCTGCCCTCGGTCAAAGTGAAGCTGTTCACCGAGAGCACCGGGGTTCTGGCTCTGGAGGACAAGGAGCTGGGCCGGGTGAGAGTCCGCCGACACTGAACCACGCACCACAACACCACAACATGACAACACGACAACTCATCGTTTAGTTCATACAGTAAATACATAAAAAAAGGAAACCTTCCAATAAAAATCCTTCATGAATTAACAAACACATGATGAATAATGTATCTTCATGTCTGCTCGTTTACGTGGCCCGTCGCTCATCCGATTATTCAGATTGTTAACTCATCACGCAGCTTCATGCAAGTTTAAACACATGAGCACAGAAAATATCCCACAACATCTGATTTAAATACTCACATTGAAGCTTAAACTTATATGACGCTTAAACCAGAACAAAAAGAAGAAAATAATCTTTTTAAAAGTGAAAATACTACATCCTGGTACAGTCACATCTTTCACTCATCACATTTGTTTCTCAGCTTTAAAATACAGACGATTCACAGATAGAAAACAAGATTATCTGAAGTTGTAACTCTCCTTCAGTTCAATCTTCATTCATCATCTTAACGAGCAAATCAGCTCGGTAACAAACAAACCGTCCTCCTGAATAATGAGCTAATTACCGACTGAGCTAATAAGACAAACAGGATTGTAGACGTGCATCTGTGATAATATCAGGCTGAAGACGGTCACTTCTCATCACGTCGACACTGTTAGACGTGACAGCAGCAGCTCAGCGAGCGTCAGGATCGACATCGCGGCAGCAGGAGGGTTTAAACACACAGTCTGTAAATGTGAGCGCATGTGAGGGGTGAAATCTGACTTTTCATTTTAAATTTAGTCTTCAGATAAATGTCATGAATGCGTCGACGATCCAGTGGTCCAGAGGAAGGTTTAAACTTTAAAGGGACAGTTCATCCCCTAATCTAAACTACATCTTTTCCCTTTTTCCTGTAGTTTAATTTATGAGTCCAGATTGTTTCGGTGTGACTTGCCACGCCGATCGGTAGCCGGTTACGGCCGAGGAGAGCTTGCAGCAGTTGAGAAATGTCTCCTCCTGCCATTGAATTCAGGCCTTATTCTACAAATGTCACCTTTGCACCTGAGCTGACGTGTTCCTGAGCGTCTCTGTGCTGCTCACCTTGAATCACATGTCTGAAAGCACACGTTATAATTCATTGCAACCTTCAGTAAATTCATATTCTAGGTGAGGATTCATTTGGAGGTTCGGAGTGAGGATCTGAAGCAAAATGCTGCAGAAATTCAAAGATTAGACACCAGTCAGTTTGATGTGAAGTCGCCTTCCGGGCTGTTTTTTTTTACCAGGAGATCTGAAGGGAGAAGCTGAACCTGCTTTAAGCTCCTTCCAGATGTGGGATACCGACAGAAGCGATCACTTTTTGTCATACAGACACTTTATGTTCCCTCAGACTTGACATGACGGACATTTACAGAAAGATGATTTTTACAGACTAATTACAGGCAGAGAAAATATATCATAAACCCAGCTCAGGATCAGAGTCATCGCAGGAGATGATGAAATATTAAAATCAGCTGCAGACTTTCCCCCTCGAGAAATAAAAACCCATCGGTGAGGGTTTTAGACCCTTTTAATTACTGCCGGATTCTGATTGGACAGTGAGGGGCGGAGTTCAGACAGGTTTTCAGACGTCCTTCAAGATGTCGGAGATGCCGAAATCCTGAGTCACACCAAAAACTGTGTTGCCTGCAGACAGATGAAGGACGCCGGAGACGAGACTAAATAATGAGGCTGTAACAATCAGACTTTTATTTAAAGCTTCTACAAAGACCTTTCTGTCTGGCGATGTTGTTGATCACACTGATTATTCTGCAGACCCTGTATCTATTATGACACTTGCTAACCAATCCCTGCCCTCCTCTGTGCCCATCCTCAGGTGGTTCTGAATCCGACCACAAACGGGCCGAAGCAGGCCGAGTTCCACCGCATGGTCGTCCCCAAGAACAGCCAGGACACGGAGCTGAAGATCAAACTGGCCGTCCGCATGGACAAACCCCCCAACATGAAGCACAGCGGGTGAGTCTGCAGAAAGAAAAGTCCAAAGTCTGTCAGAAAGTCTTAAGATTAAAACCAGATCGATGATCAGAACCAGTTAACGAGACGTTCTGCAGGAATGTTCCAGGTCTGATCTGAAACCAAACCTGTTTCTGAGCTGCTTCGTTCTCAGCTCCTCTGTTTCTCTTCTTCTTCTTCTTCGTAGTTTTAGAAACGTTCGGCTTACTTGTACATTCCTCCCACCGTCCGTGAGTCAGTGTTAAATTATTAGTGAGTAAGTGAAGGACAACTTAACAAACTGCCAAGAAACAGAGAGCGACCCGTTCGGAATGATGATTTCACTTCATTTGAAATGGATTTGAGTCGAACGTGGCCTGAACCTCGTCTGAGTGACAACAACAACCAAACACAATCTGTTTGAACCGATAACACACAAATTATTACATGACATCCATCTGTCCATCAAACATTCAGCTCGGAGGCCGGACGGACCGAGTCGACCTCTTCGAGTCAGTGTAGCGAGGTCAGAGGTGACGGTCGAAGCTGCTCTGACTCGTTAAAACCAAACATTTTGAGTTTGCCTCGGTTGATGTGAACCAGAAGGAAAGAACCTCTCAGACGACCTCCGATCGATGATAATTGATTCAGATGAAAGTGGAGAGGGTTGTGAAGTCGTCTCCATATTCATCCGTCCACAGTCTGACACGTTAGCCACAAAATAAGGCAACTGGTGAGAAAACACAGCACCGCACCCGACGTAAGGAAGGCAGCATATTGTCATGAATATTCATGTACGTGACAAAGTACGGTGGAGGCTTAACAAGACATCTTACAAGGAAAGAGTCGGAGCGTCTGTCCACCAGCCGACGGTCACAAGAGGTCGAGACAATGACCTGAAACACCAGAGTACGAAGAGGAAGACACCTTTTGGTTCGGCCCAATCAAAGCCCAGTAGTTCTGTGGGCAGACGACCAAAGATCTGTTGACCTGAAACAGTTCTGTGAAGAGAAGCGGTCCAAACTCGTCTCTGAGTGGTGTTCAGGTCTGATCCTCAGCCACTGGAAGCGTTTGATTGAAGTCATCGCTGCCAAAAAGAAGTTCAACCAGAGATTAAATCCAACAGTTCACGTCTGTGCTCAACACAACCTGCTGTTCGTCTGCGCCTGTGGGTTGGATGAAGATCAGGCAACATGTTATGATGGTTGACATTTGTACCGAATGTGACATATCATGTATATTTTAAGGGTCAGCTGGGGGCATTTCTGGCTGTTTGTGCCATTAAAACAGGTATTTGAATCCAAACCTTGATGTTTTCTAACCCAAACCAAGTGGTTATTGTGCCTAAAACCTAACAAGAGAACAGAAAATTCAACTTAAACAATCGTAAAGTTGCAACATAAAGGAAACGTCCAGTTTGAACTCACCTGTGGTTTTGCAGAAACACATTTAGCCAACATTTATTCTTGCGTGTGGGTCGTTTGCAGAGGAAAACATTTCATATCACAGTTTTTCTTCTGACTGCTTTGCAACTCAGGAAAATAACAGAACAAGATCAATTCCAGCTTCTTTGGAAGAAGTCAAAGAAAAGAAACACAATTACCAGTGATAGATCTTTTTTTCTTCTGTTTTATTTGCGAGGACGTCAAAGACACACAAAGTCTGACCCAGCCAGCAGCAGGGACATTATCTTCTGTGGAGACAGAAGTCATAGAGGTTCACAATACACTGATGTTCCACCAGGTTTTCACCACAGCAGGACATCTCTCATTTCCTGGAGTTATGAACTATCGCTTGACTCTTGTTCTCCTCCGGGCTTTGAGTAAAACAGGAAGCTGTGTTGGTAGTTGACATGAGATCCAGGAGGTCCAAACACCAAACTGAAGCAGCACAGAAGCTTAGATTTCCCCAGACGTCGGTCTGTGCGGATGTTTGTTTACCGGAACTAAATCA
Organism: Lagodon rhomboides; assembly: GCA_039737535.1. Classification (NCBI taxonomy): domain Eukaryota; kingdom Metazoa; phylum Chordata; class Actinopteri; order Spariformes; family Sparidae; genus Lagodon; species Lagodon rhomboides. Next base: position 31,250,115 of record CM077793.1, on the reverse strand, counting down.
AAATGCTTCCTGAGCTGAAGTCTGGTACCGCTCATGTGTAATGATCCAGACTGTCTCCGTCCGAGCACCGTGGATCAATATGATACATCATTATTAGATCAAACATTCAAATTTAACAATGAAACAGAGCCCCAGTAGTCTGAAAGGTGTGTGTGTGTGTGTGTGTGTGTGTGTGTGTGTGTCAGGGTCTTGTTTGCAGGCTGACAGCTTCACCTGCTGGTTGAATAAGGAAGCGTCTGCAGTTAAACATTTAAAATCAGATTTCTTCTCTTCATGTCCTTCAGCCTCACCGTGTTGATCTTCTACTGGGAGAAAGTTTCATTTGAATATTGTGTGTGATTCACTTGTGGCTCGACTTGACGTCTGTTTGTTGCTCTCACTTAACTTTTGATCGACGCAAAGGTTTTTTCACATCAGCAACTTTCAGCCAAAAGAATTAAATGTGCAGTTTTTTTTGTAAATAACCATAAAAACAAGGAAATAATATTTTAAACACGACGGATTACACAAAAATCAAACATTTACAAGTTTAATTTTCTGAAACATGGAGAGAGAGAGTGTGTGTGTGTGTGTGTGTGTGTGTGTGTCTGTAAGTGTGTGTTGTGCATTTCTAACTTGCTGCCACAAGATGGCGACGAAACCTAATTCTTGAACCCACAAATCTGGTGAGCCACAATGGCGTGTGTGTGTGTGTGTGTGTGTGTGTGTGTGTGTGTGTGTGTGTGTGTGTGTGTGTGTGTGTGTGTCAGCACTTTAAGGTTTTGGTGCTTAAATTACATTTTTTTTCTTTTTTTCCGCTTCTCCCAGAGTTAAATTGCCTCGACTTAATTTGACTCCTCCTCAACTTTCAGTTAAAGATGTGATACGTCTTGATTCTACAGAAGGCCTGAGGGGCCGAACCTTCATCTAATTAAAGAAGAACTACTTGTGTAGTCAGAGTGTGCGACACTTTCCAGCCCGCTGCCAGTGATCAGCTCCTCGTCACAGCCCGTGGTGTGTTATCTGTCTCTGATAAAGATATAAAATGTCACATTTCTGCTTAAGAAACGTCTGAAAACGATCCGACCTTTGATATATGTTTTGTTTAATTGTGTCCTTATAGTTTCCCAAAAGTCCCAGAGAGAGTTTACTCAAGGTAAATACAGCTTTAAAACATTACCTCACTTGTGATCTCCAATGATCCAATGCTACCGTATTACAACCAGAGGTGGGAAGCAATGAAGTACAAATACTCTGTTGCTGTACTTCAGTAGATGTTGACTTCAGGTATCTGAACTTTCTCCTCCTCACATTTTCAGAACAGGCTCGTTACTTTAGTTTGATGCATCTGAGGTGAATTATGGATTGTTTGTTTTCACGCCTTCCCAACATCGCCAGACTGATTTCAGACGCAGCGAGACGAAACAAAGACGTAAGAAGCCGTGAACAGACAGAGAGGGAGGCTGGAATGGGGAGAAAAGGCGTGTTAGTGTCTCGTATCTGCAGAGAGTTTCTGATTTTCTCTCTTTGTTGCTGCTCGGGACGCTTTACAACCCAACATGTGTCTATTTGACGTCCTGGGAATGAGACTCAACAATCAGCTGTCTCTGTGGTGCGTTCAGGAACAGCTGGGACAAATCCTACTGATTCTACCTTTAACTTTAATAGTCTTTGAATTATATTAATATGACGTGAGCTTCAGTTAGCTTTGACCACAGATGTCCTTCAGAGGGAGACTTTTTACTCTGATACTCTGAGTACATTTCAGAGCCTGTACTCGATTACTTTACTGGAGTAAAGAAGCTGTATCAGTACTTCTACTGGAGTAAAGAAGCTGTATCAGTACTTTTACTGGAGTAAAGAAGCTGTATCAGTACTTCTACTGGAGTAAAGAAGCTGTATCAGTACTTTTACTGGAGTAAAGAAGCTGTATCAGTACTTCTACTTTTACCAGAGTAGTATTTTTCTCTCTGTTCATGATGTCGTCAAACTGCGTCTTTTGTTTTGATTATTTTGATCCCCTCGTGACAACTTGAGAGTGTAGCAGTTGTGTTCGTTGGCTATAAAACAGATTTTAAGTTCTCTTGTAACGGAGCGAGCAGTTTCCCAGGACAAACACATCTGGAACATTTTTCTTTATTGGACGCTTGGAGACGAAAGTGATATCTTCTCATGTGTAGAAGATGGTTCAGACCAACTGTCCTCATCATTTACATTCACTTGACTCATCTGTTAAATAGATGCAGTTCTGAAAAGTCTCCACCAGGGGTCAGTGTTAGTCTCCCTGAGGGTCCAGCTGATCTCTGCTTTCTGTCCAGCTCTTCTCCTCTTTCTTTTTCTTCTTGTGTTTAAGCTGCTAATTTCTGATTTATTAAAGACACAGTGTGCTTGGCCTGCTGGAAGGTGTCCTCATATATTTTGAGATATTTTCAGGTATTTTCTCCGCTCAGGTCGTTCGATGCTGTTCTCACTGTGACTCTCTGATCACTGCAGACCGACCCTCGGTGTGAGGACTCATGGAGGAATCTGAGTTGCTTAAAGAGAAAACAAACAAAAAAACAGTTCTGTCACAATAATTCTACACTTGTGTCATTTGTTTTCTGCTGGTTCAGACGTGAAAGACAGGAAAAGGAAGGCGAGCGTGTTAACGGAAGCTTCAAAAGGCCGAGAAGAAAAAGACAAAGTGCACAAACAGGAGACATTTCTGCTCTCAGACGTTTGAGTTTGATGTTTCCTCGTATTGTCTGATGCGCGAGGACGACACCTGATTGGTCTTTAATCACGTGAAGAATCAGTGAGAGGAGCCGGATCTGTTTCCATGATCCGATCTGAGACATGATCATTTATTCTTCATGCTGCTTCTGTGATTTTACTGCGATCACAACGGAAGAAAAGACGTTTTATTAATATTAATATGTTGACTTTGTGCTTGGAGGAGAAGACGCAGTGACGTCAGGGATTCTTCAACCAGAAATAATATTTAATTGATTTAATTATTTTTAACAAAGAATTTATATAAAAGCAGATAATTCGAAACAAGCTTTACTGAATCTGTTGGTCAGTTCTTTGTTCCCAAGTGGAAATGAGTCGCATCCTATATATATATATATATATATATATATATATATATATATATATATATATATATATATATATATGTTTTTTTTCTTAAACGTAAAAAAAAATATTTGGCAATAAAATGAAACGATTTAATTTTGTTGCTAAAAGACTTTTTGATGCCTGAAATTTAAAATGATCTGACTAAAACAGTTCAACCTCAACAATTAGTTTATTTCTGCTGCTGCTACAAAAAACTAATTTCTCTTACATAATTATATGTTTAAAAATAAATATAATAAAATACTTTTTATGCTAAAAAGCGACAAAATTCAGCGAATGTGTTCAGATTATTTCACCTCACATGAGACACTTTTGATGCTCGAGAAGATAAAACCTGATGAGAATCATTTTACGGCCATTTTAAAAAAGATCTGCATTTATTAATCTTTGAAAAAATCTACAAAAATCTAAAAGTTAAGAAAAAAAACTCAAATTAGTGATCTTTTTTTTAAGTCGTCTTTTTAAAGTGTTTTGGAAGACTAAGAAAAAATATGGAAATCAATTTAAGGCAATAAAATGAGTTCATGAATCAATGAAAATATCTGCATTTGTCATTTAATTCATTAATTAATCTTAAAATGTGTATTTATTGTTCTAAACAATCACCAACATCAGTTTATGTCACATATTTTTCTCTCATATTAATTATTAATTTCACTGCAGTGATTCTGGTTGATATTTTCAACATTTCATGACAGTTCTTGAAATAAGAGAAAATAAAGTCCATCCTTGATTTAATGAATAACTCCAGTGTTTCATCTCTTTTTAAAAAATGACCTTTAAAGTCTGAATCTGCGGCTAAATGACCAGTTAGAGACGGCTGCTTCTTTAGCAGCGAGGACTGTTAAAAGCCTGCAGTGAACTCTCCGCGGCGGCTGCCGTCCGTCAGCGTGGCGCCGTGCGAATGGCTGAATGGATGTTTGAAACCCTGCAGGAGGACAGGCGGCCAAACAATTTTCACAAGTGGCCGGCGAGCGGTGCCACATGTTAACCCGGAGTGGCGCAGAATGGCCCAGATTCTGTGTCCAGACGCACCGCAGCCTTGACTGGAGGCCTTTTCTTTGAGGGCGGGCGGCAGGGCTGAAGAAAGAGGTCTCGCCATCGATTGATTTTCCTCACTTGCACTTGCCTCGTATCCCACGCTTCAGGAGGCCCCGGAGCAGCCATTGATTGAGAGGCCACGCTGGTCATTCTTCCATTTTCCTCGAGACTTCCTCAACGAGCTGCCGTCCGTGTCACGGACTCATTACTTTCTCCCTTTTTTAGTTTCACATCGAGGGGAGAAATTAATGCGTTAATAACGTTCGCGGCTGGGGGGGTGATGACATCATGTGGCGTTGAGAGGGTCCTCGATGGGCTCGCAGACTGCTGGAGGGTTTTGTTTTCATATAAACATCAAGAACTGAGAGATGAAACCCTTCAGGGACAGAAGAAGAAGTCCACAATTTAAACATATAACACATTTAAACATTTGTTTTATTGATTTCTTTTTGGAAATGATGCCTCGTTCCCTCAGATTAGTCACAATTATCGATTAATCCGGTGATTATTTTTTGATTTAGGCTCATTTGTCAAACAGTATCTCCATCGCTGTTTCCCAGAGTCCAAGTCGACGTCTTCAGTGAACTTTTTTGTTCGACCGACCGTCCTAAACACAAAGATCTTCACTCAACAGAGGCGACACAAAAATATAGCACATTTCTTGTGTTATTCTAAAGTAGCGGTGGATTAAATCTGCGTAGATTGTCTGTGATCGATGAAGCTCTGAACAAATGTGTCACGTTATCTGTCGGCGATTTAACTTCACACGTTAGAAGAAATTCAGACATTCGAGGGAAAGCTCGACACAGCCGGAGAAATCAAACAATATTAACACGAAATCAGAAAAACAAAGCTTCATAAATGTATTTATGTGAAGAACATTTCACATTTTACAAAAACAGCCTCACGTCATCGTCCCGTTTCGTGCGACGCTTTCGAGCAAATCACATGAAGATTATCGGAGGTGTTGACATTTCCATTTTCTTCTGGGCTCTTTAAAGACTTCGTCTCCACGTTGGCTTTAAAAGCTCGTTCGAGTGTCAGAGTTCAGCGTTGATCTTGAAAACAGCAATTCAGTGGCGGCTGATGAATGTGAGTGAACGCGGCGCCGCAGGAGAGATCGTTTGTTTCCAGGGTCAAGAACTTAAAACAAATCCTCTGTTTCTTTTTCCTCGTGCACATTTCACATGAATGAATAGTTTTAGCTTTTGTACGTTTCCCGTGAAAACTGTGATGATTTCACATTAAATCTCAGATGTCACACACAGTTTACGTCTGACAGACTCCTGGTTTGACCGGATCACTGACTGTTTTATCATTCGTGTCATTTTTCCTCTTAAATATGAAGATTTTTTAACTTTTTCTTTGTCGAACATCAACGAGAACAAAGACTCGAGTCTGACTTGACCTGAAGGAAAAGAAATGACTGTTAAATACGAGGTTAAAGACTCGACTTCTTGACTTGAATCATTGAGTCCGTTTTGTGTTTTCAGTGAAGTTTTTTTTAATCATTTTTTGTTCCGTCACTATTTCGCTGTTTAAAAGTGATGCAGAGGGAATATTAAAGAAATGAAGGAATAAATAAGCTTCTATAAAATGACTGGTTCTTTGTTTGATTGAAATTATTTCACTGATTTTACTGTAAGACTGCAGGAACTTTGGGACTCGACTCGCCCGAGAACAAAATGATCAGCTGACTTCAGTTGTGTGTTTGCAGTGAAGTGAATATTTTCGGACATTTGAAGGCGTCCAGTTGGATTCTGGGAAACGGTGTTGGACGTTTGTCATTGTTTCCCTACATGTTACTGACTGAAGGATAAACTGATCATGAAAATAATCATTAGTTTAGTTGTCGCCATCGATGAATTCACACCAAGACAGAAGAAGTGTTTTCATTCCTGTTGATTTATTTATTTGTATTTTAACTTTACTGCTGCTGAGGAACGGAAGGATGAGCTCCCAGCGCTGTCACCTCGGATTAAAATGTCCTTATAACATTTAGTATGATAATAAAAAGCCTGCTGACATGTTGATGTGGTGTGTTTTCTGTGTGTTTCAGGCACCTGTACGCTCTCGGACAGAGAGTCTGGAAACGCTGGAAAAAAAGATATTTCGTCCTCGTTCAGGTAAGAAACAGGCGACGCGTGTCGATCTGCGGCTAAAGATTCAAAGTAAAACTGAAATAAATCTACAAACTAACCTTTTATCTGAGATTATCTGACGGACTCGACCTCAGCGACCCGTAAAGCAGAGTTCTGGTTGTATATATGACGACACGTTGGACCAAACACGTCTCACGTCTCAAACTTTTCCCTTTTTGAATGTGCAGAGTTTATTAGAAAGAAAGTCGGTCGATGGAGGGAAAAAAAATATTTTTTTTCGGTTATTAAAGAAAATCATCTCACATCAGTCGCTCTACTCGAAAGGTATTTACACCTCGTCTGAGCACAAAAGTCCGGCAGCAGCAAAGTTAATTGAGTTCTGGTCTCTTGAATTCACGTTTTGCACTTTTTTCACTTCGGCTGTTATTTACTTTGTGAGCACTCAGGATGTGTGAGGCCGAGGGCAGACATTCAAATTCACATTTTGTCTTTTCTTTGAGGAGAACGACTCTGTTTACCTCTCAGATGGGAAAAAGAAGTCCTTTTTAAAGGGCCGTCATGTGTGTTTCATTGATCGGGATGGAGGGTGTTAATGGCTGATTGAGTGTTGGACGACATTTCTGAGATTGTCAGACTCTTCTGTCCCGATGGTATGAAAAATATTCTGCCGCAGCTTTTATAATCGTTTCTGCCAGAGCAGAATACTTGCAGGAAACGTCTGCTCACTTTTAGGATGTGAGGAAATCAAGAAAATAAAGTGAGAGCCGACCCTGACCGTCGTCCCTGTGAACCAATCCAGCTCCACCAAGGAATCCTTTTCCCTGTTTGCTTTGGAGAAAAAGTCTTGACTTTACCTTCCAACACCTTTCTGAGGTGATCTGGAACGCCGACTCTGAGCAAAATGTGGAAGATGTTGTCGTGTTTGAATGCGATCGAACCTCAGCAGCAGGTTCGACCTCCTGTGAAAAGACTGAAACCACAAGAGAGGAAGCAAATGTTCTGCTGTCCACATACTTTTGGCCATGTGTTGGACCTTTGCTCGCTCTGAGACGTCTCACCGTGTAAAATTGAGTAAAACTCAGTGTAAAAAGTAAAGACGTTGTGTTGAAATATGACTTTAGTTGAGGTGAATGTCACTAAAAGAGTTAAATGTTCTGAAGTATCAAAAGTAATTTTCATGCAATAAATGTTCCTAATTCATACGAGAAAATAAATTATACTTATGTTACATGCATGTAGCCTGGTCAGTTACTAAGTGGATCAATATTTCGATTCACTGATCAACGATCCAATAGCATCGATGCAAAGTGAAAACATTGATTCGTATCGCCGCCATCGTGAAGATACGCCTTTATTTTGAAATTCCCCTGGCACGTCTTTCTGAACAGAGCTTTGTTTTCCATTTGAATGTCTGGAACCGCTGATGAAATAATATTTCCACTGAAGAGCTCAGTAATAAAATTGACAAATCATATTTCAGATGCTTTTGTGAGTTGATACAAATGTAACTGATCACGTTAAATGAGCAGATGATGTCATCGCATATTGATCGCAGGCCCCTGAATCGAATCCAATCGATATCGTGATGCAGCAGCTGTCGGTGAAGCAACTGAAGTTATCAAATGTAGAAAGTAGCAGAACTACTCAAGTAAAGTGTGTGTGTGTGTGTGTGTGTGTGTGTGTGTGTGTGTGTGTGTCCTGCAGGTGAGTCAGTACACGTTCGCCATGTGCAGCTACAGGGAGAAGAAGGCGGAGCCTCAGGAGCTGATGCAGCTGGAGGGCTACACGGTGGATTACTGCGACCCTCAGCCAGGTACCGGTGGTTCTGCTCAGGTCCACACGACGTGACAGAACCTCCTGACATGTGGATTTGTGCAGTTTGTTTTGTACCGAGCCTTTTTCTCACTTCCTCCTCCTCCTCCTCCTCGTCAGGTCTGCAGGGCGGCCGGGTGTTTTTCAACGCGGTGAAGGAGGGCGACCTGGTGATGTTTGCGTGTGACGACGAGCAGGACCGGATGCTGTGGGTCCAGGCCATGTACCGAGCCACCGGGCAGTCCTACAAACCGGTCCCGCCGCCGCAGAACAAGACCATGAACTGCAGAGGAGGAATCCAGAAACCAGCGTCGCCCATCAGTAGGTTCTGATTCTGTCTGGGTGTGTTGGTTGGTTTGTTGGTTTGTCAGCAGGATGACACAAAAACTACTGAACCGATTTCCACAAAACTGGGATGGAGGACGGGTCTCGGCCCAGAACAGACCCCTCGGACCTTTGGTTTGGATCCTGATTAAGGCACAGATCCAGGACAATGTGAGATGGGCTATTTTAGACATTTTCTTTAATTTCTCAGAGAATCTTGCTGAAGAAAATCCGGCATATTTAGGTGGCTAGCCTGTGAATATTCTCATTCATCCAGGTCATAGTTATCTCAAGGAAATTGAATTGAACGCAACTGGATTTCACCTCTCATCCAAGAGGCTTCATCAGATGAAGGGGCTCATCCAAGAGGCTTCATCAGATGAAGCCTCTTGGATGAGAGGTGAAATCCAGTTGCGTTCGATTCAATTTCCTTGAGATTTAGGTGGCTGGTGTCTCATAGTGAAGACAGTTTGACTCAGATATAAGGGACTGTTGGGCCTTGGCAGAGGTATACACTCTACTGAGGGCCATTCTAGTCTAGAAAGGAAACAGCAGATGAGACAAAGGATATCATAAAGTTTCCCAGTTCCAGTTTTGTGCATGTTGAATAAGTTCCAGAGGCCGATCCGACGCCACATGGTGCTAAAATCTCTGGTGGAGAAGCCAAACTTGTGGCCCGAGACACAAACTGTGAGACCCGTCCAGCCAAAGTCCAGACTACGAGTGTGACACCGGGCAGCACGACATCTGGTCAGAGCCTGTTTTAAATGAAGCTTAAAAGAAAAAACTCACATTTTACACAGAAATGAAGCCGTCCACAGTGGAGCTGCTCGTACGGAACAGAAGATCTGCACAGATGGAAGCTGATTTATCACATCGGACTGAAGCTGATATCAGCCGGAGCAGATTGCCGGCAGGACGCAGCAGTGACACGCAGTCAACTTAAACCATCGTCTTCATTTTGGAGAAACAAATGACTCTGCCAGGAAGAGAGGCTGCTGAGCGAGGCCTCGTCCTTTCAGACTTCTTCAGATGTTTCTGAATGTGACATCAGGCGACATTAATTCATTTAAACATGAGTGTTGTTGGAACAGACAGATGTTTCCTGCTGTTGTGTGTTTCTGTTGGAAGACCTGAACAGTTTCATTCATGTTTCTGTGAACCACAGTAACGTCCACGGTCGACGTTTGTTTCCGAACGAAGCTGTGTGTTGTGGGAAGTCAGAGCGTCTCGTCGTTGATTGTGGCGACCAAAACAGGTATTTTAAGCCAACAGGTGATGTTTTCTAGATGTTTTTGTACCTGAACCAGAGCGAGATCACAACATTGTGAAAATTCAAGCTAAACAACAGTAAGGTTGCAACAGAAAGGAACTTTATCTCATCTGTATTTTTGCAGAAAAGCACTTGGCTAACATTTATTCTGGCGATCTAACTTGCGATCGTCGGTGCTTCCTGCCCGCTCCGTCTGATCGTTGGTCTCATAATCAAGATCAGGAGACTCGTCCGTTGTTTGAGTGAACGTGAGGATTTATTGTCATGTGAACAACAGTTTGGCGGTTAGACTCCATCGTCATGAAGTGGTATTTGTGGAGGTGATGGAGGAGGAAGGATCCTGGATGGAGATCTGGAGCAGGATGGAGTGGAGGAGAGCCGACAGAGCTTTGTTTCCTGCCGTGTGTTTGTTTCATACGAGCGTGATATTGACCTCGGGTGTCTAAAGTCAGTGAGGCTGCTGCACGTATACGTCTGTGTGCGACCGCGTATTGTTCCGTCTCTCCATTGTGATGTTCCTGGAGCTTTGTGTGTGGACTCCGCTGGGCAGATGGAGCTTTACGTGACGCGGAGGAGGAACCTGTTTGTGCTCTCCGACACGGTTCAACACCTCGAGTGTCGTCAGTACTTCGTCCGTCGTGTCGACCTTTCTGTCCCCCTCCACCTTCAACGTCCTGCCTCTTTGTCTCCTCTCCATCCTCCTCCCCTCCTCACCCTTCGTTCTTCACAACAGTGTTTTATTACTGAGAGCTCTCTGATATTACAGATATTAGACACACACACACACTCATGAGGAAATAAAATGAGAGACAACACAACACAACACAACACACATCATTATTCTTGTCCTCCGTCTCCTCTCCCCTTCAGTTGTGTCTTTATTTTCCTTCCTGTCTTCGCCTCATTCTCTCCTTTTCCTTCTTCCTCTCATTTGCTTTAAAGGTGCTGATAAACATGTTGGATTCGTTCCCGTCCTCATAAAGAGACCCGAACAGAACCTGCAGCTTTTCCATATTTGAGAAGTGACAGACTAAATTAATTTAAGATAAGAAACAAACATTCAAACAAGCAGGCTGAGATGAATATTATACACGTAGTTCCTCAGCAGTGAATCCAGTTTGTTGGATTGTTCTGAGTTTCTAAAGCATTTTTAATAAATAAAATATTCCCGTCCTCTGATGTCGGTTTGTTTCTTGAGCCAGCTGTTGATCAGTTACAATAAAAAATCATTAAATCTTCGCTCCTTTGAGCTCAAAGTGGTGAAAAGCTGCACACGGTACCTTTAAATTTCTCCCCTCTCGTCACACATCCTCTGTTTTTCTTACCTTTCTTCCACATCCTGTTGTTTCTCTCCTCCTTCGCTTCACCTACAAATCATTTCATTTATTATCCGTCGGCGTCTGCGTGCTCGCCGGACGCTCTCCCCTCCCGGCCGAGCATTGTGGCACGAGGAGCTTCACACTGAGAGCTGATTACGGCACTATTTGTGTAACATTGGCGCGGCGGCGGCCCGTCCTCGCCGCCGCTCGTTAGCGCCTAATGGAACAGATTGAAGCGCTAATGGCGAGAGGTGCTGACACGCTGTTTGCAGGAGGAAATAGAAGGTGTCCGCGAAATAGCTCTTAACTGGGTGCTAAGTGCCACAGTGTGTGTGTGTGTGTGTGTGTGTGTGTGTGTGTGTGTGTGTGTGTGTGTGTGACGGGCGCTCGACAAAAAGTCGTTCTCGCTTTAATGACGATTGTGTCGGTGAACCTGTGCGAGCGCTCTCGTTCTCCCTGCAGGCGTTTTTTTCATTAGAAATGAAACGCCGAGGTTAAATCGCACTAATGACTTCGTGCGTACACACTGACGAGCAGCGACACAACCACACACACACACACACACACACACACACAGGCGGGTCATTTAGCGTTAATAAAATCATACTTCTGCCCTTGACTTCATGAAATAGCTTTAACACGTCGAGTTATTTTTCTCCTCCGTCAGAAGGTTAATAATTTGGAACAGGTGAGACAACGAGAGCAGAAACACAACGTCTCCTCTTTGTCTCCGGCTCTGAACTGCTTCCGTCTTTGTGTTCAGACGCACAAAGAGCCGAGCAGGCGGCGGCGTCAGAATCTACGGAACGACAAAGTCTCTGATCGTCGTCGCTCTCCGTCCTGTGAATCCTCAGCTTCTGTTCTCCAGCTGATGGCCGACAGTGTTCGCCGCAGACACCGACAGAAGCAAATCGATGCTTTTTCATGCATCACAGAGACATTCAGGCTGTCAGAAAGGGTTAGAAGTCACATGTTTTGTGGTAAATTTGTGACAAAAAGATGCTGGAAACAAAAGGACGGCTCAATAAAAGAGACTAAAGAGTAACAGACCTCATCTGATCGAGATAAAAAGACGACATTTACCCACATCGACTGCATGTGTCCCAATACAGAAACATAAAAGGTCACTAACTGGGATTTAACGACCAGCATGCATTGCAAAGTTTGGCCAAAAAGGCTGATTTCAACACAAGACCGATGAAGTGAATCTAGAAAAAACGCTCATGAGGTTAAGATCATGGCACCAAAAGAAAAAGGCCACCTTCAGAATCCAAAGGGTTTATTGTCTGTATGGTGGCCCGTTTAGGACACATCGGACTCGTCAGGCTTAACTCAGCTTTCACCGCTAAAGCCCGGGACACACCAGGTCCGACGTCTTCCTTATCCGACTTCCTTCTCCGACCACTCCGTCGGATCCGTTCGGTAGAAAAGTCACATTGAAACACACCGCCCCGGCTACACAGCAGCGTATACGTTCTGCGCCTGCGCGAGATGCAATAAGTCTCCTAAACATCGGGTGGCGCTAGTCTCGTGCCAGTCACCCAAAACATAAAAACAGGAAATGACAGAACGGAGTGCGGACCGTAGCTTATCAGAACAAAGCACACACAGTGTTAGCTCGGCATTACTTGCGTGATGTCGTATTACGGTGGTCTCTCTTCCACCAGGGCAGCCAGCTGCTCCTCAAAGTCCTCGGTCCACACAGCCATGGCTTCCAAACATACGCTGGTTTATCCCCAAAATAACGAACGGTGAAGTGTTGTTTGTAACTCTGTGCCGTCTCTGTTCATGTGGTTTGTTTACCGTCGTCACTTCCGCCGCCCCTCCCACACGCCGCGCTGATTCGCTGGCACACCGCCAATCAGAATGGTCACTGAACAGCTAGCTAACAACCAATCAGAGTATCCGACGGCGTCCAACCTCAGACGTCCGACTTCGCATGTTCAGTCGGATCAGACGCAGCTGAACACACCGAACAGAGCAGCTCCCGAACTCGTCCGACTCCTTCCTAACACTTCAGACGTCCGACGTCGGACCTGGTGTGTCCCGGGCTTAAAAGCTGGATGTTCTCCTACGACTACGACCCGAGACGAGACGTGGGATCTGTACAGGCTGATATCCACAAGTCTGAGTCGGGTCACGTTCTGTTTCCACGGGCCCGACATGATGGGCAACACCCGAGTGGATCTGAGAAGATCCAGCCGGTGCTGTTTGTGTTTGATGAGTGTAAAGTTGAGCCGAGGCGCAGAACTTCTTCACTGATGAGAAGAAAATGAAGTTTGGTTTGACGATTTGTGAATTCACCTTCATTCGTTCAAACAGTCGGCTGTGAAGTTGGTGCCGATCCGGTCCGAGCCAGCTGGATGTTTGAGTCCAGGTCCCAGCTTTCAAATATTAGACAGGTCCAGGAACATTTCCGGGTCTTTTGGGGTCCTGGTTCATATTTTTGGACCTCTAGTTAGCATGCCAACATTAGCATCCACCCTAAACACAACTAGAACTCCTTTAACATGCTGTATGTGGGCATGTAAGTGTGAATGATTGGCAGTGCTGCTCGGCTACAACTGTTCGGGTCATGAAAACAGTCGGATCACGTCCCAGTAGAGACTGAACCGACCCGCGGCTCAGTTCTGTCCATTCTGTTTCCTCGAGAAGAAACTACTGAAGGAACAAAAGGACGTTTGTTTAGAGAACGAGACTATGAACGAAGGACATGAGCAGACATAAGAAAAGGACTATAAAACTGAACCGGGCCTTCGTCTCCATGAAGTCCGAGGAGATGTTCTGCTGCTGTGTGAGCAGACTTCAGCCGCCGGCCTTCGTGACTTCCTCGGCTCTGAAGTGGAAACTCTACAGAAAAGGACAAACGGACGAGTGCGAGTTAGCTGAAGAAACTTCGGCCGACGTCACTTCCTGTCAGCTCCTCGCCTGTTGACCGAGACTCAAATGGACCAGCGTTCAAACGACCCGCACACGAAGTCCAAACGTGTGGAAATCATCGGAGGCTGAGGGGAAACTCGATCTGGTCCGTGACCTGAAATCCACTTTTATCACACGGACTGCGACTCCTGTCCTCGGTGCGAGCAGGCGGGCCAGTTCGAGGTCCAGACTCGGCCCGCCAGTTGTTTTTCGCGGATGTTTTCACCTGTCAGCTGTGTTTTTGAAGAGGCAGGTGGTCAGTTTGACCACGAGGACGATCCCGAGCAGAGACGTCCCAACTGTCCGTTTGTCTTAACCTCCCTTTGTTCCAGCGGCGCCCTCGAACGCAGCGGAACAGCTGGGGATGATGCGTTCACGTGCTCCTCGCAAAACTTTTCCCCGAGTCGAGCTCGTTCAGACGGAGACTGATGGGCCTGTCCGTCCGCATCTTCATCTCCGCTCGCCCTCGACATCATCCCCGCCGCCGCCGCCACGCTCCGACAGGCAGATCAAGTCGCATCTCTCAGCCGGGCGCACCTGAAACTGAAACGCTCTCCTTCCTCCTCCTCCTCCTCTTCGTCTGCGTCGATAACCTGCCATCAGCGGCCGCCGCCACCTCTCAGAGCGGGATGTCACATGGATGTGACTGTTGCCGTGACGATACCGATGGAGCCCAGACAAGATGGATATGGAGAGATTGAGTGCAGTAAACTACCCCCACCCTCCCTCCCCCCTCACACACACACACACACACACACACACACACACACACACACACAAATGTTTAAATATGACGACACAGATACAAAATGTATTTATTTGAAAATCAGATTTTACTGCAACGATTTAACGGTTTTCTTCAGACAGACGATCAGCTGCAGCAGAACCTCAGCCGTCATCTTTGTTTTATCCAAACCAGGCTCCTACATTTCCCACAATGCAACATGACTGCAGACAGTTCAATCAGACATTCAGCTAATAGCAGCTTAATGTAGCCTGCAGCGGAGATGAGCAGAGTCCATCTGGACTCATCGATAATAATCGTGATTATTTTCACGGTCCATGAATCTGTAATCGATCATTTTATTTAATTAATCGTTATAGAAGGTCAGAAAATGGTGAAGAACGCCGGTCAGTGTTTCCCAAAGCTCGGGACGATGTTCTTGGATGTCTCGTTTTGTCCACAAACCCAAAGACTCAAGACGGATTAATCGATTATCAGAATAGTTGGGGATTGATTGAACAGTTGAAGAACTCCTCTGGACCCAAACCAAGAGTTTTATCTAAACATTCCTGGTTCTGTCGCTACAAACACGGCACCACCCGGTCTCATGCATGTAGACTGAATTGTAGAGATGCTCATGTGATACGTACGAAACAAATGATTCTACTTATTTTACAGATTTATCGATCCGTGTTTTGCAGAAACACTTTGTCGCGTCGCGTCTCTGCAGAACAATAAATCAAGTTTAAAGTTGTAATCCGTCAAATTCACAGGAAATCAAACCTCATTCTGTCGTGTTTATGTTGTAATCTCTCACCGATCATCACTTAATTTACATTCTTTTAATTTTTTGTAGTGCTTTTTTGGTGGCGGGGTCCACCACACTCGCACTGCCTTCAGTCTCAGACTGATGAGAAACTGTTCTGAGAAACACAAAGTGAAGAAACCTTTGGAAAAAGCTTTGGACAGTTGAGCTCTTAACCGGTGAATTTTAACAGCTTAGCACATAATTATGATATCTAACGTCTCCAATCTTCCTTAAAAACTGATTTAAACTGTGACTTCAACCAGAAATGTCAAATATCAGTGTTCTGAATGACGTTTTGTGTATTTAAACTGTTCTGTTCTTATCAGAATTGATGTCCAGAAGCTGTTAAAACACATGAATGAGCCTCACTGTCGAACTGGGTGAACACACACACACACACACACACAATCAATGACTTTACTTGAAACAAGTTTATAAAATTTGCGTCTACCGGAGGAACCAATGAGCCGCGAGCCACAGACAGGAAGTTAAAAAGTATTGATCCATTGTAGAGATGTTCATATGATAAGTACGAAACAAATGATTCTACTTATTTTACAGATTTATTGATCCGTGTTTTGCAGAAACATTTTGTCGCGTCACGTCTCTGCAGAACAATAAATCAAGTCTAAAGTTGTAATCCTTCAGATTCACGGGAACTCAAACCTCATTCTGTCGTGTTTATGTTGTAATCTTTCGCCGATCATCAGTTAATCTACGTTCTTTTAATTTTTTGTAGCGCTTTTTTGGTGGCGGGGTCCACCACACTCGCACTGCCTTCAGCCTCAGACTGATGAGAAACTGTTCTGAGGAACACAAAGTGAAGAAACCTGCAGGCAGCCGGGACCCTGAACGCACCATCTGTGCCAGGAGCCGCCACATTCAGCCATATTTTCTGTCACACACACTCATTCACACACACACACAACCCCCCTTTAACACCCCTCCTCCAGATAATAGCTGAAAGTTGGACTCGACACGGATCAACATCACTCCTGTCCGCTGTCTGTCCCCCAATCAATACTCCCCCTCCTCCCTCCTCCTCTTATTATCAGCGCTAATCTATATCTCTTTGTCTCGTTTTCTTTAGAGTCGCCTCCTTCGCTCCCTGTCTTTTCTCCAAATTACATTAGGGACAATCCGGCGTTTTGGAGGTAACGAATGTGAAAATGACCTACATCGGAATTAGACAGAGGGAAAGCAGGCCAGCGGAGCCAAAGGGCAGCCGGAGTCAGAAGAAAAGAGGAGTGGAAGAAAAGGAGAGGAGCGTCGATTGGAAGTTGATTGTGGAGATTTCACTTTTGCTGTCTTTTTTTTTCTCTTTCGGACAAAAGCGACAAAGACGGGAGGGAGGAAAGGGAGGATGGGGGGGAGAAACACAAACGTCTGAGAGTCCTCGCGGGCTTCTCTGCGTCCACACAAAAACAAAAATGGCAGCGTTAATAAAAAGCGATCGCTAATGCTCGTCTCGGACGCGAGGCCGCGGGCGTCGCAGGCGTGGAGGACGGCGCCGGCATTCTTCAGCGATCCTTGGTCTTTTGTGGGGCCATGTGTCACACTCAGAAACTTCCCATCCCGAAACGTCCTCCCCTGACGGAGGCAGAATGGAGCGTGTTGGGCTTTTCTTTTGGCGGGGCCATTAACAGGACGCCTGAAAGGACTGGAAATGAACCCAGGTTTGCTCAGGCCGGGACGCCCCGCGCCTCTTCGGCTTCTTTTATTTCTGCTTTTTTTCTCCGTCGATTCTTCCATCGCTGACCCCGAAGCCTCGTTATCGTCTGCCGCTCCGGGCGCCACACGGCCGACGAGCTCAGAGTATCTGAACCGCTGCGAACAAACACGTCATCAGCTGTCGGTCCGGTTTTTAGATTGACAACAAATCCAGATAAAAGAACCAACAGTTAATAGTTTCATCGTTAATATCACATCAGACAAAAAGCTTTGGACAGTTGAGCTCTTTAACAGCTTAGCTCATAATTATGATATTTAACGTCTCCTGTCTTCCTTCAAAACTGATTTAAACTGTGACTTCAACCAGAAATGTCAAATATCAGTGTTCTGAATGACGTTTTGTGTATTTAAACTGTTCTGTTCTTATCAGAATTGATGTCCAGAAGCTGTTAAAACACGTGAATGAGCCTCACTGTCGAACTGGGTGAACACACACACACACACACACACAATCAATGACTTTACTTGAAACAAGTTTATAAAATGTGCGTCTACCGGAGGAACCAATGAGCCGCGAGCCACAGACAGGAAGTTAAAAAGTATTGATCCACCTACTCACATAACAAAACCTCCTTATTGTGCAGAAACTGTTTGTTGTGAGATGCTCTTCTCTTTCTACTCAGCTCGGTTTAAACACACGTTGTCCATGTTGTTTTTGCTTTAACAACAAACTACGTTACGTAAGAAACTCCCCGTGAAGATGCTGTTTGTGTTTTAGCTCACTTCCTGTCACGCAGTTTGGAGTCAGTCCTGATTGGATATGAGGGGAGAGTTACTGACCAAACACTCGATAGCATCGATTACTGTTGGAATATCGACCTGATTAATAAAAGCAGCTTTCATGTTTGAAGTCCTTGGACTCAGGTGTGACCGCTTGACATTGTGATGTCACAGGTCACATGACGACACCTGAGTAGACACCTTGTTCTGTTCTAGTTCTGTTCTTCCCAAAGGTCAAGAATGAACTTCCAAGCTTGAATCATGTGTCTGTATGTGACTTTTAATCGTATATAATCACAGTTGGTCTCATTCTTTTAACGACGCCGTCAGCTTCATCTTCCTGCAGAGGCTTCGGTCTCTACGTGACGATCTGTACATCATCACACTTTAAACAGCCACCGTTCAAACGTGGTGAAGTGAAACGAAGCCCGATCTCCTGATCAGCGATGCGTTTGTTGTCGCTTCTCCTTCTGGCTGCTTTTCGACTCCGTGAGTCACTTCCAGTGTTTTCCCTCACATGTCGTCCATGTTGGCGAATGTTTAGTGTCAGCTGAGAGGACTGACGGTTTCACAGACGATCCGTCGCCAACCGAGGTGGGAACTATTAGCCACAGCGCTGAGAACCAGCACTGCCAACGTAGTCGCGCTCTCGTGTGTGTTCGTGTGTGTGTGTGTGTGTGTGTGTGTGTGTACACACTCGAGGCGTGAATGATGGCGAACACATTCACGCGTCACCTCTTTAGATGACGGGATCATGCAAAGATATCTCGGCAGCCGTTCATCCTTGACTGAAGTGACTCCGGCTCCTCTGTTTACTTTTGTCCTCGTTGGTCTTTCTCTCCGCGAACACTGCCGAACATAAACTCATCCCGCGTCTACGTGACGGATCCTCAGACGCAGGGCCAAGTCTCTTGATGGAGGCGCCATAGAAAGGTTCAAAAAGTTAAGACCTCCAGCTTTGAAGGCTTCCACACGGTACAGAAGCAGACGAGGAGAAGCCTTTAATAAATCTGATAAATAAAGTTTATCGCTCTGATTTGATCGAACACAGATGCAAAACCTTGAGCCGTTCCAGTTTGTTCAATTTATATATTTATAAAGATGTGAGCTCATAATGAACAGAAGAGTCGGAGTGATTGACAAACAGATGATATTTGGGAGCTGATTCAAAGTCAATGTCATCCAAAAAATGTTAGATTTATTTGCTCGGCATTCATAATAGACCTCGAACAAGCAGTTTGTTTTTACAAAGCATGAAAGTTCAAAACAAATTTAATGGGAATCATTTTGTCAGAGCGGTTTCCTCTGATCCCGACGCCGACCTTTTGACTGAACATCTTCCGTCTCTTAATGAAGTCTGATCCAGAACAACGGCGAAGAAACCGAGGAGACGTTTAGCCTCGTTCTCCACTTCTTAACGATTCTGCTGAAACTTCAGACAGTTTAAATCAAGATTTTTCGTGACAACTCTGCCGAACATGTTGGATCACGTCTCGCTTTTTTACGGTTTACATCCAGTTCAGTGACGCCGTCGTGTCGCATGTTGTTATCTGTCTTCTACCTACTTCAACGTATGAACCACGATGTAATATTATAGAATATTCTGTCACCATATCTTTTTTCTCTGCAGGATCATCGTGGCCAAAATAATTTACGATAAGAATATTATCATGATTTTTCCCGACACTACAGGTGGAGAGTCTCTCTTCTCTGTCTCATCCAGTCCGAGCTATGAATTGTGGTAAAAGCTTGCAAGCTAGTTACTACATCCGCCTCGGTGACAGTCTAGTATAATAAAATAATGATAATATTTCTATAACTCGACAAAAATTGGCGCTTTAGGGTTTTTAGGACGGGTCGGCCGCCATCCCAAAGACAGAGTTACAAAGTTTTTTTCATGCAACAAATCAAGAAAAATCACAAAATCAGCAAATCATCACGGTGATGATCGAAAATATAAATATTAACAGCAGACAGAGAAACAAAGTGAGTACAATCTGGACTGATGAAACAGCTAAAATCTTCTAAATCAGGTGTTAAAAGCAACTTTCAACATGAAGAGGTTATGACATGTGAAGGTCGGAGGTCAGATGTGCTGTGATATATTGTGTTGTGATGATGTTTTGTAGTTTTCAACAGACGGTCTGTTTGAAGACGGACTGTGAACGACCGGATGAGACTTTGACCCGTTACAACGATCTCTCTGTGAACCTGAACCGATCTGGACCGTAACGTTCTCTCTCCTCTGTGTGTCTGGCTCAGGTCTGGACCCGTCTCAGCGTCAGGGGGTGGAGGAGCTGATCTCCGCGGCGCCGAGTCGCTTCGACCACGCCGCCCTGTTCACCGTCCTGCAGAGGAGCACTCTGCAGCACCGCATGAACGACTCCTTCTCCTGCCTGGTACGGCTTCTGCTGTTTGCTCATTACTCATGATAACTTCTCACTTCTTCTGTTTGTCCTTTTTAAAGCTGCAACACATTCCTTTTCTTTTTCAAAATAAAAGGTAAAATTATAGGATTAAAATTAAAAATAAAAGCTGAACTGGAGGTTATAATCTGTAAAGTACGAAGATATTTTTCAGGGTGCGATCAAACTTTTTTGGTCAAATTAATCTACAACAATTCTGATAATTACTGATTACGGTTTTAAGCAAAAATGAAAATGAATTCACAGGCTTCCTTTTTCTTTAAAGGTTTTTTTTGGGTTTGCTTCTTCTTCTTCTGTGTCAGTAAACAAAACGTGAGAACGTTTAATTACATTTTTCACTATTATCTGACATTTAATCAGCTAAACGATCGTAAGAAATACTCGTGAAGAAACTCAAACTTTGCAGCAGTTTGAACCTGCGAGACTCTTTCTTTCTGTGTGTGTGTGTGTGTGTGTGTGTGTGTGTGTGTGTGTGTGTGTGTGTGTGTGTGTGTGTGTTAAGCCTGGGGGGCTCTCTCACACTGATTGAGGGGATAAACGCTCTAATCAATACTTTCCAAATAGGAACATGACCCTCATAGACGACTGCTGGGCCGACTCAATGGAGGAGGGGAGGAGGGAGGAGGGGTGACGCCTTAAAAAGTGTGTGTGTGTGTGTGTGTGTGTGTGTGTGTGTGTGTGTGTGTGTGTGTTGGGGGGTGGAGTGATGGGTTTTGTGTTGCGTGCTACTTACCAAGAACCATGAACTCCAAACTGTGGAGATACGATTCACATCTACTTTTATATTTTTGTGTTAATGTCCGAAGCTGTCTGTGTGTGTGTGTGTGTGTGTGTGTGTGTGTGTGTGTGTGTGTGTGTGTGTGTGTGTGTGTGTGTGTGTGGCCCATATTTATATATATAAGAGTCTTAAAACAATACAGAACACATGTGACAGTGACGGAGGCATTGAGATGTGGAGGCATGTTCACTTTTACGGCGTGTGATGATGATCTGAGCTTCACTTTAACATTCGAGTGTGTGGAGTCGCAGCGCTCGGTTCCTCTGCTGACACAAGATGGCAACAAAGAGGAGCAAATTAAGTCATTTGCTTGTTTGTCTGTTTTCTCTCTTCACATCTGATCTGTAAACATGAGCGAGAGCACGTTTCCTTCACACATCAGTTGTGGTTTTGTCGACTGTGGCAGCATTTTGAAGCTTTTCTGGAGCGTTTTTTGATCAGTATGCAAAAAAAAAACAAATTGCAGGTGTGATATGAGTCACGGATGATAATTATTGCGTTTAATTTTCATTGAAAAAAAACATAAAAATGTTGATGATGTGATTCTTGTTGCCTCACGTCATCACATCACATCATGATAATATGATGCGACACATTTTACCTTCATCACAAATTGCAGCTCGAAAGATTTGGAGATTTAGATCATTTTGCATTTAATTATTCAGCTCTAGTTTTTGTCTCAAAGTACAGATCGACTTTTATTAATATACCGAGTGTTTTTTTCCTTTGTGTCTCTTCATGAAGTCTAATTTCCACAGGCCAATGTTTGCAGATACCAATTATTAATAATCAAGGAGAGCGATAACCACGAGTGGAATGAATATACATTTGAAGTAAAAATTAAAATGTTGGTCTTTAAATTTAAAATATATAGAGGAATGCAACCTTGTACAGTTTACTTGAGTACTGTGCTTATTTACACTCCTCTACATTTATTTAATAACTTTAGTTACGTTACTCTGCAGACTCAGTGAGGATGTGCTGTCGTTGTTTATTTTATTGACAACATAAATACCAACACAGATACCAATCATCGGAAAAATGCCGAAGATCGAGTTCAAATCCAACGAGTCTCCTGCTCCGTAACAAATCTATACTGATGAATCAAGGCCTCCCAGGTTCATTGTGAGCTTTCTGCTTTCACTGTGGATCTACTATATAGAGCTACAGTGGACAGGAACGTAAAATCAATGAATCAATCAATAGAAACTACTCTGTTATTTCCCTCTATACTCCTCCTGAAGCATACCGTAAAACTATTTACATTTGAGGAGAAGAAAGTTGGGGCTTTTCTTCACACGACGGATGTCTTGTGTCTGATTTAAAATTGGATTTATAATCTGTAGATACTGTAAAAAAGTTCATCTGTGCAGGCTGTTTGTCACGACCCATTCTTAGGTTTAGTGTTAGGCATCGACCTGTTGTAGAAACTTCTCCAGCAACAAAGGAGGAGGTCAGGTGACGGAGTACGAAGAGTGAGAACGATTGTGTTGGATGGTCGGGTGAGACAAACACAGCTGAGTTACATCACAGACTAAGTTTCATAAATTACTTTACACAAGTAAACCTAACCAAACTGTGACCATCTGACTGAATAAGCTGACTTTTGTTTCAAGAGGCGGAGGGGATGCTAGCATTTGAGATGGTGTTTCAACATTTGTAAGCTAACAGACGTCCGTTCATCTTTTCTGAACCCTAACCGACTGTGTTTTTGTGCCCACACAAGACATAATGTTTCAACATAGCCACTCTTTGCAGAGAAACGCTCGCTGCCAACATTTATTCTCACGCTCGCGAGTTGAAACCCTCGACTGAAACATAAACTGAGACAGATGTTGAGGAGTCAACTCGTCCCGTTTGGCGCTCGCGTTGTGTTCTCGCCCCTTTTAGAAGCAGCAGAATGAAGAGATGTTCAGCGGAGTGACATCTGTGCTTTCTTTCATTTCTCTACCTGCCTCACCAGGACTCCTTCCAACTCTGCAATTAGACCGATCCATTCACGCCGCCCCTCCAGCTCCCTCTCCTCAGCCTTTTGTGAAAACTCAAGGGCTTTGTGTTCCACTCTGAGCCCCTTTTCACCGAACGCTCTGAGAAAAGGCCAGTGCCTCGGCGTGGGGGACATCTGTTGAGAAGTGGCTTGGATTCATGTCATAGCCGGGGTCATATTTTATTCACAAAGAGTTGAACCCAACAACAACAACAGTAATTAGGCAGAAATTTGGTTTGTAGCTGGGGCCCAGAGTCCCACTAACGGGATCAGAGAAGTTCCCACTGACGATCGAAGGGTTAAATTCCAGAGTGAAGCTGCTGTTGGTCCCATGAAAAAGTTTTTTTTTCTGACACAACTCCATCCATGTAGGTGGTAACACCAGGGGGAAGGAAATTATCGAATTAACTTAATCCAAAACCATAACACGGTATTACTTAGAATTTTGTTGTAAGCGTTTAATCAACCAAAAGAAAACATTTCATCGGCTTTGAGACCAGAGACATGGGATTGTTTTCTCAGGTGGAGTGATGAAATATAGTCCAGAAGGTCAAGTTTACCAGATGTTGGCAACATGACTTTAAGATCAGTTTAATATTTCCCGTTGTGACGATGCTGTGCCAATGATCCGGCTAAGTTAAGGCACAAAAACTACTTGGTTGGGGTTTGGAAAAGATCATGTTTCGGCTTAGAGGGCAATGCTCGACATCTATTATAAAATATTCAGTGGTTTCGTGCTTTTAGATATTGAAACACAGCTCTCTTACCTTCACAACACCACCCTGACAACTATTAATGTCATCACAGTGATGATTATTTTGATCAGTGAACTGTTTCCTTATCCTTTCATAAGACGCAGTCATCTACTAGGATTGCAGTTTTGATGTCGATGTGAACGCAACATTTGTCTTCCCATGACTCTCTTCGCCTGAGGAATCACTATCAGAACAGTTTGCTTTGTCATCGCTGTGTTATTCTTTTTGCCAACACGTTGTTAAAAAAAGATAAAAAGCCTTCAGTTAGTCGCTTTTGTTGGCCACGTGGGGGCAGCAGAACAGGTTTAAAAGACGACGTTAACGTATCTTCACCTGATGATTGTGTTCTGGATCAGATGTTAGCAAACAGTTGCCCTCCACGTCCTGCAGAGCATCAGGATCCATCACGTCCAAGTCCAAAATGTGCTCCACGTTTAGTTTAGTTGCGTTACAGAAGAACAGCGCTCACAGACATTTACGAGAAGGCATCTGGATTTCTGGAATGCTCAACAGAGTGTCATCGTCGTATAGAAATTTCTAGCAGTTGAGGTTGAAGCGTGTAACTTTAGTCGTAGCAGCCTTACAAAATGTCAAAGGAAAGAAAAGTTAGACGCAGAGGGAAGACGATTTAATGAATGATGGGGAACATGAATACGTGTTTGTCCGGACCAGCTGGTGTGTCTTCTGTATTAGCGGTGGCGGCAAAGGAAAAAAAGATTTACAGCAGCTCACTGACTCCAAACACGGAGCCAAGAATGCTAACGTTAGCCACCAGAAAGGCCACAGAAAGCCTGCCAATAGATGCCCCTGAATCCTACACACTGGACCTTTAATTCATGGACTGACACTCAACTGAGATTTTTTTTTTTTTTGTAAGTTGGTGGAAACCCACACAGAGCGGACAGGAGAGTGAATATTGGCCTTACGTTCATCAGGCGGACATGTTTCTGCTACTCTTCAGTCAAACTGAGTCAGGATTACTTGAACATGATGAGCACATCACGGACTCAGTGCCAGTTGAACGCTTGTACAAACCTACAGCCTCTTAACCTCTTCAGAATTGGCTTGAAAAACAAAAAAATCAAAATCTCGAAACATTACTTTCCTAAAAGTCTTGATCCTTGGTGTTTGAAGCTGGAACATAGCACAAATAAATGATTTAATTTTGCATTTTAAAGAGTGAAAATCCCCTTAAAGTGATGCATCTGCAGCCAAAAACCTCTAGAAAACCGCAGCACAACACCTGAACCTTCCTTTCGTCAGCACCGAGGCTGATAAAGTGCAGCCGAGCAAAGTTAGAGACGTTTCAGTCGAGACGGATCGAGGCTGAATCTCCGAATGTGCCATTTTACAGCCAGTAAAACTATTTAATTACATTTAGTTTCATATTTACATTTCACCGAAGGCATTCAGTCCATCTAAATACATCTGTTCTTGGCCTTGACTCTGTGAAGTCTCAGCTCTTATATGGCATATTGTTTGTATTGTCAGCACCAGCTAATGCTTTTTGATGCTTTTTGATGCTTTTCGATGCTTTTTGATGCTTCTTCCCATTAAGTGGTGCTACATGACTACGTTGCTACATGATTAGCATGCACCCTTTCATGGTGTGTTGTGTAATATGACGCTCTCAGGTTCATATCTTTGTGTTTTTGGTAACTGAGGACATAGAAAAAAGACGTTTTTGCATGTTCTTGTCAGCTTTTTTCCATTTCTTCATTGAAACTGTATGAATTAAATATTTAAAGATATAAAACACTTCAGAATTCAGCCTCGCAGCGACCTCCACTGCACTTGAAAGCAAACTTTTGCAGGACAGAAGAAAACTGGATCGTTAGCTGAAGCGTTCGATCGGCAGCAGCCTGTTGTCGTCCCACGACCCCTCATCCCCCCTGGACCTCTGACCTTTGACTCATAAAGCTAAATGAGATCATGGAGAATGGGCAGTGAACTGGACGACGGCTGAAGACCAGTATTTACAGTCTTTTAATCCAAAAAGCTGTGACGTAACTCTGACCCACTTTGGTTTCCTCTCCGTCTTTGTCTCGTGTCTCCTTCTTTGCTTTTGGAGGACGAGGACTCATGTGTCCTTCCTCCCGTCGGTCCCGTCTGAGCGAGCTGCCGTCAAATGAATCTCCACCATTATAGACTCTAATATAATTACTCAGATCAATGCATCCACACGGCTCAGCCTCCTGTTCTTTTTAAACCTGAAGCCTCCCAGTGAGTCTCTCACATTTGTGTTAATTAGAGGAATCTGCAAAAGAAGAAGAAGAAGAAGAAGAGAGAGGCTCCAGATCGCTCTGCAGTGCTGACATGGAGAGATGAACGGCCGACCTCGAGCCGAACAACAGAATATTCTGAAAGATCTGCCTATATTTGTGTTTCTCATCTGGGTTTGATTAAAGCAGCGATGAGATTTTTTAAAGCGTTTGCTGAACAGAATCAACATCAGCTGTTGGAGCGGGTCCAGTCAGAGTCGGGTCGGACGGGAACACACATATTGAGATTTAAGAGTTTTGACAAAATCTACTAAGAATATAGTCGCCTTTTTAATGAGGATCCCTTTAATCTGATAATTAAAGGATTGTGCAGTTTAAAAATAAACCTGTCGGTGCTCTTTCTGAACGACCTTAAGCATATCTTTGATTTTTCTAAACGCTAGTTGTATTTATGGATGCTGATATTTTTTTGCTAAGATAATAATGTTGGGTAAAAACAGCGAGCGTGTTTTGTGAACACAAATATTGAAGTAATCAGAGCCTGACTGGATTTTTGGGTGAGAGTTCGATGTTTTGAAGTAACGAAATTATGATATAGATTCATCAGCTGAACACTTTTAAAGTTTTATTATTTTAAAGGATATATTCTAACACTAAACTTTTTAAACTTTTGTCCAAAATGAGATCAGTGCAACAAAGCAGTAAACTTTATCTTTATCTGCAGTGTTCTGTTACAGTGTTATTGATCTGTGATCGGTCGATATCGGCCAATAATAACAGCAGACATGTGTGTTGTTCAGGCTCTGAATATAAAAGTAACGTACAAATACTTTGTTACAGTACTTCAGTAGATGTTTCAGGTATCTACATTTATTTTTCTGACACTTTTGACATTTTCAGAACAGGCTCGTTACTTTAGTTGCATTTGAGGTGAATTATGGATTGTTTTTATTCCCAACATCACCAGACAGATTTCAGACGCAGCGAAACAAAGACATAAGAAGACGTAAGAAGACGTAAGAAGACGTAAGAAGCCGTGAACAGACAGAGAGGGAGGCTGGAATGTGGAGAAAAGGCGTGTTAGTGTCTCGTATCTGCAGAGAGTTTCTGATTTTCTCTCTTTGTTGCTGCTCGGGACGCTTTACAACCCAACATGTGTCTATGTGACGTCCTGGGAATGAGACTCAACAATCAGCTGTCTTTGTGGTGCGTTCAGGAACAGCTGGGACAAATCCTACTGATTCTACCTTCAACTTTAATAGTTTTTGGATTATATTAATATGACGTGAGCTTCAGTTAGCTTTAGTAGAGAATCAAGAATTAACTTCCGGATATTGTGGTTGTTAAATCACAGTTTCACAACAGAAATACATTGAAGAAGATAAAGTCTGTAAATAATCTAATGGATTATTGATCAACCCCTCCAGCATTAGAAGTTGTTGTAGTTAAAACTTCCAGATGACTGTGCTCATGATAATGATTTTTAAAACACAGCTGATAGTTTCTTGTAAATCAGCTTATTAACAGTTCCTCATCCTGGAGGTTTGGACGCCGACATCGTCCCTCGACTTGTTTAAGACACACACAGATCCGACTCTTGACAATAAACATTGTGTTTCATGTAAATCTAATTTCTGACTGTACATTTTTGGACCCGACGTGATTTCCCCGAGAACCCCTGAGGTAAAAACCTGAAGAGTCTGCGGCGTGTCTCTCGCTCAGCTTCCTGTCAGGCGTCTGTAGAAGTGATGAGTGACAAGCCGAGGTGTTCGTATCTTCGGAGCCGCACGCCGCTTTCACTTTTTTTGGGGTCATGTCGCTCCTCCGAGGGAGGCGGCGGATGCTGGCGATCTGACATGAAGACGTGGCTGACGGAGCTAACGAGGCAGTCGGCTCGTTAGCCGCTAATTGAGCGGTCAGCGCCAAGACTGGAGTTCGCCATCTGTTTGTCAGAGAGGAACATCTTGTCGCTTCGCGCCCGTCGACAGGCCCCTCTCTCTCTCCGTGGTGTGATATTAATAGCTCGAGCTCACAGACGGACGGGAAAAAAATGGAAAAAAGAAACTGGAGAAAATGACAAACAGAGGGGGGAGACGGGGAGGAGGGGGGGAGACACTAAAAGGCCTGCAGAGGAGGAATCTGCCAGGTCCGGTTAACCCCGACAGGAAGCAGCATGTCAGCGAGCGGCTACATAAAATACTGGAAGTGACGCCGTCGAATTTAAGTCCTTAAACGATCTCTGATGCAGTTCAACTTACAGAAACGGTTTCTCAGAGACTTTAAACCAGAGAACTTTGTTTGTCTTCCGTCGAGAGATGAAATCCGCGTCGGCAGTTCCACTTTACTCGCTCACAGGAATGACTCGAAAGCTTGAAGAGACGGAGTCGGACTTCTGAGATTCGCTTCTTCAACTTAAACACAGGAGAGTTAATGTCTCATCATTGACCTTCAGCTGTTCTGATGATCTTTGTCTGACATCCAACACGGTTTTAAAAGCAGAAACGACAAATATCAGTGTTCTTGTGTCGTGTTACCTCCTACGTTGATGAATAAAACAGGATGGGAAACTCCTGTAATCCAAAATCTTTGTCGTTCTCATTTTAATTCTAAATATTTGTCAGTTTCATTATTTGCTGTAACCAGCGAGGTCAAAACTTCCCCCTTCAGCTTCCTGTGCAGACAATCCTTCACTTACCGGCTGATTTATTTAGATGTGAAAATGTGAATGAAGGCATGAAAAATAAAGTAATCGCGCTGTTATTCTTAGTTCAAATTAGACCCGACGTGTTTCGTGTCAGAGTGAAACTACGACTCCTCTTCTGACGACAGCAGGATTTATATAGAAGCTTCATCACGGTCCGTTCCGTAGATCACACATCCACCCGAGCGTACGTGTCGTAGTCTGCGCACCGTATTGACATTTGTACAAATCGAGTCACAACACATTCACATTACATGATTATTATACCTGACTTTCTGCCTGCTGCAGTTCAAGTCTGCGTATCTTTTATAAGTGTGAAGCCACCGGGTGTTTTTAACGAGAGCCTCGGGATCATTTCCAGCTGTGTTTGTGGTGACAAGAACAGGTATTTTTAAGCCGAGACACGATGTTTTCTCAACCTGAACCAAGAGGTTTTGTGCCTAAATAGCACCGTAAAGAAATGCACTTTTACAACATTTGTTCTGGTGATTAGACAGTAGAATATCTGGTTAATTTCTAAATCCTTTAATAAAATACAGAGTCGGGGTCATTTCTGTGTCGTCCCCTTCAAACAGCAGATAATCTGAGCGTGTCGATAATCTCTGACAGAAACAATCTGCTCCGAATGAAACAGTTTCTCAGCAGCTCGTCTTCTCTCCAGAGTCGTGTGTGTGTGTGTGTGTGTGTGTGTGTGTGTGTGTGTGTCAGCGCGACGGAGGTGCTAATTTGTTAATGTTCCTTCCGTGAGGAATCTTAATTAGCGTTGTAAGTTTCATGCCTAATTTAGTGATTACGTGCAGGCTGAATGGACTAATGAACATCTCAGGATGTTCCAGTCGCTCCACACCTTCAGTTTCTTTTTCTTTTCTTTTCTTTTCTTTTTTTTTCCACTCACAGAATTAATAGTTTAAAGGTGAACCTTTACACTTCTCTGCTTAATTGTCCTAAAGTATCGAGGATATTTATTGAGTTTGTGGAGCCAGAAGGTGAGCGATGTTGGTTCAAGTGTGTTAACGTCTCCCGTGGTAACGGAAGCTGTGAGGGAGGAGTCTCGCTCGTCTCTCAGGATGGTGGAGACCAGTCCGGCCTCATTTATTAAAATTGTTCGTGGATTTACACTTCATCTTAAGGTCATTTCCTGCAGTTTGCTTGTTGTTGAGCATGAAAAACTTTTTTTTTTAAATAGCCGGATAGAAAACTAAAAGCTCGCTCTCATATTAAAGACTGGGGGAAAATGTAATTTGCGGGACAGATTCCAAACATCTCTCGCGTGTTTTTTTTCTCCAGGGTTGGTTCAGTCCCGGTCAGGTGTTCGTCCTGGACGAGTACTGCGCTCGATACGGCGTCCGAGGCTGCCACCGTCACCTGAGCTACCTGAAGGATCTGATGGATTACTCGGAGAACAACGCGCTGGTCGACCCCACGCTGCTGCACTACAGCTACGCCTTCTGCGCCTCCCACATCCACGGAAACAGGTACACCAGTCAACACTGTGAACATGATGATGACGTAAAGTTCCTGTCCACCCCTGCAGACCACGAGGTTAACTCCCAGTACAGCTTTGATTGTGGGTCAACGAATATTAATCAGATAGTTGTTTTTGTTGAATAATACTGTTCAGAACATCGGTCTCCTTTTTGGTTAACCCTGAGGACCTGAAGAGCAACATTATGAAACTGTTGTACCTTAAAATAACTTCATTATGGGCTGAGTGGTGTCTCCGTCTTATCCACTCCGACTCCCATCACATGTAACTTGGGGTGTCGGGTTAAAACTCACTTTACAACACTTAACCACCAATTATCACTGATTCTGGTGATACTGGATCATATTTTATGAATAAAATGTTTCCTGGTTTTCCTCCTGACGTCCTCCGGCTGCTCCACCTCAAGTCTCTGTGGTTTACAGAGTTTCCTGAAAGCAAGTCTGCTCGTCTGGTCGCACCTGTGGAGGCGCTGTGGATGAGTTTTTGGTGTTGATACTCTGCAGACATCAGGACAGAGGTGAACAGGATGTCCACAGAGGGACGGTTCCAGTGCGAGAAGCGAGAGTAAATCTGAGACTGGCGATCTGGCATTAAACATCATCACATTAAACCAAACTGTGACTGATAATCTGTTGTATTACGCTGTAAATGAAACCCTCCCTGTTCTAACAGAGTCATGAGAGCGTTTCAGTGAATCTGTTCAGTTACTTTGTGTGCAGAGCGACGGCTCCGTCAGAGCACTGCTGCGAGCAGACTGCAATTTGAACTTTACGTTATTCTGTATTCTTCGCTGAGCACAGACGCTCTTTTTCAGCCGCACACAGTCTGAATCCAAATGTCTGAACTTCCACACACTTTGCAGACGTCGTTTGTGGCACACAATCATGAAGTCTGGACTGTTGAGCGCTCTCCAAAGACACGTTGCTGCGAGTCCAAGCAAAGACTTTCAGAGAGTCGACTCTGGTCTCTCAATTCTGGTCAACAAGTTTAGATTATATGTATTTGAAGATGTCTTTTGATATATACTTTAAACATTATATACTTTTTTGACAAAATAATCTTGACTCTCTTAGTTTTGTTTGAGAAAAACACATCTAACTTTTAGTTATATATTTAGTTAACTTTAAGTATTTCCAAGGACGAGAATGATCGTCATAGCAAATGTGATTTTTTTTTTTTTTTGTTCAGATACATTCAGATAAATACTCAGGTGGGTAACAAGATCTCAGCAGTGGTTGCGTTCATGGCCACGACTGAAGATTCAGTCACATCCACAGGTGAAGGCGAACACGTCAGACTCGTCACATGACTGGAGACTTTCCGGTACGTCCGGTAGTTGTTCTCTGTGGCCGGAATCGTGTAACATTAGCGGCCAGATGAGCCGTTAGAAGAAAAGTCTGCACTCTGATTCTCGTATCACCTTATGTTTCCTTTACCCCAGCTGAGAAGCTGCACTTGAACACACCGCAAAGACTGCAGCTGGAGGCCAATTAGCTCGTACGTTCTGTGTCTGCGTGAAAGGAAATATCTCTCTGTCGATTATAAAAACAGTTGTTATGATTCAGCAGCATCCTTTGCTCCTGATGGAGAACGCTGATCCTTCCCACAGCCGTTCCAGCGCTTTGTCTTCTAAACATCAACAAATGTCGGGTTTTTTGGCGTCCCCTGAAACGCCGGTCGCTCTGGTTTTTCCTGGGAGGACGGTCCTTTCAGGGCAGCCTGGCTCCGGTCACCTTCAGGCCTCCGCTGATGGCCAGTAAACTATATGAGCAGCAGCAGTGTCTTTTAGCCACTTGTTGGCATCAGCGTCGCTCCAGCAGTTCAGTTCTCCACTTCACTCCCGGCAGCCCCCTCGCTTGACTCCCCGGCTGGTAATTACTGATATCTGTGCTTTCTCTCTTTGTCGACTCATTTAGTCAATTAGAAAGTGTAATGATTAGCTTCTCCAGTAAATCGCCAGATATAAATTGGGTGGTTGGGGGCTGGGGAGGGGGTACTAGAATTGGCTTTTTGTCAGTTGGAGCTCTAATTTGAATAATTGATGCCCATTCAGGGCTCCTGGAGCTGCCTGAGTGGGTGTGGATGGGAAAAAAGAGGTTTTTGGATGGCTGGCAGCCTCGGAGGTGGAAAAAAAACAAACTTAATTACAGAACTCAAGTTTTCCCCGGAGGGCTGCTCGAAGAGACGAAGAACTACGTCAGGAGGCAGCGAGGACAAAGAGAGACGCTACAGAATGATCAACAGAAGAGTGCTTGACTAATACTTCAAGGCGATATATTGAGAGTGTCAGACTGTGCTTTTCTCAAGAAAACCCTCCTCGGTTCTGACGGAGAGAAACCTTGATTGAAGATGTAAATGTTTCTCTGATATGTGAAAGCCTCCCACGGCTGATGTTAGATTTTCAAGGTTCGTTGGAGACTTTTAAACCCTTCGTGGGCTAAGATCCGTTTAGATAGTTGTCATTGTCAACTTCTATGTATATTTTTTTTTTCACAACCTCAAAAAATTGCATTTCACTGGTGTGATGAAAGATTTCCATAACTTAGCTTTTTCTTTCTTTGAAAATCCCTCCGAGTTAGACTTCTGCTCAACACGTTTTCATCTCCTTTTTCTATGTTCTATCAATGATCACTTCGCTGAGGTTAGGCCTTTTTTTTCTTTGCATGATGTCAAGAGTGAAAACAGCTTTTTATAAAGAAACACTTGTCTGTTCCCCCAACGTCCACTGGTTGATTCTGTGTCACGCTCCCGAGTGTTTCCAAACAGAAAATCCTTCAGCAGCTGAACATTTTATTGTTTAGAGTGGTTTTACCAACATTTTTCATGTTTTACAGCAGAGTGAAAACACACATTTCTCTCTTCACTTTACAAGACTTAATGATTTTGCACTGCACATCTTTTTGTATCTGAATTTAACTGTAGTTCATAGTACAATACAAGCCAGAGGTCCACACATTCTTTACTCCAGAAGAAGTACTGATACAGCTTCTTTACTCCAGTAGAAGTACTGATACAGCTTCTTTACTCCAGTAGAAGTACTGATACAGCTTCTTTACTCCAGTAGAAGTACTGATACAGCTTCTTTACTCCAGAAGAAGTACTGATACAGCTTCTTTACTCCAGTAGAAGTACTGATACAGCTTCTTTACTCCAGTAGAAGTACTGATACAGCTTCTTTACTCCAGTAAAAGTACTGATACAGCTTCTTTACTCCAGTAGAAGTACTGTTACAGCTTCTTTACTCCAGTAGAAGTACTGATACAGCTTCTTTACTCCAGTAGACGTACTGATACAGCTTCTTTACTCCAGTAAAAGTACTGATACAGCTTCTTTACTCCAGTAGAAGTACTGTTACAGCTTCTTTACTCCAGAAGAAGTACTGATACAGCTTCTTTACTCCAGAAGAAGTACTGATACAGCTTCTTTACTCCAGTAGAAGTACTGATACAGCTTCTTTACTCCAGTAGAAGTACTGATACAGCTTCTTTACTCCAGTAAAAGTAATAGAGTACAGGCTCTGACATGTACTCAGAGTATCAGAGTAAAAAGTCTCCCTCTGAAGGACATCTGTGGTCAAAGCTAACTGAAGCTCACATCATATTAATATAATTCAAAGACTATTAAAGTTAAAGGTAGAATCAGTAGGATTTGTCCCAGCTGTTCCTGAACGCACCACAAAGACAGCTGATTGTTGAGTCCTATTCCCAGGACGTCACATAGACACATGTTGGGTTGTAAAGCGTCTCGAGCAGCAACAAAGAGAGAAAATCAGAAACTCTCTGCAGATACGAGACACTAACACGCCTTTTCTCCACATTCCAGCCTCCCTCTCTGTCTGTTCACGTCTTCTTACGTCTTTGTTTCGTCTCGCTGCGTCTGAAATCAGCCTTGTGATGTTGGGAAGGCGGCGTGTGGATGACGCCAAATAAAAACAATCATGCACCAAAATAAAGTAACGTAGTTTTGAAAATGTGAGGAGGAGAAAGTTCAGTAGTAGAAAAAGAGGTTTTTTTAACTTGAAGCACTCGGAGAGCTTTAAGTTCAATCTGAAGCTGAAGTTAGAGACGTGTCATTCGTCATCATGGTAATCCAGAAGATGGAGGAGAAGCTTGTTCTCTGGTCGGCCAGTAGAGGTTGCCCTCTAATAAATCTAAATATGTGTCATAGGAATCTGTTTGCACGGTCGAAGAAAACTCACTTTGGACACATATATCTGCAATTTCATCTTTTCGCTCTCATGAGCTGTGGGGAGCAAGAGAGAGAGGGATGAAACGTAGATCGATCCATCAGAAGCTTTGCCTTCTCGCTCAGCTCCCTCTTCACCCCGACGATCCGATAGAACCGGTCCGCCCGTCGATCTCACGCTCCATTTTTCTCCTCTTGTGAACAAGAGCACGAGATACTTCAGCTCCTTGACTCGAGGCAGCAGCTCGCGCCCAACTCAAAGGGAAAACCAACAGTCTCCTCCTCGAGATCCTGTCCATGAAAAACGCAACGGAGACACTTTGGAGATCGGAGCCTGATTGTTAAAGCCAGTTCACTCGGGGTGGTTTGAGACACAGATTTATTCAGATTTTTAAAATCTCCAAGCTGCATCATCAGTGTCTGTCAGCTGATACAGACAGCTGATCCGACACCGACATCACACTGTGTTTTTAAATAGTATCTGGGTTCATCAGGAGACATCTGAAATGATCAGTGTGGACGAGGCTGCTGAGGTCGTTATTATTTTGTGACGGCGGACTTGATGGAACAGCTCCACCTGCGCAGGTGACGGAGCGCTGACACTTTGATTTGTCTTGCACTGGTCTGTGTGGGTCTGATGAGACGGGTGTGTTTGAACTGGGATCGGGGTTAAAGGAGCATTACCGGAGCCGGAGGGGGCGGGGAGGTGTTGGGTCCACTCGCCTCCTTCTCACCTGTCACGGCCGATCTCGTCCTGGCCGAGCCGTCTCCGCCGCGCTGACACGGGATGTGACAGGAGCTTTTACCTCCCCCAACCCTTCACACAACAACCTCCCGTCTCCACAGAGGTGACACACATGATCACCTGCCACTCAGCGTAATCTCCTTTCCACACCTCTTAAGGTGAAGTGGCGTCCACCCCCGGTACCCTGCCACGCCGCTCGCAGAGCTCCACTCGTGACGACTCCTGTCAACCGACATCAGAACCGAGCAGCCGGAGGGTTTGGTGGATCCCGCGGGCGGATATGGTACTTATCGTTTACACTTGAGCCACATGGAGTGTAAACACACAAACCTGAGTCTACAGACCCCCTCCTCCCCTCCACGGGCCCCGCCCCCCCCTCCACGGCCCCGGAGCGGCGCTGACAGCAGCCTCGCCTCCAACGCGCTCGCTTCATTTAGCAGCAACAATGTGTCTGAACCCCGACAAGCTGTCGCATCGCTCCCCAACTCGGCCGTGTGATTCCAAGCATGAACACACATCTGACTGGGTTTAATGGCACAGTACGGAGAGCGGCCGCACCAAACACCACCGTGTCGCGTTCTACGTCTGGCTCCCAGCCAATTTGTTCCTCGTCCGATTTTGTTTTCTGCCGTAATTCGATTCAGAGGAAGTGGAAGGTGTGAGTGACATTTAGGGGAGCGTCACATGTCGCCCGCGAGCTCCTGATGAGCTCTTTGTGACGATCTGAGGGAAACGATTCAGCTTCCAACACAGCGAAGTGATTGAAGCAGCCACCTTCACCTCCTCTGTGCTGCCGTGTTATTTCTCCTCTCTAGAGTTTTTCATAGGAATGCAGCATAAAGTGCTGGAATGGTGCATTGTTGTGCAACTTTATCGATTGGAAAACAGGTAACAAAGAGGAAGAGAACAACTGAAGCGTCTGAACAAAAATTCCTCCACTTTGTCAGCACACGAGGTTTTGAGATGAGTTAATTAAAAGAAAAACGATCTGTTTTGCAGCGTTTTCTGCAGCTTTTTCTTCGTCTTGTATCATTTTAAAAACTGATTGTGTTTGGACAAAACATGACATTTGACGGTGTCACGTTGGAAGTGATGACGGATTTTCACTTTATCTTTGAAAGGAAAAGCAATTTATTCCGATCAGTGACGGATGGATCGCTCGTTGCAGCCTGAGTCATTTTATCAGATCTCTAAATTTCAGTGCAACAACAACCGTTAGGCAATTAATTTAACATTTTCTCGTAACTCGTCTCATGACAGTGTCAACCCACTGATATCTTATGGAGAAAAAGACGCAGTAATTGAAAGTTATTTGTGCTAAAAATAGTCAAATCTGAGCTCCACCTCTCGTACGCTGAGCCGTAGTGTAACAAGTAACACGAGAGCTGCAAAACTGATCAGTCAGTTTTATTTTCTGCCACCTCGCTGCACATGAAACCAAAACTCTTTGTTTGAGGAAGATGAACAACTCGGATTACGGGACAGCTGGCATTAACCGCGAGGGCTTGGAGCCTCGGGCCATCCATCCATCCATCCCCTCCACCTCTACGCCCCTCCACCTCCACGTCCATCCAGTCGTCGAAGTCCTCACGTCTTCATTCGTCGTCGCAGAGCGCGGCGAGTCCCGTCGGCCGCTCCGACATGAAAGCGAGCTTTTCTTCTCGCCTTTACATGAGTGAGCACACACACGCTCCTCCCAACAACTCTGCTCTCTGTTCCCTCAGGATTAACTGGTGCTTGTTAAATAGGGGTTGTGGGAAGTGGTGGGGGTGTGATGGTGGGTGGGGGTGTGATGGTGTTGGGGGGGTGGTGTGGTAATGAATTGACAGATTTGGGGAACAACAGGGTTTAGAAGTTGTGCTAACAAGTGCTGTTGTGCGGAGAAAGCTGCCTCTCATTACAGAACAAACGGAGTAGAGTGGAGCTGAAGAGAGGCGCCCATGTTCTCGCACAATACGCGACCACTTCCTGTTGTCACGCTGCACCTCATCCACCAACCTCCACCAACCTCCACCCTCCCAACACCAACCTGTTCCTCCGAGCGTAAAAAAAAAGCATTTAATGTCCTTCAATTATAATTTTTTTATTTAATCTTTACATTTTTATTTTTATTTCTTTTATTTTATGAAACTTTCCTCTTATTTCATTGTATTTATTATATCTTTATATAACATGACTCTTAATTTAATGTATTTTATATATTTGAATTATTTTTTATTTAATGTAACTTGCTGACAAAATTTCACATATTTTAGCTTAAATTTTAGTTTTTGATGCAATTATTTAATATTGTTTTTATTTGATGTATGTTATTTTACTGTTATTATACTTTCATGACATTATGAATTATATTATTTTATATTCAGATTCTCTGTCTGGGATTATATGACACAATGCTTCAGCAGTACGTTACAATTTTTGTATTTTCGTTCTTTTTCTTTATTCATTGAATCATAACCAGGCTGCATTATTGATGAGTTAATTCTGTTTTATGTATTCTCCGTGTTGTTTGCTGTCAATTAGACATTTGTCCTCAGTGATCTCTGGTTAAATAATGTTTTTAATTATTGCAATATTTATAATTCACAGTAATAATCAGCCACTCTTCACTATCCTCATCTCACCTGGCTCGCTCTCTGCACAGCGTCAGACTCTCTTCTGCTTCTCTTTTCTCGTCATGTTTTTTTTTAAAATCGAGTTATTTATTTATTTCCATTTTTTTTTTTTTTTTTGACATGGGAGAGTCAGGAACACGCCGTGAGGAGCTCGGCACAGTTGTTGGTACTCGAGGCGCGGCGGTCAGGGGCTGAACCAGCGAAGGCTTTTATAAGAACAACTCATTAACAGACAACCTCCTCGCTTCTTCCCTCCAGCGACCGCAAGTGCCATTTGGAGAGGGTTCTTTTCTCTTTCAGCTGCACAGAGAAAGCCCAGAAAGTCAAGGCTGGTCGCTCTGGGTACTGATTGCATTTTTTCCTCTTTTTTACCAGAGTGCCTATTCAGGCGAAGGCAAGAAGGGAATGAAAGCTTTACAAACATTAATGAAGCGCTCAACTAACAGTTTTTTCTTTGTCGACTCTCCTCCTGCTGGCCAGGATGAGTTGTGGAGGAGGAAGAGGAGCCTGAGCAGCTCTCTGTTTGATTGGTTGACTTTGAGGTCAGCGTGGAGGGTTTGGCTGCTTTATCACTCAGTTTGGTGAAAACAAGCCAGTCAAACTTGTCAGAAAGAAACCAAAGACAGAAAAACAGGCTCAACATTTTGTTTCATTTTAGTTTTTTTACTCTCTTTTGATGCTTTCACGTGAAAAACAAAAGCAGATCGCTGCACCGGCGTCACCTGCACGTCTCCGACTCCTCGATGTTTTGGACCTTTAACTCACTATCAGAAAAGTTTGGGTGTTCGCAGCGATGACGTCTTTTTAAGAGTTTGATGTTTGATATTTCAGATTCTCAGAGTGGAAATAGAGGTCAAGAAACAACAAACCAGGCCTTTATTTGAAACAGGCTTATATTGATTACGAGCTGTTTAGACGTCGGCCGTACTCTTCACGATGCGTTCGAGTGCAGCTTGTAGAGTCACGGGCGGCGTGAGACGACGCAGTAGTTCGCCTTCATCTCCGTTAGTTCCTCGGTGTCAGCTTGGTGTATCTGGGTTTCGAGCGGTTCCCTGTAAACCTCACTCTCGCTCTGCTATTTTGTCTGCCAAAATCTCCAGAGAAGCGACGAGGCTGCCTGGCGATCCTGTCCGGCTGGCAGCCTGGCACCGTTTGTATCTGCTCTTAATGTTAACTGTGCAGATCCGGTCATCAGTGTGGGAGCTGGTTTTGGAGCCGCTCTCCACATTCTGTTGACCTCCCGCTGCAGGCGGAGACACCAGAGCCAGAAATATAGCCATCATTCACACACTACGCACTCCTCACTTATTGATTTATTTATTTTTTGATTGATGTGTAAAAGCCATTTAACCAACTCAACAGAGAGAGAGAGTGAAAGGTTTAAAACTCTAATCGGACTTCATGTGATTTTGTGTAATTTGATGTGATGAATGTTTGCAAAAAGACAGAAACATCTTTTATGCATCAGTTCTGATTTAGCAAACATAAACATCTGCTAAACATTTGTCCCTCGATGAATGGCCGAGGCTTGAGGTTGACAGACAACTGGTTTAGTTTCTGGTTCCTCTACGTCTTCTATTTTAGTACAGCAATGTGTAATGTATGATGAAACTTTGATTTGTGCAACCTCGTTTATCTTCTCTGAATCAGTTCAGAAACAGGGTTGATTGTTTTAGTTTTTTTTTATTCTTGCAGCATTTCAAAAGTTCACTTCGGTCAACCACATGAAGGTCCAGCAGCAACTAGCTGAAACGATGCATATCGCCTCCTACCGTGTTGGAGTCGGACATACTTCTGTCAATAAATCCGTTCTCCCCTGGTGCTTGTATACTGGGACAATGGCAGTAAGTCCATTTAAACAGCGCCTCCATCCTGGCTGAACGAGCAGGAGAATAATTAAAGGGAGCAAGCATCGTTAGCGATACCAATTTATAAAGTGTTCCTGAGCCCATGTTGTAATATCCTTAGATTTGCAAAGGATCCCATTCTGGTTGATGTATGTTTCACAGCGTCCCTGTGTTTTTTGGATTCGGGGTTGTACCATCAGCTTCACATCTGTAGTCCAGCGGTGAAGATGAAAGTCAGCTGACTGCGTCCTGTGTCTGATTTCTGTGTCTCTTCAGGCCTGATGGGATGGGGACGGTGAGCGTGGAGGAGAAGGAGAACTTCGAGGCCATCAGGAGTCGTCTCATGGCTCTGCTGGAGAACCAGATCACACATTTTAGGTAGGAACATCTCCTCATCACATTGCTACAGAGATCCTGTGAAAGCCAGTGGGTTCTGTGGTATCTGACATCTGATTTGCCCAGATCATTAAAAAAATCAATGAATGAACAGCAGCCTCCTCACCTCTCCTTCCAGAGACACAACAACAGCAGAATCATCGTCATGTTTTGATGTAAACGAAAAAAAACATCCGATCCGGTCGTCTCATTATTTTCTGCCATGTTTTCACATCATCTCAAGTTGCGTAGTAGTTAGTCAGTAAAACAGAAGTACGACAATGCCGAATGTTGTGATGAGATGAATGTGACAACGTCTGACTTCAGTCATGCAAAAGATAATCTAATTATAAACGTTATATTTGGTGGTTATGGATGAAACTGGGGAAGGATGAGGGGTTAAACTGGACAATCACTGTGTACCTGGACGGCCCTGGCAGCTTGTGGATTAAATACAGAGCATCTTAAGACGCTCGCTGCCCAGTTCGTCCTTCCAACCACCCAACCAGACCAGCCGAAGAAACGCCGCCACGAGTGATGTTATCGCCCGGGACGAGAGTGAAGAGACCACGAGAACTCAGCAATCCCAA
This sequence comes from Lagodon rhomboides, assembly GCA_039737535.1. Classification (NCBI taxonomy): domain Eukaryota; kingdom Metazoa; phylum Chordata; class Actinopteri; order Spariformes; family Sparidae; genus Lagodon; species Lagodon rhomboides. The sequence goes on along the minus strand of CM077793.1, from coordinate 31,209,531 downwards.
CTCAAACCAGTATTAGAAATAAGTCGTGGCTTTTTCTTTCATCAAGATCTTTATGATAAGAGGCTCGTACCACTTCTGTCCACAAGCACCGACACAATCAACACAATATGATTTCTCCTTGTAGCTGCTTTAAGAAAAGGACGTTTGCAATCCTGACATGTCTCTTCGTCAGTACAGAGGACTGACGTGTTTGAGTCTGTGTTGTTCTGTACTTAATATGTTGTGGTGTTTTGTTTCTTCTTCTTGTCTTTTATTTTGTCATCAGTGACCCTTTTAAATGCAGATTGCTTCGATCGACTTTGACGGACAGCATGTTTTGCTCAACCTGACGTGATTTGAAGAAAAAAAAAAAAACGTCCCAAACATATAAAAACCAGCGGTATGCTCCTTTAACTCTATCATAATAAACCCGGGCACTCTGGGTATTTTTAGCCCGTTCAGCAGCACACAACAGGTGCAGGACATGCGTCGGCGGCGGCTGATGAGACCTCCCTGCATCTGCGTGCTGCTATTCAGCGCCGCCGCCGCCGTGTGAACACATTGTGAGCCCGGTGTGAAAGCGACAGCCTCGAGACCTTGAGCAACACTCGTCTGAATGGACCTGCGCCATTAACTGTCCCCGAGCCCGGCTCTTTAGACCCTTCACGCCTGAGAGGGGCCCTCCATCTGGCCCCAGAGTGGAGAGGAGGGGCCGGTCGGGGCCGAGGAGGGGGGTCGATCAGCGGGAGTCATTACTGACTCACCTCGACAAGAGGCTAATGCTGGTAAACAATGGCCGGGACAATGCTGGGATTATGCTAATGTCCCCCGGACAAGAGCAGGATTTCCACAGTTTGGTTTAGATTAAAGCTGAGCTCAGCCACTAAAGATTCATTTAAGGTTATAAATGTTAACTTAAGCTGCTCTTCTTTACCGCCTTTAATGATTATTACTTCTTACACGGGAAGGAGATTATCTAAAGACGAACTCATCACTGTGGATCTTTTCTTTGTCATTTAACAGTCGAGTCTCTCCACCACTAGATTTGGAGGGGGGACGTGTTTGTTTATTTTGGTGTCATGAACAAACCCTCTAACACCACATACACACCACATGAACACCTGAACAGCCTCCACTCTGCGTTTCTTCTCTGGTTTCATGTTGAACCTGCTGCAGAGATTTGATCCCATTCAGATACGACAGCAACAGTGAGGTCCAAACGCTGGTGTTGGTTGATCAGGTCGGGCTCTTAGTCGGTGATCCAGTTCATACCGAAGGTGTTGGATGGGGTTGAGGTCAGGACTCTGTGCAGGCCAATCAAGCTAAGCTACTGTCTGCAGTACACATACTCCACATAACAGTATGTGTTTGAGAAGTCCACACATTGTTTCCTCCAGTAGAAGTTTAGTTACTTCAGATACTACTGGTAAAAGTAGAAGTACTGATACAGCTTCTTTACTCCAGTAAAAGTACAGATACAGCTTCTTTACTCCAGTAGAAGTACTGATACAGCTTCTTTACTCCAGTAAAAGTACTGATAGAGCTTCTTTACGCCAGTAAAAGTACTGATACAGCTTCTTTACTCCAGTAAAAGTACAGATACAGCTTCTTTACTCCAGTAGAAGTACTGATACAGCTTCTTTACTCCAGTAGAAGTACTGATACAGCTTCTTTACTCCAGTAAAAGTACTGATACAGCTTCTTTACTCCAGTAGAAGTACTGATACAGCTTCTTTACTCCAGTAGAAGTACTGATACAGCTTCTTTACTCCAGTAAAAGTACAGATACAGCTTCTTTACTCCAGTAGAAGTACTGATACAGCTTCTTTACTCCAGTAAAAGTACTGATACAGCTTCTTTACTCCAGTAAAAGTACTGATACAGCTTCTTTACTCCAGTAAAAGTACTGATACAGCTTCTTTACTCCAGTAGAAGTACTGATACAGCTTCTTTACTCCAGTAGAAGTACTGATACAGCTTCTTTACTCCAGTAAAAGTACTGATACAGCTTCTTTACTCCAGTAGAAGTACTGATACAGCTTCTTTACTCCAGTAAAAGTACTGATACAGCTTCTTTACTCCAGTAAATGTACTGATACAGCTTCTTTACTCCAGTAAAAGTACTGATACAGCTTCTTTACTCCAGTAGAAGTACTGATACAGCTTCTTTACTCCAGTAAAAGTACTGATACAGCTTCTTTACTCCAGTAGAAGTACTGATACAGCTTCTTTACTCCAGTAAAAGTACTGATACAGCTTCTTTACTCCAGTAAAAGTACTGATACAGCTTCTTTACTCCAGTAAATGTACTGATACAGCTTCTTTACTCCAGTAAAGTAATAGAATACAGGCTCTGAAATGTACTCAGAGTATCAGAGTAAAAAGTCTCCCTCTGAAGGACATCTGTGGTCAAAGCTAACTGAAGCTCACGTCATATTAATATCATTCAAAGACTATTGAAGTTAAAGGTAGAATCAGTAGGATTTGTCCCAGCTGTTCCTGAACGCACCACAAAGACAGCTGATTGTTGAGTCTCATTCCCAGGACGTCAAATAGACACATGTTGGGTTGTAAAGCGTCCCGAGCAGCAACAAAGAGAGAAAATCAGAAACTCTCTGCAGATACGAGACACTAACACGCCTTTTCTCCACATTCCAGCCTCCCTCTCTGTCTGTTCACGGCTTCTTACGTCTTTGTTTCGTCTCGCTGCGTCTGAAATCAGTCTTGTGATGTTGGGAAGGCGGCGTGCGATGACGCCAAATAAAAAATAACCATAATTCACCTCAAATGCATCAAACTAAAGTAACGAACCGGTTCTGAAGCTGTGACGAGGAGAAAATTCAGATGTTTGTGTTCAGATGTAGAGAGGAGGAGTCAGAAGATACCAGAAACATCTACCTATATACAGTATCTAAGTATTTCTACTTCATTACTTCCCATCTCTGCTCTGTTGACAAAGTCCTGTCCCCACTGAATGTGATCCAGGCAGCAAATCATGATTTTCTGCAATTAAGCAAACAGAAGAGTTTCAGAGAATTTCACTGAAATGTCTGTGAAACAGGGCCGAGGTCCGTTCAGTCAGACCCTGATCCAGGTTTGACCCACATCACCGTCGGTCTGAAAGGATTCTTAATAATTACGTGTCTAAAAAAAGTCTGCAGTCAAATATGCAGCTGAAAAAAAACCCTTTACTTAAATAATACGCAACAAGTCAAGGTAGTGTGAGTGTATTTGTGAGGCTCTGTTGGTATTTTTACTTAATGACTACTTAACTTAATAATTTAAATATTTTCACTGGTGAGAATCAGTTTTTCTGCTGCAGATGTCCCCGACTGATGAATGAAGGCATTATATTCACCTAAAACTACATTAAATGATCGTTTCCGACTCTTTAATGGATTTGAATCTTTCATTTAAATGAACATCATGAACTCGTGACTTCACCTGAAGCATGAACTGAATCAAAGTCGGTCCTTTTTTTTTTTTTTTTAACTTATTTTTCTTTTCTTTTGTTTTTCGCTCTCTCGTGTCAGCGTGAAGGAACAGGACATCTGCCTGTAGGGTTTTGTCCAATAAATGGCTGACCTGCGTGACCGCGTGCCTTTGTTTATTTAGTTCTGTTCACTTGTCAATTAGCAACGTGAAACCTCCTTGAACCGCCTCGCCTGCGCTCAGACGGAGCTGGAGGTGAGAAAAGCTTCCTTCATCGGTGTAATTAGATGAAAGGAGGCAGCCATCTGTTGACGCGGACGGACGTCTTTCTGCTTCCATCATACTATTCTTCTTCTTCTTCTTCTTCCTTTTGTTTCACGCAGTCGTCCTTGAGATTGTTTCTAAATGTGATGACCGCCCACGTTTTTTGCATCTTGCAGGTACTGCTTTCCCTTCGGACGACCAGATGGGGCCCTGAAGGCGACGCTCTCCCTGCAGGAGCGGGTACGGGAACACATTTAATCACGTCTGCATTTCAAACATCGTTGTATTTGTGCAAACTTTCCTGTGTCTGCTGAAACGATGAGTTTTCCCTGTGAGGTTGTGAGGTGTAGAGGCCACATCTGTCTCGTGCAGCTCCGAACGGGCTCAGAACCTCCTGGTACTTTTCTAAATATCAGCTGAGAAAGAAGTGATTTTCTACATGAGGACAGTCGATAAAATGCTTTAACTCTTTGGCCTAACAGAAGAACTGATCTTGGTCGTGATAACCAACAGCTTGTCAGATAAACCGTCCTGTTCCTCTGTTCTACCCTGAACAGAACCTTCTCCCCTCCTACAGCTTCACTGAGATGTGGTTGTGTGTGGTTGTTTCAGGTTCTGATGAAGGACATCACCACGCCCGTTCCTCCAGAGGAGATGAAGAAAGTGGTGCAGAAGTGTCTGGAACAAGCAGCTCGGATCAACTACAGCCAGCTGATCGACTACGCTCAGATCAAAGGTGACGATTCACGTCGGCTCAGTTCTCTTCTCAGTGTTTACGCTTCCATCCACCTGTCTTCTGCTCAGGAACGTTGTCCTGAGGGTGGCAGTTAAGGAAATGCATCTATTCATTAGAATCTAAAGGGTTTATCCTCTCAGGAGCAGGACATCAGCAGCATCCGGTGGTTGAACGATGCGGTTTAACCATCAGCTGAGGTTTATGGGAAATGTAGTCATGTCTAAATGTTTGTGTTTCGGACCTCCAGTGGACACTCAGGCGCCTCCGGAGAAAAGGCTGGAGGACATGATGCGACTGGGGGAACTCTGCATCGAGGTCCTGCAGCAGAACGACGAACATCACTCGGAGGTATTTTAATCATCTCAGTCTGTAGAGTTTGTCTGAGGACGGCTCTCTGAAGATCCTTTGTTTTTATTCTACGTACACAAGTTTTGGGGGATGTAGCACCTCCAACCCTTTGAGTGGTTACCAATAATAATATTAACAATAATACCCACCTCCTAAGCTGTGCCGAGGAGCCCTTGAGCAAGGCACCGAACTTCGAAAAGTATGTAATAAAATAAAATATGTTTTTAACAAAGTCGTCTCGAGTCGGAGACCATCTGAGCTGAACCGGTACATTTTCTGCAGAGTAACGATGGCGTGAAAACTTTTATCCAAGTTAGAAGAAATCACGTCTCCTCCGTCTCGTTTGTTTCAGATTTATTACGGGAACATTTAAACTCGGCCGCGGTTTTGTTTTTCTTCTCTCCTCTGAATGACGGGAGCAAAGATGCCACGAGTCGCTTGATCATTTCATTAACATTCTTGATCACTTTTCGCAGCAACTGTCCATTTTCTTCTCCCTGCCTTTGTTGGCAGCGCTCACGCTGAAGTGGCAGATGACACGGCAAGTGGCGGCGCTGCATTAACATCTGCGGCGGAGGCACGATGAAAACAACGCCCACGGCCCATATGCACGCGGCGTTTCTTCGCCGCGGTGTAAAACTGATCAATCATAGGTGTTGAGACGTGGCAGTTTGATCGGCCCTAAGTGGCAGCGTGGCGCTCAGGCATCTGTTTCTGAGCTATTAATAACGCGCCGCGCTCTGCCGCTGCCATGGCGACCGCTGAATCTCTGCTCTGATGTTAATTACAAATTAGTGGCTTTTCGTCGGAGCGCCGCCACAAGCTGTCACAGCTTAAATTTAGAGATGATTCATAATTGTTATCCTCGGCTACTGTCAGCGCCGACAGCGTTCTTACTCCGTCTCTGATTTCTGTTGTTGTTTATTTTCTGTCAGTTTTTCATTACGACGATGTCAAAGTAACGAGCGGGCGTGTCGGTCCGTTCTTTTCTTTAAAGGTCCCGTCCAGACGTTTTCTACCACCGCGTCTGATACGGCTGAACTTTGACTCTCGCTCTTCTCTCAACAAGCTTTAAATACACAAGTTTAGCTCGTTTCAAAACGTAATTCCTCGTCAGAAAATGTCTCGGAAAAAGTCCATCGTCAGTTTGTCAGCGTGATCTGGAGGCTTCAGGTTTGCACATCGCGCTCATATAAGTTATGTAGTCGACCACGATTGGCGTCAAACTCCAATCGTACGTCCAGGTGTTTTCAGATGAATATGAAAACAGTCTCATGACGAATGCAGAAGGACGACGAAAGAAGAAGAATCTTGTCCACAACGTATAAAATCCTGACATCAGAAAGTTTGAAGAATCACTCTCACGCGCATATCATGAAGACATTCAGTCACAAGTCTATTAAAACAACGCTCCTGTATTTACACGTCACTCGTGTAAATGTTGGAAGAATCAGTGCAGACGTTTGATTGTTTCTCTGACTGTCTGTTCTCTGTCTCTCTCTTTATTCCACCGTGGGAAGGGAAGAGAGGTGAGTCTGTCGTCATCCTCCGCTCGTGTTTGTGTTGTCGTTGATCTCCAGCCGTCATTTTAAATGTTTTTATGAATTAATGTGTGATTAAGTGAGTTTTTCTCGGGGGAATCACGACTTCTGGCCATCGTTTGTTATTTGTTCGATCGTGTTCATGCTTTGAGAAACATCTTCTCTTCTTAAAGGTAAATATGACACAACAATATCCGATCAGTTTGATTTAACGACATCCACCGAGCTCAAACCCTCGATGAGAGTGAGGTGAAACTTAACTCAGAATCTGACAAATGATCAGTTCACTTCTTCCTGATTGATCAGCAACTGCAAAGACAATGAATAGTGAACATCCAGCAGGACATCGGGCCGTATCTCAACATTAAAATGTATAAAACGTTAGCATTTAGCTACTTTCGTGCTAACACTGCTGTCTGACGGCGTCGTACCAGATGCTCCCAAAAGCGTAAAATAACCTTGGAGACATTTTTTTAAGTCTGGAAGTTAAATGGATCGAATCAACCAGAAAGTAGAAAGTGGTTGAATGCTAACGTTAGCTCACGGGTGATGAATATGTTGTTCTACGTTGAGATACGGCCTCGATGAACACGTACGAACAACTGAGCACACATTTAATCTCCCCATCCTGAAATAAATGGCCGCCTCGTGAACATGGTCTCAACTCATGGTCGCTATCCGCGGTCACATTCCTCCTCTGAGTTCAGCTCATTTCACTTTATATTAAAAAAAGAATCTCCTCATTGTCGCCTCGGCTCCTGAATCTCCTTCACCTTCTCTCCCGACAGCGAGGAAAATATTCAGTAATGACACTTTCTCACATTTTTTGAACAAACTGTCGGTGAGAGGAAACGGAGACGCGTCCTTGGTGTTACAATACGAACATTAGCCTCCTTAAAATAAAGGCTGGTCTGTTCGTCCATCACTTCTTCTCATCTCTCTCTCCCGTCTTCTCGTGTCCTCGTTTTCTTTCTCTTCTTCATTCTTCCTCCTGTTGTTTCTTCTTGTTTTGCTCTCCGCCACTTATCCCTTGTTTTTCCTCGATTCATCCCGTCCTCCTTCTTTTAATCTCTCCTCTCGTCTTTATCCCTTCGCTCTCGTCTGTCTGTCAGTGTTTGTCCTCGTCCTTTGTTTTTACTTTGCTTCCGTCTTCAGTTCTAATCTTCGTTTCCTTTATCTCTTCAGTCCGTCTTTATTCGCTTCCTTCCTTCCCTTCCTCTCTTCTTCTGACACCTCTGCTTCTACGTTTCCTCCTCTCTTCCTCCCTTTCTTTATTTTCTTAATGTCTTCCATCCTTTCTCCTTTTTACCATCTTTGCTTCTGCCCATCCTTCTTCTCTTTTGTTCCCCACTTCTTCCTTTTATTTTTCTTCTGCTCCACTAATCCCCCTCATCCCTTTGTTGTTTTACCCTATTTTTCCTTTCTTCACTTCTCTCTTTATCCCTCTCTACTTATATCTCCATCCCTAATTATCCCTATTTGTCTGTTTTCCTCCCTCGTCCTCATTTCTGTCCTTAAATCTTAACTTCTTTCCGTTAATCATCCCCTCTTCTTCTCTACTTCCTTCCAGTCCTCATCTTTTGTTTTCCCTTTTTGGTTTTTGTTCTTTCTGTCCGTCTTTCTTTTCCCTCGTTTCTTCTGCAGGCTTTTCTGACACCTCCCCTAGTTTCTATCATTCATGTTTCTTCTTTGGATTATTCCCCCTTTTCTTTCTTTTTCGGGGGGTTTCTTGAACCTATTACTCTCTCCCTGGCCTCTTCCAGTCATTTTCTGTTCACCTTTATCTTTCTTCACAAGTATTTTTCTCTTATTAACCTCCTTCTTCCTGTCTTTCTTTCATTAATCCCAGTTTCCTCCCACCATCCCTCCTCTGATGGATTCTTCTCATCACATCTGAATCTGTTCTTTACCTCACTTGACATCCGTCTCTCGTCCTCCTGAATCCTCTGCTTCTTTCTTCTCCTCCTCTTTTTTCTCCTCCGTCTCTTTCTCGATGGACTGATGGCAGCATTTATTATACATTCAGCCCTTATTGAAATCGCTGTCTCTTGAAGGCAGGTGCTGTGAGAGCTGCAGAATCGCCGCGCTGGTTTAATTCGTTGTCAGTCACGGTGAAACTGAAAAGGCCCGTTTGAAAGGATGAGACGTCCTGCAAGGCCACGAGTGAGAGCCGCTGCCGTGTCACTTCTCTTTCTCTCCGTCGTACATCTCAGCCTCTTCTTCCTCCGTCGTACACAAACGCTGACCTCGGTGCATCAGCGTGCGACTCGGCGCTGGTTGCACTTTTCTCTCAGATCTCCTTTACCCGTCAATAGCAGCGGTCACTTAAGCGGGCCGACCTCGGGCAGCCGGAGAGGCTTCTGGGCTTTTTCCTTCTCCTTAAAAGCAACAGCGGCCACAGCAGCAGCAGCTCGAGATATCTCACATCTGCCTCCATTTATTTAGATTCCTGCAGCTTTCACAGGTCGTCTTTATTAGTCAGATCCGATCTGGTCATCTGAACCGTCACGAGGCTGAGACGGACTGAGCATAAAGAAGTGTTTAACCTCCGCTGTCACTGTTTTACATGCAGCTTTTTTGAAATGTTTTAACTGTCGAAGGGAAAACGAGCCGTCTTTGCTCTCTGAGTGTGTGATAGTGATCACCTGGACCACGTCTGTGTCCCAGAGCTAAGACGACTCCTCCTCTCGTCCTCCTCAGGCTTTCTCGTGGTGGCCCGAGCTGATGGCCGAACACGCCGAGACGTTTCTGTCGCTGTACCGAGCCGACATGGACGGCGCTCTGCAGGTCCAGCCCGTCGACTCGTGGGACAGCTTCCCGCTGTTCCAGCTCCACAACAACTTCCTGCGCAACGACCGTGAGTCTCGTGATGAACACATGTTGTGAACTGACAAAATCCAAGACATGAACTGGGAAAATGTTCTTGATTTGTGGGTGAGTTTGCATGAAATGAAGACCCGTGTCAACATCGACAGAGCTTTTCTAAAGGTGGAGACCCCTCTGAGAGTTGAACAGGGGCGTTGCTGTGTTTCTGCTTCACTGGTGGTTGATTTTAGTTTTGCTTTGTTTCATAAAACCAGAGGTGGACAGAGTACACAACTTCACTACTTGAGTAAAAGTACAGATACTCCTTGTCAAATATTACTCCAATACAAGTAAAAGTAGCTTAGTCAAAATATTACTTAAGTAAAGTACTAAAGTATTTGCTTAAAAAATTACTTGAGTAAAAGTATTTTAAAAATATCTCAGGAAATACAGGACAGAAAAGTAGCTTTATTGTCATTATACAATACACTGATGCGATTCTTTGATATGAATTGTATAAAAAACATGAACAGAAAGTCAACTTAATCCTTCGACTGCACTGCAACAGTTGCCATATTTTTAAACCGTATAAAAATTATGATACTACAAGCTCATACAGTTACGTTTAAAATGTTCATCTGCCATTTAACAAACATGAAGCTAGCTAACGTCAGTAGCTACTTTACATACTGCAACGTGCTTTTTCAGGTTGTGAGACGAGTTTTTGTAAGCCGTGATATAATTTGTTCGCTGTAAGCACAACAAACATTTAATCTGAAACAAATCAGTTTTTGTGACAAAAATCTCAAACATGGGTTTGAGTTAAGGCCACGGCTGCTCGGTGGGAGTTTCTCCATGTGTTTCTCCAGTTTCTTCCTCCATTGTATGGATTGTATAGCACGACGTAGTACAGGTACGGCAATACGACTAAGACAAACCATACAGGAATCAGCAGAAACAGTTTATTTTCTCAGAATATTGAAAAAAAAATTATATAAAAAAAATCATCAGCTGACGTAAGTTCAAAAGTAGCGAGTAACGAGAGCATCAATAGAAATGTAGTGGAGTGAAAGTAAAAGTATCCCCCAAAAATAATACTCAAGTAAAGTACAGATACTCAAAAACTGTACTTAAGTACAGTACTCAAGTAAATTTACTTCGTTACTGTCCACCACTGCATAAAACCGTCCATGAATCTGGGGGCGGGGTTTCTGATTGAGCTCTGATGGGATATTCAAATGTCATCAGTCTTTCCCCAGAATCAAAGACACAGTAGAGCGAGCTCGTTTCTCTTCTGTCTCTTCAAGCAGCAGAATATCACGACCATCAGAACCAGCTGACGGTCCTGTGAAGTGGATCGAAGCGCCTCTGATCACCTTGTTAACGCGACCAGCACGTGGCCGTAATGAGCCGGGCTGCATGAGCAATGTAACGGCACAAAACTGATTCAAGATGAACGTTAAATGCCAGTTATTAAACCTTCCTCCTCCAAACCTGTTCGCTCAGCGCGACATTTCAAACGGAGAGCAAGATCGCGATCTTCAGAATCATCCGACTCCCGTTCGTCAATCTGTTTTTATCCTGAAGATACAACCTGTTTTCTCTCTCTCTCTCTGTTGACATGTCTCTGCTACAACACAATCGGTCCAATTGTTCCCGTCAGAATGAACTCGTATTGTTTCGTTTACTTGGTGGAGATTCAGCGTGGAAGGTTTTCTGTGATTTGTGCCGCTGACAAACTGAGTGTCAAACACGGTTCAGTGTGTAATTTCCTGCTGTCTGTAATCACAGCTCCACTCTGCCAGTTCCTGTGGGCTCGCAACCAACAAGTGTGTGCAGCAGTCGCATCGTCCCACACACACACACACACACACACACACACACAGAGCTGTTCAGATTTTTCTCCAAATTAAATTCTGTCAGAAATCTGCCTTCGAAAGATGCAAAACTAAAAATCCTAAAAGTCTCTGGTTGTGCTTCACGCTGCTCTTACCTTCCCGGCACGTTGACTTCGTTCACCCGACGCCGTTTCTCGGTGTTATAAAGTTTTTTTTTTTCATATTCGCACCTTTAACAGGAAACGTTTCGCAACTGCAGCTTCAGAACGAGACTTAACACTTCTGCACGTGGAGAAATTGGATTGTTGCAACAACAAATTAGCGCTCAGATTGATCTATACAGGGACGCAAATACACCAGGAACAGGAACCGCCGGTGTTCAGCATTGATTACTTTTTCATCTCCTTGTAAAACTCTGCTGTTTACTTCCAGCCTGACCTTCATTTTTTGGGGGGGAGGTAATGCCCCGTGCGCCACGTGGTCTCGGCACGACGAGCGCTAATTAACACCGATGATGCTATAAAGAAAACAAGGCTCGTTAGGAGACGAGGTTAGCGGCACCTCGCACGCTCAGACCGAGAAGTAATTAACAGGAAAGCTGTGGAGGCAGGTAGAGGGACACGATCAGCCGCCCCCGACCCGTCTACCTGTCAGCAGGTAGCTGCAGGGGCTGTCGGCCTCCTCGCTCACTCCATGTGAGCGTTTAAATCAATTATTTCTGATTGTTTATTAAGTATAGGATGAGTAACCTAGTTAGTAGCCTGCAGCTCGAAAATGACCACACGTCCTTGATAACAGTTGAGAAAGTCCTAAAACATTATTTAAACTCTCCAAACCTCCATGACACAGTGTAGGATAAGTAGCACACTGTATAGTTTTATAAAAACATGGATTTTTTGTAAAAGAAAAGACAGTTGTTCGTGTCAGGAGACTTTTTGTCAGGCCGGGCTCGAAGCAGGACTCAGACGCAGAGATAGAGTTTGTCAGAAGGCACTTTATTTGTGTACTTTGACAGCAAGAGGTAATCCCCGAACAGAGGAAACAAAAGGGCTATGAAAATTAACAGTCTAGAAGACCTAAAACTAAAATTCCCTAAAAAGAGGGAAAATCACAAAACTCTTGACTAACCTGAATCTCAGGGCAAATCTATCCTAAGGACTAAGGGAAAAAACAAACCTGACAAGGAAGGGGAAAAAAGGGACAAAATAAAATACTAATAAACAAAGGGCGCTCCAAAAGGGAGGAAACAAACCTAATAGGGAAAGAGACTAAACTAAAAATCACTCCGCAAAATACTGGAGGAACTGTCTAAGGGAAAATACTAGGAAACTCAAAATCACTCTGAAGGAGGAAAAACAAAAGGCTATCTATCAGCTAACAAACTAAGGGAGCAGCTAAGCTGTGAAAATTTACAAAAGAAAATCACTCTTACGAGGAGAACACACTTGTTGACGAAGCAAGACAGAAGACTGTGGCGATGGCGAGATCTGTGGTAAGGCTGGCGAGACGATAAACGACACACTGGCACAAGACAAGGGAGACGCAGACTATTTAACACCTGGAGGGAAGAAGCACCAGGTGAACACAATCGGTGATCAGGGGAGACACTCAGACAGGTGACACACAGGGAAGGGCAAGTGACCTGAAACGAGAGGAGAGTTACTTTTCAAAATAAAAGCAATGACGAGACCAGAACACAAAATAAAACAAGACCTCACCGCGGTGTGACACTTTTAGAGAGAGTGTCAGTAATATCCACCTACTTTTCCCACATTTTTCAGGATCGTCCTTAATAACAAGTCGACTGAACTTCGACAGACGTTTACACACTCAGAGTTATTGTGTTAATGCATATAAAATAATTACAATAAACTGGCTGAAGCCTCACAAACCCCCCTCGGACCTGTGGAGCCAAAGGCTGAAGGCTGTGAACTGTATGGAAAACATCATTTGGACACTGTGACTCCAGAGGGACATTTAATTTAATTGGAAAGATGGTCTTCTAGTCTGGTTATATTGTACATAACAAAGTGAACACTGACCAGACAGTTTGGCACATATCAAATATTATTTGTGTATGTAAAGGCGTGTGAGACTTCCTGTCAAGGAACTTGTCATAATAAATGTTCAAGGCGTGGCGGCTAAAGCTCCCCGTCTCCTTATAGCTGGACAGTTTTGTTCAGTAAAGTCGGTCTTTTGTACGTTTTCTTTTGTAAGAAATGGGTTTGTAATGTTTTTATCCACTTTGTTCTCCGTCCACGGAGCCGGGCAGCATTTAACGTCTAACACTTAGGACCTGACACCTTACAGATGATTCAAAGTGCTCTTCAATGCAAAAAGAAACGGAATAAAAAATGTTGAAATCGAGGAAAATTTTGAATAAAATAACAGAAAAACAAGCAGTCGTTCAATTGATAAAAGATGGAAGCTGGAAATAAATAAGTGTTCGGCAGCAGATTAACTTTAATGTTTCTATTTTGTGAATTCGTGAATTTTAAACCGTTTTTCTGGAGCTCATCCACAGAACAACATCCAACATGATTTCAGGAATAAGAAATGTTTTTTCGTCCACCCACTTATTATGTTTTGTTTTTTTTTTGTAATGTGCTTTTCTTCATCTCAAAGCTCCGACGGTGTGAAAAGAAAAAAAAACAAATTATGTTGGAAACTTTAGATTGAAGTATGACAAAATATCAAAACTGCACTGCTGTGTTTCAGGTTTTTGTGTTATTGCATATTATTCTCTGACAAACTGCATCTCACTGTTTAGATTTCATCCGGCTGCTGGAGGAAGAATCTCGGCTCATTGTTTCCTCTTTCCAAGCCCTCCTTCGGCTTTGTCTCGGCGCCAGCAGAGATTTGGCGAGATGCGAGGCGTTATTTAACATGGCCGATGCCAAAGTACCTCGAATACAGTAACAGACAGGCAGGCAGATAGACAGACAGCCCAAGGGCACTGTTGGGAACAAAAAAACTCAGCATTTCATTATGCGAAGAAGCCACAAATCTCTTTTTTTTTCCGTGGCTCATATCTTTTATATTTTTTCTAATTACCATCCTCAGTTAATGCCGTAATTATTCCAAGTGTCACAACATGAGTCAACTTAAATTGAAGCGTAATGAGGCAATAGACGGAGTCGCAGGCACATAAAGAGCGGAATCATAGTTTTGACTGTTTGCACAAATGAGGCTGTCCCTCTTTGATAATTATGACTGAAGTGAGAGGAATTCGTTTCGGTTTCAGTCCCAGTCGGATACTCGGGGTGACGGGGTGAAGTAAAAAAAAAAAAAAAGCTTCGGAGGATAATGAAGTCGATTTGAAAGTTGCCTTCATTGAACCTCGCAGTGATAAAATATGAACAGTCCTTGACTTTTCTAATTGTTCACACCATTTTTTTAAAAATACTCAAAACATTTCAGAAAAATCTCCAAAACCGCGACAGTGACCGTCGCTCGGCTGATCTCAGGTAACTCGATGTCTCACCGGCTCGTCGTGGATCTTCCTCAACAAGTGTATTATCCCTCAGTAGTTCTGTAGATTATTTAAATGCTCACTTGATTGTCAGCGTGTGAAGGCGAGCGGTTGCGAGGGAAGGCTGGTTTATCTCTCTGGAGGGGCCAAAAGGCTAGTGTTAATCATGACGGAGCAGAGCGAGAGGAATTAAAACTAATGAAGTCCTGAGAGACCAGCCTGCTCGCTTTCTCACCACCGCTCTCCGTCTTTGTCTCTCCTCCTGTGGACGGTTAGCGTCCCTCAGGGTTTCTCTGTCTGTTTTACTGTCTCTCTCTCAATCCTACGAGGAGGGATCGGGTTGAGCGTGTCACAATATCGCGAACACCTGTGCAGACACAATAGATCCTACAAGAACAGCACATCTACAACACAGTTTCTACCTTTGTACGACTTGTGATGTTCAGATTTGGTTGAGTCTCATCAGGAGCAGAGTTTGAAGAATGTAGTCTGTGTTCGCTGTCTGAAAATAGACCAGTATTGGTGATCTAGTTCATCCCGAAGCTGTCGGCTGGGGTCGAGGTCAGATCAAGTCCCTCAACACCATTTCTTCGTGGAGCTTCTTTGTGCGTGATCACATTGTCATGCTGAAGCAGAAAAGACACTTTATTGTACATTATTATATAGAAACTGCAGCTTTACAGGAATACATCAACATTTTGGGAAATATATTTATTGAGTCTCCCAGAGTAAGAGGAGATTTATTTTGTCTCATAGTTAGCAAATAGTTAGCTTGTAGTAGTTAGCTACAGCTTTGCAAGTCAGTCCCAGACTACATTAAAAAATGTAGTTGTGGAGTTTAGGGTTCGGCGATGTTTGAAGTGAGACATCGTGATGGACGATGAAGTCGTTGAAGGTTTAAAAGCGTCCTCGTCTCCACACCACGTATCCGGAACTTAGCTTCGTTCAGCCTCATATGCATTAAACGATGTTGGCCGACTAGCCAAGGAAGCTAAGCTAATGACTGACTAATGACCTGCGGGAAAAGAAACACTGCTGCCACAAATTTAAGCAAGTGTCTTGGGCTTTGCTTGCTGAGCTGGTTTAATAAGAAAATAATAAACAGGACATGATGTCAGTGCACCGAGCAGCAACATATATTTGACGTTGCAGATGAGTCGAATCTAAACATTATTTGTGGACAAACTGGTCTTGTCTATGCTTTGTTCCCCCCACAGCTCACCTGTGCAATGGGACGTTCCACAAACACCTGCAGGACCTCTACGTCCCGCTGGTGGTGCGCTACATCGACCTGATGGAGTCGTCCATCGCTCAGTCCATCCACCGCGGCTTCGAGCAGGAGACCTGGCAGTCAGTCAAGTAAGAGCCCGCCCACCCTAACCCTTAGCGTTAGCTTCAGACTTCCTGTGCACCGCAGGGCTCCCATCACCTGAAGAAGTAAAGAATCGTCTATACGCCGATGATGACACTGTTTATCACAGGGTCCATTCAAAGCAAATATTTGACTGAAGTCCTGTCGTTTCTTCCCTCTTTCATTATACTCCACATTGATTTAGTGACGTCTCAGTCAGAAGACATCAAGTTTAGGTCGGAACAAAAAAAACAACCCAATCACCAGAATAAATGTTAACTAAGTACGTTTCTTTATGCTTTTGCTTTACGATCGTTAAGGTTGAACTTTCTATTTCTCTCTCGTGATAATGTTGTGCTAATGTCCGGTTAGGTTTAGGCACAAAAACCACTCGGTTAGGGTTAGAAACCATCATGGTGCAGCTTACAATATCTGCTTTGGTTACCGGGATCGCAGATGGAGATGGTCCGTCGTTTTTAATGTCTGTGTTGCACATAAACGTTGCTGAAACAGCATGTAGTTATGATCTGCTTTACACAGAAGTCATTTAGATCTCAGGTTATCGTTTAAACATTTGTCTTCTAGTCTTCTAAATGGTTAAAATGATCCAACACGGCTTGTTGGGGACACTGAGATCAACGTGACCAACGGAGGAAGCATTGTTAAATGTATTTGTTTTATATCGGCCTCGATCATCGTCCACCCCGAGACAGAACAGAACGTAGGGAGACATTAACTCGTGGAGAGATCTGTCGTGAAGCCGGTGTGTATTTTGATTGTTGCTAACCGTGTTTAGGGTAAAAAACAGTGCAGAACGCTGTCATCATCAAGTCGTGATGATGTTTCAAGACGAGGACACGCGTCGCCCTTCAGATTCCAGACGTCGAGTGTAATTGCACTCCTTGCCTAAGTGTTGGCTCATTTAATCTTAAATCTGGTTTGTCAGTTGAATTACTTTAATATGTAAGAAAAATGTGGATGCCTGATTTGTCTTTACATGTGAGGAAAGTACAACGCGTGCAGGGAGAAAAGGCACGACGGCTACATATTAAAGAAGAACAAGACGATCTAAAAAGACATCATGAAAGAGTAAATAAGATAAAACACAGTCGGTTTGTTTTCTCCATATTTATAAGACACATAAAAGGTACTTTCATGACGTTGACCCTGGATCAAGACACAAAGCGTGTGATGAATTTGAGCTCCTATTTGTCTTTAAGTAGTGAACCGTTTCTGTTGATAAATCTGTTCGTGTAGCAGAAATGTTTTCCAACTCTATATTTATTAAACAGTCTTGAATTGAGATTTGTCCTCTCGCCCCGAACGATGAACTCTGTCAGTTCAGTTGTCGTTCATTATCTTTTTACCTTCTGTTGACTCTCGGCGGCGGCGGTGTGTTGATGTGCGACACTGGCAGCTGCGTGAATGTAACAGAAACAATAAAAGATGAAGGAACTAAACAAACCAAAGGCGGCGCGGCGCCGAGCGGAGCGGGACGGCCGAGAAACAAAAGGAGGCAGGCGCAGCAAAACACGCAGCAAGGACACGGGAACAATGTAGTGAGAGCTGCGCTGAATGAAAGCAAACAGAGTGAATAGAAGGAAGCACTGACTTTTCTGTGTTTTATTGGTATTTGCTATTGATCAATTAATGCAGGCAGGACGAGTGGCTCCTATTATATTTACTATTCTCCTGTTTGCTCGCCCACTGTCACTGTCACATTTTCTTCTCTCTCTTTTGTCCTTTTAACATTTTCCTTTCATTCCATCGATCGACCTCGCCGCCGACTTTGACCCGGCAGGTCGTTAACTAACAATCTAGCGAGCGTTCCTCTTCCCAAAGTCCCCAGCCTCCCCCTCACGCTGCCTCAGATGCCCAGCTTCTCGGCGCCGGCGTGGATGGGACCGCTGTGCGAGAACACGTACGTACAACAGGAGGCGTAGACGAGACGCGCCTCAATCCGAGAGGATATCCATCGATAAAAAAATACCCAGACCTGATCCTGAACAGACCCAAAGACAGTAGAGAGGTGCTGATGTTGTCAGAGTCAGTCAGAGGAAAGGCTCATTCATGCTTAGATTCATATTTGGATACAGACGGAGCCTCCAGTCTATATTTTTGCATGTTTTCTGAAAGCTTACGGATACGGACCAAAGTAGCAGGAACTCCGGGAGTCGTTGGGGGGGTAGTTACATCGTCACTTGATGTACTGTGGCATCACAACCCCCACGAAATGACTCGTTTCACTGTCAGAGGTTGAGCCGTTTGTTCTGATAACGTTCGGAAAGTCTAGAAAAACATAGACCGATATCTTACGTACGTAAAAAAGGAGCTTAAATGAGCCTTTAATCTCTTGATACGTTACCTCCTCCAGCTCTGAACCTTAGACAGCCACTTGGTTTGTTCCAAATTACAACATTTCTCTCTGTTTCTAACAATAAGGTGCACAAAACTTCGAGTAGTTACCAGGTAACGAATGAGGAACAGATGAGTAACTAACTATTAGTTAATGAGTAACTGCTAGCTACATTTTATACGGTAGCTACTTATTAGTTAATGATTAGTTCATTAAAGAAAGAGTGAGGATCAAATCAGGAACAGCTTGATTATTGATGACTTGCTATTAAATACTAGTAGAGAACAGACTGAGAGGTATTACATCAACAAATTATTAGGTTTTATTTTGAAACTGTGGATCAGGTAAAGTCAGTCTGCATCAGGTGGGTCTTTGGGTTTTCAGGGCTCAGGTATGGATGAAGATCTCCTGCCAAGTCCGTCATCCGTCTGTCCTTTCATACTCAGCCGTCTGTGTGCATGTTTGATCAAGAAAACTCAGAAGTCAGAACTCCCCTGCATGAAGCCCCGCTCACATTTTCAAGTTACTAAAAACCACCAAATCTCCGTCATGCCGGTCAGTCCTGGTCTCTGAGAGTGAACTGAAGAGCTCGCAGCGCTCCTCTCGTCTGAATGAGTCGGGCTCGGCATGAGAGGGAGCTTTGTGGTTTCAAATTGTTTCTGTGACACTGTGGCTCTTTTGTCAGCGGGGCGCCGCCTGCATGCGATCGCTCCTCAGAGACTCGTTGGTGAAGATTTTGTAACGTGTCACGAGTCGTTGTGCTGTGCCGTGTGCATGTTGCCGTCAGTGAAGTAACAACAATAACGCCGTCGTTTTTCTATTGCAGCTTGCAAGGAATAAATCTGCCCGACATCTTGTAAGTTGAGACGTTCTGCTTTTTTCGAATGTGTGAAAGCTTTTTTATCGAAAAAAAATCTTTCCCCGCTGCTCTTCTCTCCGAAACAACGCCCCGGAACAAAACAAAACAAAATAAGATAAAGAAAATCACCATCTGTCCTTCAGCTTTCACCGTTTACAACAACTTCTCCCCTCTGACCCTCCCTGTTGTAAGGTAGTATTGATTTTGAACAAAGGAAACAGTCCATGAATTCAGTTTTACGTTGAAGCAGCTTAAGAACCAATTGTATTGTGATTTCTAAGAACAGCGTCACAATGATCTCAGCAAACTTCACAAGTTCATATAACTTATCATGAGTCGTAACATCTAAACACAAAATACGACAAAAGGGAAAATATCTTTCAAGATTTCTTGAGTCGACAAAAACATGAATCCTTGCAGCAACATCTGCTTTAATGCATATTGAATTTTGAGATGTAGGAAACTACATCTACTTCAGTAGATATGGTATATTTTCAAATTCAATCTCTAACTACAGAAAACCTAAATATGAGAGTGTGAGCTGTTGAAACTGTTGATACAGATACTCTGGTGAAAGTAGAAGTACTGATACAGCTTCTTTACTCCAGTAGAAGTACTGATACAGCTTCTTTACTCCAGTAAAAGTACTGATACAGCTTCTTTACTCCAGTAAAAGTACTGATACAGCTTCTTTACTCCAGTAGAAGTACTGATACAGCTTCTTTACTCCAGTAAAAGTACTGATACAGCTTCTTTACTCCAGTAGAAGTACTGATACAGCTTCTTTACTCCAGTAAAAGTACTGATACAGCTTCTTTACTCCAGTAAAAGTACTGATACAGCTTCTTTACTCCAGTAGAAGTACTGATACAGCTTCTTTACTCCAGTAGAAGTACTGATACAGCTTCTTTACTCCAGTAGAAGTACTGATACAGCTTCTTTACTCCAGTAGAAGTACTGATACAGCTTCTTTACTCCAGTAGAAGTACTGATACAGCTTCTTTACTCCAGTAAAGTAATAGAGTACAGGCTCTGACATGTACTCAGAGTATCAGAGTAAAAAGTCTCCCTCTGAAGGACATCTGTGGTCAAAGCTAACTGAAGCTCACGTCATATTAATATAATTCAAAGACTATTAAAGTTAAAGGTAGAATCAGTAGGATTTGTCCCAGCTGTTCCTGAACGCACCACAAAGACAGCTGATTGTTGAGTCTCATTCCCAGGACGTCACATAGACACATGTTGGGTTGTAAAGCGTCCCGAGCAGCAACAAAGAGAGAAAATCAGAAACTCTCTGCAGATACGAGACACTAACACGCCTTTTCTCCACATTCCAGCCTCCCTCTCTGTCTGTTCACGGCTTCTTACGTCTTTGTTTCGTCTCGCTGCGTCTGAAATCAGTCTGGTGATGTTGGGAATGTGGCGTGCGAATCCATAATTCACCTCAAATGCATCAAACTAAAGTAACGAGCCTGTTTTGAAAATGTGAGGAGGAGAAAGTTCAGATGTTTGTGTTCTGATGTCGGCAGGAAAAGTCAGTAATCTGAGAAATAAATACTCAAGTAAAGATACCTGACACACAAAGTACAAATACTTTCTTACTTCCCGCCTGTGTGTTACCAAAGTGGAACCTGACACGAACACTTTATGTCATCGCCACAAACGAATCGGCGGATTCCAGCGGTTCCTTTAAAAGGTGTTGATTTTATGCTGGTGTGACCCAAAAATATGCATCCTAGGAAATATACAATACAAACAAAAGACAAATTTGCTGCTTTTCTCTGTTTTCTAGCGTTTTTCAAACTTTGGATTGTTGGTCGGACAAAACGAGACATTTGAAGACGCTTATGATGGACACCTCTTATAATTCTAGTCTGACATTTACAGACTAAATGATTCGTTGTTAAAACACAAACACGTCGTTGCAGCTGTAACATCAGTGAAACGTTGGAGGTCTGATCTGTGGCGGGGGCCGCCGGCCACGTCGGGGCCGCCGACGCTCAACCGGGAGGCTGCGTTTCTTAAAAAGGCTCCTTTCCCACAACACAGACCACACTGTTCCTCTACCTCACTTCACTCGGCCCTCCTCGATCCAATGAAAAAAAAAAAGAGAAAGTAAAAAAAAAAAAAAGCTGGCACTTCATTAGCGAGCACAGACGGGCGAGTGGGATCGTCCCGTTCCCCGGGGAGCGGGGCGGAGCGCGCTCAGAGAAGAGCACCGCTAATTAGACATGAGGGGGATAGCCGCCGAGCGTTTAATTGCACCGCGGACTCAGCCCAAAGCGTTTATTCCTGTGCGCCACTTGTTAAGGTAACAGTCTTTTAAAGGCGAAGTGAGAAAAGTGAGGGAGTGAGTGGCGCTTGTTTTAACCCCCCCCTCCTCCCTCCGTCACCCTCCTACCCCCTCCTCCATCCTCCTGTGGCTGTCATTCTAGCCGGGCGCTGTACACTTGGATGTCGGTGGCGGCGAGCGTTGCCATGTGTTGCTGTGTAACCTGTGCGCAGGGGAGAAGGCGGGGAGACGTCCATCTGTCTCCGTTTCAGCCTGGTGCTGTGTTTACTGACTGGAACCACACAGCTTCTGCACCAACACCACCGAAAACCTGTTGAAGACGCTCGCCACAGCCCGAATACACGCTGCGTTATTCTTCTCAGGGCCGATCACTGAGATCTCGTCTACGAGAGTGAGAAGAGGATCGTACGAGTTTGTGCACTGTGCATACAACTCAGGAATATCCTGCCCTTCTGCTCACCATCTTTCCTTTAGTACCCAGATTTATTTTCTCTATTCTTTCTGTACTCTTTGTACTTTTTTCTCAATTTTTCTTCATCTCAGTTAGTCTCAAATTCTGTGAATCTGGCACCGCATGCAGAGAAAAAAAACATCATTCTTGCAATTTATCTTTTAAGGGGCTATTCTGTGCTCTTCATTGAGACAGATATTGTGATGTATCATCAGATGATCGCTGATATTGTGATACGATCTTGAATCATTTTGTGAGTTACTGTGTGATTCCCACTCCGACTGCAGCAGCCCGGTCAATCCGAGGCTACAGAGCTTGATGCTGAACCCCTCTAGTAGTGGAAAGAGTGAGGGAAGTCCGAGTCAGGAGCTGGTTGGGTGGACTTTGCTACAGGAGACTGGAGTTCGCATTCGCAGTCCTCACAGTTTCAAAACAGGCTCGTTACTTTAGTTTGATGCATTTGAGGTTAATTATGGATTGTTTTTATTTGGCGTCATCGCACGCCGCCTTCCCAACGTCACAAGACTGATTTCAGACGCAGCGAGACGAAACAAAGACGTAAGAAGCCGTGAACAGACAGAGAGGGAGGCTGGAATGTGGAGAAAAGGCGTGTTAGTGTCTCATATCTGCAGAGAGTTTCTGATTTTCTCTCTTTGTTGCTGCTCGGGACGCTTTACAACCCAACATGTGTCTATGTGACGTCCTGGGAATGAGACTCAACAATCAGCTGTCTTTGTGGTGCGTTCAGGAACAGCTGGGACAAATCCTACTGATTCTACCTTTAACTTCAATAGTCTTTGAGTTATATCAATATGATCGTGAGCTTCAGTTAGCTTTGACCACAGATGTCCTTCAGAGGGAGACTTTTTACTCTGATACTGTGAGTACATGTCAGAGTCTGTACTCTATTTCTTTACTGGAGTAAAGAAGCTGTATCAGTACTTCTACTGGAGTAAAGAAGCTGTATCAGTACTTCTACTGGAGTAAAGAAGCTGTATTAGTACTTTTACTGGAGTAAAGAAGCTGTATCAGTACTTTTACTGGAGTAAAGAAGCTGTATCAGTACTTCTACTGGAGTAAAGAAGCTGTATCAGTACTTTTACTGGAGTAAAGAAGCTGTATCAGTACTTTTACTGGAGTAAAGAAGCTGTATCAGTACTTCTACTGGAGTAAAGAAGCTGTATCAGTACTTCTACTGGAGTAAAGAAGCTGTATCAGTACTTCTACTGGAGTAAAGAAGCTGTATCAGTACTTCTACTGGAGTAAAGAAGCTGTATCAGTACTTCTACTGGAGTAAAGAAGCTGTATCAGTACTTCTACTGGAGTAAAGAAGCTGTATCAGTACTTCTACTTTTACCAGAGTATCTGTATCAACAGTATCAACAGCTCACACTCTCATATTTAGGTTTTCTGTACTTGCAGTTTGAATGTAAATATACCACATCTACTGAAGTCAAAATGTTTGTAACACTTCTGTTCATGATCTCCATCACTTTACTCCACTGTAGATAATGAAGGACATCGATCTAAAAACTGACTGATGGTTTGGAGAACTCCCAGCAGTAAATTATGAGATTGTTAATACCATCTGTGCTGACAAATGGTAGAGATCCTCACATATAGTTTGAGATACTCGGTTAATCACGCTCTTCATCCTCCCTGCAGTAACGGCTCGGCCACTTCCGAGGACTTGTTCTGGAAGCTGGATGCTCTGCAGATGTTCGTGCTGGACCTCCACTGGCCGGAGCCCGAGTTCGCCAAACATCTGGAGCAGAGACTCAAACTGATGGCCAGCGACATGATGGAGGCCTGCGTCAAGAGGTCAGACTGAGAGGTCACCACAGCTGGATCAGAACCTCCACATCTGTCTGGATCCATCTCGCTCTTTCTTTGTCTTTATTCTTGTGCCGCACACCGACCACAGGAAGCCCTTTAAATACTACGAATACAGAATATAACCCAGTAAATACACACAGATATGCACCTCCAGTGATTAAAGACCTCAACAAGCACAAATGTGACTCATTTCTAACCTGAGAACCTCCCAAAGCTCAAATTTCAGTCATAAAAACTTTATTTTTTTCTCGTCCCACAGAACAAAATCTGCATTTGACTCCAAAATGCAGAAAGCGAGTAAGTCGACGGACTTCAGGGTGCCGCTGTCGGTCTGCACCATGTTCAATGTGCTGATGGACGCCAAGAAGCAGTGCTCCAAGCTCTGCGTGCTGGACACCGGCCAGGAGGTGAGCTGACGGTCACGTGACCGATTACACGCCATCACGTCGGGGATGTGACATCATCACAGGGTCCATACGTTAGGATTTTATACCTTTGTGTTACAGACCTGTCACTGCAGCTCGTCTACAAACAAAGTTTTTATCTGTGATCAGAGGATCGCTCTGTGGACGATTGTTCAGTCAAGTGAGCAAATTCTCAGTTTCCAAGGCTTCCAGGAGTGAATCTTTAATTGCAGCGATTCAACTGCAATGAACTAATTTCACCCTTATTCAGCTTTTATTCTGTCTCGTTTCACAAAACTAAAACTCACTTCTAGAAATAACCTGAGACAAGAGGAGGATCTGCACACTGCCAGACTTTTTGTTTTCTTTTAAAAAAAAGAGCCTGAAGAAATCACTTACAACGGATGTTTGTATTTTTCCGTTCGCCTCTCACATTTCATCATCAGAGAGTCGTTGTGTGCGAGCTTTTAAAAACCTCCGTCGTCTTTTATTTTCAGCCTCACACAGCGAAGCGGGTCGAGTCAAACTGTCAGATCAGCCACTAAAACGTGACTGTTTCCCTCCAAACACCCAGCAGACGCGGAGTTCAGGTGTATTTGTGTTCACTTGAAACGGCCAAACGCTCGACACGAGCTGTTAAATGGATGACCGTGAAGCCTGTGTGAGGCGGCAGCCTTGGCGTCGCTGAGAGCGAAACCCTTGGCCGCCGGCAGTCTTGACAGAGAGCTAAGCTCGCTGTTCTCTTAACCTTCAGCTGCCTCTCTTCTGCAGCTTCCACCACTAGAAAACATCGTGTGTCCATTTATTCCTGCTGACAAACACTCAATATCTGCCTGCACAGAGATGCTTTACAGACCAGCTTCATGCACAAACAGCTGCTTCTGGTGTTTTATTCAACAGCTCTAACAAGAAAGAGCAGGATTTTAATATATTCAGGAAAGTGCTGCCTCCTCACAAGAAAATATAACCTTTATATTAAATGTCAAATACAACAGAAATAATATGCAAACATGAAGCATTTTATTGTCGTAGGTGGAGCTGAGTTTAACTCATTTATAGAAAGCGTTATATTTCATTAGCTCATCATAAACATGCACTGTAAGATCAAGTGGTGTTGTAGTGCTCGAGTTCGGTTTTGGTCACAAGACCACTTTTACACGGTCCAGTTTCAGTCTGAGACTTTTATTTCAAGGGGTATCACTGTGTTAAACTGTCTCTTTACTTAATGATGGTTTCTATGAGACACCTAGAAAACGTAATGTTTCCAAAGATGGTGAGTTGATATTAACTCCTCAGGGTTTGTTTGTGTTGAGCCAATATCAGCTGATAATACTGACCAACCAATATATCGATAGGTGTCGAACATATGTGGTATTTAAAGAGTTGTATGAAGATGACTCGGTTTAGGTGGTCTCGACTGCGACACTGGTTGAAGCGTTTAGATCAGATGAACCTCGCTTCACTGCGGATCGTACACAAAATCTCCCAGGAAAATGAAGGCTGACTGGTGATCCCAATCAGGCTGGCGCCGCTTCCATTATTGAGTAAATGAGTGAAAAGACACAGGTTTTGTCTGACGCTTTCCTCTGAGCAAAACCGAAATCAATCCAGTTGTCTTTATGACAGCGGCGACAATAATACCACACGGAAATGTTCGGGGGAAAAAGGCTATTAAACATCAAAACACCACCACATCTCTGCTTGACCAACCCACTGCACACGCCACAAATAAATAAAAAATAAAGCTAATAATAAGTCGGAACAACAAAATAGAGATGGACACATTCGCGTTAGAAGATCTGTGATGAACATCTACAGCAGTCTTTACGTGCACGCTGTGTATGGTGAGTATACACGATGAGCGTCTTACAGGGCGAGGTCACGGTCTTTTATTGTTCATGCAGCCCCACAATGCTCTCCATGTTGTCAGGAACATCTAGTTGAATACAACTCATTCATGGCTTCATTCATAGCTTCTATCCAGCGCACAAATGATGAAGGTGTGGCTGATTCCTATCACCTAAAGAGGTCAAACTCCAGTGTGTGACCCTCGCAGTGTGTACAGACTGAAGAACTTCATTATCAGACCAAGACGTTTCAGCTTGTGGCCTGCATCAGGGGTCATGGGTAAACAGATTACAAACAAATATATAGATATGGTTTGTATGAAGAAAGAAAGAAAGAAAAGTATAGGTGTATTTCCAGTTTCTTTCAGGCCCGATCTGAATGAACTGGTCCGTGTTACATCAGCATCAGGGAATATTTCAAGGTAAAACTACGTATTTGACAAACTACGAGCTGACGTTAGCATTCAACCACATCCAGCTAACATTAACATTCACCATTTCATCACATCCAGACTTAAGCTAAGGAAGGTTAGCTAGGAAGTGGCTGAATGCTAACATCAGCTGTTATCTAACGGAAGCCTAACGGGTCATCACACGTGTTGTTTTATCTTGAGATACGACCCGACGTCCATCACTGTCCGTTGACTTTTTCAGTTGCTGATCAGTCAGGAAGCAGTGGAGCGATCACAATTCTCAGGTTCACAACGTTTACGTGATTTGCAAAGCTGGAACAGAGCAGTGCGACATCTGAGTGTGATTCCAGAGGAAGATGGCCACTATTTAAATCCAGTCTATAGAAAGGAACGAGAGATCAGAAGTCAAAGGAACAGCCTTCAGAAAATAGATAGATCAGATATCTACACGAACCAAGAACGAGACGATTGTAAGGAACCAATGCTGCGTGTGATATAATCACAGATTTAACATCTTGAGTAGAGATGTCAACAAATATGGACGCTCTGAGCATTTTGTATCCGTCCACTTAAAAAGGGCCTAAACTGATTTCATGAAGTCCATTTGGGTTTCCAAACACAACAAACCTCCGTTTGTGTTAAATGCTTGAATTCAGGCTGTCGGGGCTGAAGTTCATTCAGCCCTAAAAACTCCATCTGAATAACCTTGACGATTAAATGTTCAGAGTGTTTGATCGAAGACATCATTCTGAGGAGTTTTCAAAAGGAGAAAAGCTTTTTTTACAACTCGCCGGCTTTCTGCTGGTTTTCACACGTTCCACTGCAGCCGACCATCGGAGATGCATCAGGAGACCGACGGAGGCTGAAAGTGATAATGTTCTGGCTCATATCTCAGAAAGTGTTTGCACATTCTGACAATTACCGAGAGTCACAATAAAATGTGTGTCTTTTGTTGGACAAAATTACTTTTAACATTAAGTGTTTGATTCGAGGTCAGTCGTGATAGAAATGGAAATGAAAAGTTGTTAAACTATAGAAAGACGTTTGTGTGGAGATGATTTATTTTCCCTTATATATTTGAAGAAAAAAATACTTTTTTATGCCATTAATGTGATTTAAAATTCGCTTGGTTGACTCTGTTTGCCCTCTTTTCTTTGTCTCA
Source organism: Lagodon rhomboides (assembly GCA_039737535.1). Classification (NCBI taxonomy): domain Eukaryota; kingdom Metazoa; phylum Chordata; class Actinopteri; order Spariformes; family Sparidae; genus Lagodon; species Lagodon rhomboides. The sequence goes on along the minus strand of CM077793.1, from coordinate 31,182,144 downwards.
TGTCCTCGTCTGTCCCTCATGTCCATGTGTCCCGCACATCATTGTTTGAATCCCAGATTGACAAACAATGGGTAAGTCCCTTCATCGCCTCATCGCCTTTCTTTTCCTCTCACACTTCTCCACATGAGCTCCACCTGAAACATGTTTTGAAATCATCAGTTAAACCTGTTGGGAGACGTCAGTGGGTCATTTTAGCTTCCATTGATCCTTTATCAAAGACAGCGGTGTGGACTTGTGGTCCTGGAGAGTCCCAGCACTGCATACATTCAAGCTTTCCTCATTCTGCTCACACCTGAGTAGCTCTTGATTGGCTGAACACACCCAAATTCAGCTGATAAGTTTAGATGAAGCAGCAGAAAATGGAAAACATGAAGTTCTCGGCCTCTCCAGGCAACCCAGTCACCAGAATTAATGTTGGATAAGTATGTTTCTGAAAAATCACAGGTAAGTTCAATGTTAACATCTCTGTATGTTGGACTTTATGTTTGTTTAGGTTCAACTTTGTATTTCTCTGTTGTCACCACGCTGTGCTGATGCTCTGGTTCGGTTTAGGCACAAAAAACACTTGGTTAGAGTTAGAAAAACATCATGGTTTGGCTGAAAATATCTGTTTTGGTGCAGTTTTGAAGTCTTGTTGGCTTGTTAAATACCAGATAGTCCGACTTCCTGTGAAAAACACCTGGTTTTGGTCACCACTAAAAGGGCGTGAGATGGTCCGACTTACCACGAGAAACAGCCAGCTTTGGTGGCCACAAAAAAGGGCTGGAGATGTTCCTACAGATGAGAACTGCGGTCGACTGTTTGGCAGTCTTGTTGGCCTGTGATAACACCTTCACCTTTCCCTCCAGTCCACCAACAAGCATAAGATGTGGACGTGATATGTTTGTTACAAATGTCCACCTCGGTCGTATCTGTGGTTTCCAGGACCTTCAGTGAGCTTTACTCCTGTAAAGCATCACATCGTCAGCATCAATTGAAAACTATCTAGCTGTTTCATTCAGTGACGCGTCATTTGCTCGTTTTCCTTTTCTGGGTGGTGAACTGAACTGAAACTAGAAGCTCATTCACCTCTAAAAGCAAGAAAATGTAACTTCCTGGAGACAGATGGTTGATTTTGAGTCTCAAAGTCTTAAAATGTTGATGGCAGCTTGTTGAGTTTGTTTGTTCTGTTAATCTTTTTATAGAAGCCTTAATTCTCTGGTAGATTTCTGACGTATCCGGGTTAAATAACACTTTATGGTGGAGTTGTGTAGATAAATTGAGGAGTAAAGAAAGCTGCTCTGTAGTCTGGTGGGATGGCTCTTGTCCACGGGGGGCGACTAGAATCAACTAAAATAAAAGTTTCTTATTATTTAAGTCAACAATTGGAAAAACTACAATGTCCCATCTCATGTCAGTAATTTAATCAGTGAAGTCCGCTAAAGTCTGCATCCTAAACTGACCCCCTGGAAGTCTACAGACAGCCTTGTGGACTGAATAAATTGTGGATTTGGACACTCGTGGACTTTGTGGCCTCTTTTGGCGGGGAAGTCTGCACGTGCCCACTCGTAACATCACACATCTTATAACTTTGATTTTACCTGTCGCTCTGCAGCAATTAGACCCCGTAGAGATAATTGTTGATGGTTTTGGTTTTTGAAGAATAATCCCAAATTCAAACTTTTGTTTTTGCTCCCCCACAGTTCAAACACTGATGTGCTCGTGCTCAGAAAGGTGTAAATTATAGGTTTCATCTTAACTCTGCATTAACGTACGCGGTGTAACCTGCTGTTATTTATGGATCTGACACATTTTATCCGCGGACACTCTTGATTTTCACTGATTCAGTCGGTGTTCGTTTGTGTTCACTCGGCCGGTCGGTGCTGTGAATGAGGCCTCCTTACCTCCGACCCCTGACCAGCAGTCTGAAGGGTCTTGAAGAGTCTGAACTTGATCCAAACCTTCGGTGTGGTCAGTTTTCCTCCACGAGTCTTCAAGTGCAAAAGCACTCGGACGTACCTGACACCTCGGCAACAAATCCTGCTGCCCCTCTCGTTTTTTAGGCGGCGTCCAGACGTCGGGAGTTCAACTGCGGAGTGAGCAGACATCCTGTGAGGAATCTCTGCTTGACGGTTTAATCCAGATGCGATTCAAGAATTTTTTCCTTTCATAGACCTCCGTTAAACTTGGGCGATCAGCCGAAATCAATGAAGATGCTAATCAGTCTGTTGTGGTTCTGTTGCTCAGGTCACTTAAATAGTTTTGTCGGGGTGGGTCATGTTGAAAATGTGACCCGGTTCAGAATCCAAAACATCTCACGGAGCTGAAGTAGCGGCGGCGGCTGCGGCTCAACGACCAGATAAATGTTTTTAAAAGCAATAATTGTCCTTTTCAGTTTTTCGCCGCGCACATGGCAAAGACCAAACAATCTCTCCTGCTCCTCTCCTGGCTTTTTTCGTGGCGGCCTTTTGTAGAAATAAAGAAGGCAAAAGCAGCGATGTTAATTGAGGTAAAAAGAGAAAAAAAGAAAAGCTCTCAAGATTTGCCAAAAAAGATTTCGCCGCGCTGAAAGAGAACTGCCATTTTGCGGACTTATGGAGGGAAAAAAAAAAACACAATTAGGGCTGGCGGCGCTGACCTCCCTGGACCCGCAATTTGTCAGCGATCCGTGCGCTTTGTTGATTGAAATTTTTAATTTGGGTGTTCTTTAGACGGCCAGTGAAAGGGCATTGTCGCCAAGAGATGAACTCCCCTGCTGCTGCTGCCATTCAGCACTCAGCCCCGGCCTTTTTTTTCCCTCCTTCCTTCAAGGGAAAAGGTGCCATGAATATGTTTTTCGGGGGGGCCAAACGAGACATGAAATGGCGGATTAATTGAATCTCGTGTGAGCCTTTGGTCCTCGCAGCTGGACCGGTGCTTTAGAGGAATACAAGGCTGCTCTAATTGTGGGGGAGCCGCACAAAAAGTATCCTTCAGATTCCTTCGCTTTTTCCAGCGCGGACGGGAATGTCAGTCAGCCGCATAATGGTCCTATTAGCTGCTTAACTCGGCGGCGTTACACGGATGGGAAGGTTTTTTCACACCTCGCCGTGTCAGGAGGGGTGTGTGTGTGTGTGTGTGTGTGTGTGTGTGTGTGTGTGGTAGAATAGATGTTCACATGGAGTGTTGTTTTTTTTATTCCCGTCTTTTTTACAGCACGGACAATGCTGTTGTTCCGTATCAGGGAGGCGAGGAGTCAGTTTTGGCCTTTGTGTCCCGTCAGTTTTTTTTCCCTGAAAATAATAAAATATTGCTTTTTGTCCCCCATCGCTCTTCGTCTCCCCCTCCTCCTCCTCCTCCCCCTCCTCCTCCTCCTCCTCCTCCTCCTCCTCCTCCTCCTCCCCCCCTGCAGCAACAGTACCACTCCAAAATAGATGTTCTGATTGACGAGGCGTTCAAAGACATGATTTCTTCCCTCGTTTCAAAGGTAAATCTCTTTTCAGCCTCCAATCAAATTAATTTATTTTCTGATTTTTTTGTATCGTCTTCTTTTTTTTTATAGCGTTTTTTTTTTCTTTGGATTAGTTATTTGTTATTTGTTTTGTTTTTTTGGATGGGCAGTGATTTAACACGGTTTAATTCAGATTCTTTTGTATTTAAATTGTAGATTTGGGGGAATTTATTTCTTCTTTATTTCCTTTTTCTTGCTTTCTTTTCTTTTTGAGGAAAAGGAATCATTTAAAAATGTTTTGCTTTGATGTTTTTATTATTATCTTTTAAGGTAGCTATTATTGTTATTTCTTGATTATATAAATGTAATTATTTTTGATACATTTAACCTTTTTATTCTTTATGATTTTAAGTTTTGATTGATTGAAACTGATGGATGTGTAACTATAACTAACTGATTTCCCTCTGAGACACACATGATGTATTTTCTTCCACCGGTGCAGTGAGAATTAATCAAAGACTGAATGATAGAAAAACATAAAAAATAGAGATTTTAGAAAATTATAGAAACAAGCTGAATTATTCTGGCACAAGAGGATAAACTGTGAAAGTTTCCAACATCTCCGCCTGAAGCGGTAAACGCTCTCCTCCTCTCTGTCTGCAGTTTGCCGCTGTTTTAGACGGCGTCCTCTCGAAGCTCTCCAGATACGATGAAGGCACATTCTTCTCCTCAATCCTCTCTTTCACAGTGAGTAGCCGTGGTTTTGTTCCGGGAAACAGAGAGCGCCGAGCTGCTTCTTTCACCGCTCACACAGGCAGCCTGTTATTTACTGGAAACCAGATCTTCCCAGCTGAACTTCAGTGTCATTCTTCTTCTTCTTCTTCCTCTTCTGCTTCTTCTTCTTCTTCTCTTCCTCCTCCCCCCCGAAAGGTGAAAGCAGCTGCCAAATATGTGGAAGTCCCCGTGAGTCCGTCGCTCTGCCTGCTGGTTTTATTGTTCACTCCGTCCGTCACAGTCGGTTTCCATCTTTGTGTTTCCACTCAGACGGTCGCGGCGTCGGCTCGGCTGGAGGAGGAAGCAGCCTGGAGATGCAAAGCGGCCGCTCTTTGCATTCAGCCTCACTCATGTGCTTGTTGTTTTCTTGTTTTTTTTTAAGTTTGTCATCATACGGTTCTGAACATGTGTGAAACATAAAGAGGGTTTTTATTCCGTCTGCAGCTCCGGAGCCAAAGATCACACAACAAGCCTAATTAATTGCACTCTTGTCCTTGGAGATGTGTTTTGCTGAAGTGTCGGTTTTGTGGGCGGCAGCCGCGTTCGGGTGTCGAGCGGTTAATGAACGGCGGCGGCGTGGCAAAGATCAGAGGCTGCGACGAGCGAGCGAGCGAGCGGGAGGGAGGGAGGAGGAGACGAGGACGCGTACGACGCAGGAGCTAAAGTGTCGAGGTGATGAGGCGTTACCGTTTGGCGGCGTGCGAGGTGTGAAGGAGAGAGAGGTTCGGTCTCCAGAATTAGATCTCTCGGAGACGCGCTGACCTCTCGTTCTCTCCAAAGTGATTAACGGCTCAAAATTAACAAAGTACAATTCCTCCGTGGTTTGTGTTTTTTACATTTTCCGTCTCTTTAATACGAATTCTGGCAGATTTTAAAAGCGCCCACTGGGATTAAAGATATAAAATCAGTTGTTCCAAACCTCGCAGGCTTCCATCCAAACGGAGAGAAACACTGCGGAGGAGAAATGAAAAAAGACTCTTTCTGTCTTTCTTACTAAATGTTTTTGACCACGTTAATAAAAATACATCTCCTGTATTTGCGACGTCTCAGTTCACTTCGTCCAATTTGAATTGATTGACAGGTATCTCAGCCTATCACGCTCGCCGGCCGCGGACTCACCCCGTCTAAGCTTCAGTCGCCGTCTTTGGAGATGCATCCAGCGTCCTACGAAAGTCCTCTTCACAGTTTAAATCCGGCGTCGGTGTCGGACGCAGGAACAGGACGGTGACGGTGTGGAGTGACTCATTCACGTCCTGTCACAGACTTCCTGTTTTTGTTTTTTTCTCCAGAACCAAAATCTTTCTCCCTGAAACCTTTTCTGGAAACGACGTTTTCCATCCATCTCTGCTCAAGAAAATCGAAAGAGAGAGACTAAAGTAAAAGATATTTAAAAAGAAGCTGCTGTTTTTCTGCCGTGTTCGTGATGTCAACTGGAAAAAAAAAAGAAAGGCAAACTGGTCCAGTAGCAATGAGAGAAGGGAGTCGCCTATTTAAAAATGCCATTAACTTAGCTGCCACCTCAACGATGAACATGTTTTAACTCCGTACACATTTTAGTTCTCCACGTTTATCTGGCAGCGCGTCGACACAGGAGGTGTTTCTGTCTCTGAAGTGTCTGTAGACGACGACGGCTTCCTGATTTTTATAAAGCAGTATGAAAGTATCAGGATATTTCAAAACACCTGACCAGCCAACAGAGTCACACTCCGAGTATTTTTGATAAGACGACTGAAAGAAAAGTGCCGAGAATTATGTTTTATGTTGAAACCTTTGTGGTTAAAACGTCTAAATTAAGGCGAGCGACAGGCGAAAGCCTGATTAATGAGTTACTGACTCAAAGCATTCTGGGAGCAGAGAGATGTGAGAACATCCTGCACTGACTCATCGACCCGCCGAGATAAAGAGCAGTTCAACAGTCTCACCTCGCCTCCTTAATCCTCGGCCCCGCCGCGGTACGTCCCACCTATCCCATCATGCTCTCTGGTTCCCGGCCAGACTTCCTCCTCAGCTGCCACCACCCCTGAAATTATAATGTAACCGCTACCTCGGCCTTTTGGTCTTTTGTGTGGAGGGAACCTGACGCAGGTAAGCCTCTTTTCCAGGTGGGATGAAGAGCAAGGGGGAGGGGGCGGGGCCTCTGCGTCGACTCGCTGGACGGCTCCGCCCACCGTCTTGTCACGAAATCATGAAGCTTTCACCCTCCAGCGCTCATCGTTACCTTTTTAATTTCTCTGACCTGCAGCTTCACAGTTTTATATTTTAGGATCGATGTTTTTACGGCTGTCGACTTTAAACTTCGACGGTCTCTCTGTCTCTCTTAAATAAACATAAATTGGTCGGTTTCTTTTTACTTGACTATAAACTTTAACCTCCCTTTTTAATAAGCTGATATTTTACGTAACTCTTCTGTATTTGCTGATGTTGGATCCAACCCCATAAAACTTAAAATGTCTTCAGCGTTCGCCTCACACACGGCTGGAGTTTGTCCCGAGGTCTCATTAAAAATATCCAGCGATGTCACTCTTACAAAAGCTGAAACAGACTCAAACTGCAGGTTACACATTTTATCATCGTCGTGACCTTTTTAATTTCTCTGACCTGCAGCTTCGTAGTTTTATATTTATTTATTTATTTTATATCGATGTTTTTACGGCTGTCGACTAAACTTTTATGAACTTTTTCACGTCTTTCTGTCTCTCGTAAATAAACATGAATTGGTGGGTTTCTTTTTACTTGACTATAAACTTTAACCTCCTTTTTTAATAAGCTGATATTTTACGTAACTCTTCAGAACACACTGACGCCGAAACTAACCCCATAAAACTTAAAATGTCCTCAGCTTTCGCCTCACACACGGCTGGAGTTTGTCCCGAGGTCTCATTAAAAATGTCCAGCGGTGTCACTCTTACAAAAGCTGAAACAGACTCAAACTGCAGGTTACACATTTTATCCTGGAGCTCACATGAGCTAACGAAACATTAGCTTCGTGCTGGAGACGCTCTCATTCTGATTATATATTATATATATATATTTGATGAAGCCTCTCGGATGAGAGGTGAAACGTCTTCAAGACAAAAACCAAATCCAGTTGCATTCGATTCAGTTTCCTTGAGATAACTATGACCTGGATGAATGAGAATATTCACAAGCTTATTCTGATTATATCTGTCTTTAATTGTCATTTAATCTTCCCAGCAGCTCTGAGCTGTTCCCATCACTGTCACCTCATCGTAAAAGATAATCTGAGAGGTGAACCGTCTCCATCGAGTTTAACAAACACACATCGAATGCGTCATCTTCCTGTTCTCCCGTCGCTCTCTGCTGTTGTACAGGTGTCACACCGACACAAAGGTCACTGTGACACCTTCTTTAATTCAACTTCCCGTCAGCTCCTCCACTCGTACTGAAGCATTGTGCCGTCGGAGTCGTCGCTCTGCAGGGCTGGAGGAGTCGCTCGCTGTGTTTCTCACACTGACTCACACGTGTTCAGCAGGTCCGACACGCCGCCGCCGGAACAGCCAAGACACCAGCGACTGACAGCCACACATGCTCCAATCAGACATATGCATCCTGGCAGCGCAGGAACACAAACATTGGACGAGCGACCGCCATCACTGGCTCTTCACCATCTCCGACACAACACGGTCCTGCAGAACGCTTCCGGGGCCCGAACGAGGACACGCGAGGAGATATTTAAAGACACAGGCGCATTAATCAATGCTCACTCGTTTGAAAGCCTTTTTAATCAGCTCTGATGATGCAGTGAGTCTGGTACTGAGTCACTGAAGCTGTATGAACGTGACGTGTAACGAGTCTTTACTGATGTAAACGAACAGAGGTGGACAGAGTACACAACTTCACTACTTGAGTAAAAGTACAGATACTCCTTGTCAAATATTACTCCAATACAAGTAAAAGTAGCTTAGTCAAAATATTACTTAAGTAAAGTACTAAAGTATTTGCTTAAAAAATTACTTGAGTAAAAGTATTTTAAAAATATCTCAGGAAATACAGGAAAGAAAAGTAGCTTTATTGTCATTATACAATACACTGATGCGATTCTTTGATATGAATTGTATAAAAAACATGAACAGAAAGTCAACTTAATCCTTCGACTGCACTGCAACAGTTGCCATATTTTTAAACCGTATAAAAATTATGATACTACAAGCTCATACAGTTACGTTTAAAATGTTCATCTGCCATTTAACAAACATTAAGCTAGCTAACGTCAGTAGCTACTTTACATACTGCAACGTGCTTTTTCAGGTTGTGAAGATGAGTTTTTGTAAGCCGTGATATAATTTGTTTGCTGTAAGCACAACAAACATTTAATCTGAAACAAATCAGTTTTTGTGACAAAAATCTCAAACATGGGTTTGAGTTAAGGCCACGGCTGCTCGGTGGGAGTTTCTCCATGTGTTTCTCCAGTTTCTTCCTCCATTGTATGGATTGTACAGCACGACGTAGTACAGGTACGGCAATACGACTAAGACAAACCATACAGGAATCAGCAGAAACAGTTTATTTTCTCAGAATATTGAAAATCATCAGCTGACGTAAGTTCAAAAGTAGCGAGTAACGAGAGCATCAATAGAAATGTAGTGGAGTGAAAGTAAAAGTATCCCCCAAAAATAATACTCAAGTAAAGTACAGATACTCAAAAACTGTACTTCAGTACAGTACTCAAGTAAATTTACTTCGTTACTGTCCACCACTGGAAACGAACACCGGCTGTGTTGGACAGAATATTTGTGTCTTCTCACCTGCGCCGACATTATTTCTATAATCACAGTGGGACTTTATGCGATGACACGCGAACACGCATATTTGCACACACACCCAACATGCACCTGGCAGAAGTGAAATGAATCCCGGGCAGGAAGCGAGGCCGGCGGCGGTGTGTAATTACCTGGCATTTCACCGCCCTCCTCTTCCCCCCACTAACCGCTCATTACCAACCAGCCTCCACCTCTTCAGACCGTCCACCTCCCCGTCTGTATCCCAACACGAACTTACGCCTGATTTTACACTCTCAATTTTTTTTTTGTTGTTGTGAAATGTTGACGAGCAACCGGGCGGCCATTATCCCGGCGCGGAGGGGATTACTGGTGTTTGGCTACAAGCGAAGAAACAGTGGTGGAGACAAAACCAGGCAGAGCGTGACAAGAGCCGAGCTGAGCTGCTTGTATGTGTGTTTTCTTTTTTCCGTCTTTCTTCTCCTCTCGTGTTAAAGTCTTAATCTCCGTGGCTGGAACTGTGCCGGCGTCTCCGATCTGTCACGCTGCTTTGTCAGCTCGTCAGAACCAGAGAAAGGAGAGGTAAATGATTGAGACTAAGCCCGGAGGGGGGAGGAGGGGAGGGGAGCTGATGTCTCGAGTGACAACAAGGGCAGTAATATGTTGCCAGTGACACACACACACACACACACACACACACACACACACACACACACACACACACTCAGTCTACAGGTACAGGTTCCTCTCCTGCCTTCACACCACACTTCACCTGCAGTAGAGAACATGTGAGAGTCTTTTATGCACAATTTGAAGTTTTGCATTATTTAAAAAAAGGTCGATGAAAAAAGTCAAAATCAGAAACGGAAAACTTCAGTTTTGCAAAGAAGTTTTCATGTTCGCTAAAGGTCGTTTCTGCACTTCATGGAAACACCTTTTCTGACACAATTATTGATTTAGTGTCATGAAGGATGAAGCCAAAAAAAGCTCGACTTCCACAGGATCTTCTGCGTTGAGATGAACTTGTTAGCTAGTTACTGCGTCATCTTCTTCTTTGTCTGTTTTTTACGGCGGATGGCGACCAGTGTAAAGCTGCGTCATCTTCTTCTTCTGTCTTTTCTATGGCCGTTGACGACCAGTGTAAAGCTGCGTCACCGCCACCGAGCCTACGAGACAACGTGAGAATGGAAAGGAACAGAAATAGTTTGAGAAGCGCTGGATTATTTACACGATATAAGTTTGAAACTATATTTTTAAATATCAGCTCCGAAGGTCTGAAGCCGTTTCCTCTCGTCCACGAAGAAAAACTACAGCAGCAGGTTGAAACGGTCTCCTCATCGTTCAACACGAGTCTGATGCACCTTTCTTCACATTAATGCATAAAAACAACTGTAACTAAGTACATTTACTCAAGTGCATTTCTGAGGTACTTACTTGAGTATTTCCACTTTCTGTTCCTTTACACGTCCACTCCGCTACATTCTTTTGATCTCTTTAGTTACTTGATACTTTGTAGATGACCGATGTTCAGTCATCTACAAAGTATCAAGTAACTAAAGAGATCAAAAGAATGTAGCGGAGTGTAAAGTAACAGAAAGTGGAAATACTCAAGCATAATCAGCATTTTTCCGATGATTAGAAACCGTCAGACATGTTGTCTGACGGTTTCTAATCATCGGAAAAATGCTGATTATGCTCAATATGCGCTCTTAATTAAGTCATTTTTTGTCCTCTTCTTCTTCTACGGTGTTAAACTGGAGAACAGACGCCACACATGCTCATCTTAATGTTACTGATGGTCACATCATGATAACTGGATGGAAGCGAGCCTTCTTTTGCTGTTTCTTTTCAAAATGTGTGTGTAAATTAATTTAAAGAACATGACTTAAATTCATAATTCTCTTTTAATTTGCTTCTTTATTTATCTACCTGCGTATTCATCCACATGTTTGTTCACTTTCCCCTTTAATTTCATAATTAAATCCATTTTTAAGTTTATTTATTTTAGGTTTCTATTCGCACTCGTTGCTCAACATCCTGCTTCAGACGTCCCTTTGTTTTTTTCTTTTCCCCATGTGAATGTAAACTGTGTGAAACGATGGACAGACGAGCGCGTCGACAGAAAACAAACCCGGTTCTGAAACGTCTCTGTGTTCATGTGACCTGGAAGCGTCTGCTGCAGCCGATCAGAGGCGACATGACGAGTCCTGTAACTCAGCTCGCGCTTCACCCTCGTCAAGATTTCTAATCGTCATCCGACAGCGATACTCGGTCCGCCGCGCTCTCACTGCTCCACTCGCTCCAGAGGATTATGGGGATTCTGACAGGCCTGTCAATCACTGGTCCTGACGCCTCCTCTCGAACACCCACAACACCCCTCCTTCTCCCACACACACACAGCAGAAACCCTCGCGGCCATGTGACCCCACTTTAACCCCTGGTTTCTGTCCAGCAGTCCGTCTCAATCACGCCGTCTCTGACTGATCTCAGTCTGTCGCTCGCCGTCCGAGGCCTCCGCAGCAGCTGATGAGACCGTTTCCACCGGGAAGTGTTTGACTTTAAAGTCAGAGAGGTAACGGTATCTAATGTTTGACGAAAGTGTCCCCAGGTGTCCTTAAAAGCGTCCGTCCAGCGGTGCGACTGGAATCGCTGTCCGCCGTTTGGCAGCCTTGTTGGCTGTAATAACGTGAAGGTGATGTACTAACGTATCTGCGGGCTTCAGACTCCTAACCTTACATCGCGGCGCCCGGGCGGTGATGCCATTCTGAAGGCGGGAGCCGTGTGTGAACCTCCCGTCTGGTCCACTTTCACACAGTTGCCTCTTTTCTTGCCAAATCACAAACCAAAAATTCAGACACCTGCTTGTTGATCAAAGTGACAGAAGACGATTGAGTTCACCGTGGAGATCCAGTCCTTTGTTTCCCCGTCCATTAGCATGTGACAGTTTGTGTTGCTGTTGTGTTGTCTTCGCCAAACAAAAGGTTACCGTCCCAAATTTATAATCAGTCTCCAGCCTGCCTTTTGCCTTTAAGTGAAGCCAAAAGGTTTCTGGGCTTCTCGAGGCTCCATTTCCTCGTGTTTCCACCGGGGACCTGGCGTGCCATGCTCAGCGGCGCTGTAGCAGAACAACAACCCCCCCGGGGGCCGACGCACGCCGGCTCAGAGAGAACGAGTGTGAAAGATGTCAAAGCAATTACAATAAGCATTACAGTTGTAATCTCCCCTGACAACAGGGAGTGTGAATGAGCAGGGTTTTACCCACTTCTGCTGCCTCTGGCCTCTCGCCGCCACACAAACTGCTGCCGCCACAGCGGTTAACGTTTCCGCCGGTGGAACAGCTCCAGCAGCTTCTTGTTACTCCCGACACGGAGACGGCAGATTATTATTTCTCTTCTTTTCACCCGGGAAAGCAGCAGGCGACGCTGAACACTTGTTCCCTGTGTTGTCGGCGTGCAAACCGGCGTTTTCCTCAACAAACACACAAACTGAGTCTGTGAGGAAAATCATCGCCTCACATTATCGACTCTGTGTTTCTTCACTTACACCTGGTATTTTCAGAATGTGCTCACATGAATTATTTGTTTAAGTTTGTACCTTTTTGCCCTCGTTTTCGATGAGGTAAGGTAAAAGTCGTCTGTCACAAATCAGACATTTGTGACTGACAGACACTTTCACGCTCTCCCTCTGACTGTTTCTGAGTGAACACAGATCCCAGGTTCTCACCACAAACACAACTCTGCATGTCGTAACAATATTTTGACTCGAAAATGATGCCTTTGCACAGAAACACTGCACACAGCTCTGCTAACGTAACGTGAACCAGAGACGGTCACACCTCGCTGCAACATGCTGCCAGCTACACCGCTGTCGATGTGAGCTGCCTCACAGCACAATAACACAATACATCCTGTTTAACGTTAGCAAACCAGCTAATATTAGTTTCTACTCAACAGCATCGAGTCCAGCTCGGTGTCTGTCTGCAGCCGTTTATTCAGCAAAACCGAGTAAAGGACATATTTAAAGACAAGATGTGCGTCGCTCTGTCACCGTCTGTTTTCTCTCTTTTTTCTCCGTCGGCGTCCTCTTCGGCCTCTTCACCTTGAAATAAAACCTAATCCCTGAACACTTCTTCCTCCCGGCAGCTCAAAGCTGCTGTGATAGCGGTGTTAGCTCCAGCCCTCAGCTAGCATAGCTAGCTCGTAGCTACAGTTCGTCAACGCTTACGGGTGCTTTCATGAAACTCAACGTGAGAGTTGAAGCGGAGCAGCTAGAATATAACCTGACTCTCGCCAGATGCATTTCGTTCCGCCTAGCTCCGCTCACATCCATCTGGGATCGCTCCCGTTGGGAGGGATTTCTGCACCAGATTTTATGGTCGAGCCAATCAGGACCGCCGGGCGGGAGTTTCATAGATGTGACGTAGCGGAGAAGCGACTGTTTTGATTCAGACAACAATGGCGGCTCGCATCGAGGAAGCAAGCGTCAACATTGATGCTGCTGTTTCATCCGTGTCGTCCAATCTACCCAATATTCTTTCGTTAAAAGAACGTCGCTCTCATCGACGTCACAGGTTGGTTTCGATGTGAGCGGTTGAAGTAGCACGTCAATAAAGATGACAGACAAGTGGTTTATCCAATCATATGCAAGGATTTTTGATAAGACCCAGCCTTCTGAAACACATCTCCAATGGAGCGATCCCAGATGGATGAGTGGAGCGAGGCGGAACCAAATTCATCTGGCGAGAGTCAGGTTAGCTAGAATATACCAGAGGAAAATAAATGAAAACATTGCCTCCATAAACAGCGAGTTGTTGCACCCTGTTTGTCTTTGTTTTCACCCTTTTATAGGTCGTCAAAATAACGTTGAGGCTGTTCTGACTTCAGCTGTCGACGCTTCGCTGGTTGTTTCCTCTTGATTATCTTTATCGTTACTTTCTGGGGGTCTGTTCCATCTCACTGTGATCACAAAACCCCGCCGCTGAATTCACGCTTCACTGTTGTTTGTGCAGTGAAACGTGCACCATGAACACCGGCCACGTTCACATCTTCAACACCGGGCTGTGAATGTGTGGCGTTTGTCTCCATGTTCAGCCTCCACCCACGCTGGAGTCGTCTTCAGGCGCCTGACTGTGTCGTCTCTCCCGCAGAAACCGGGGATGGATCTGGCCGACACCTACATCACCTTCGTACGGCAGAACCAGGACATCCTGCGAGACCGCGTCAACGACGAGCTCTACATCGAGAAGGTGTTCGACGTGAGTGCCGATTCTTGTTTTCACTGCAACTTGGGTCTTATTTCATGAAGCGTTGGCCGTCGTTTCTATCAGTGATAATTACATTAATCTCACAATCAGAGATCAGAGATTGGAAATAATCTAAACCAATATTTTAGAGGTCAAACTGAAAGTGTGCAGAGTTTAATGGTTTTAAAGAAGCTGCCTGATTGAACACAGGATGTTGAGGAGGATGAGACAAAGAGATCAACATGATAAAATAATGCAAACACATCTCACACTGATAAAAATACAGGGTTTGATCTACTTAAAAAACGTAAGGCAACTTTTTGCATCATTTTATCCCGTAGATCAAACAAGAGTAGTCTTTGTTTGTACAACATTAATTTTGCAAGTAAAGTCAACTTACTTTTGCAAACAAAGTCAACTTGGTTGTGTTGAGTTGACTTTACTAGCAAAAGTAAGTTAACATGACTTGCAAGATTAATGTTGTACATACAAAGACAACTCTTGTTTGATCTACATGATAAAATGATGCAAAAAGTTGCCTTACTTTTTCTCAGTAGATAAAACACATTATGTTTTTGTCACGGTGAGCCACTTAAATCAAGTATGTGATCTACGTGTTGGTCAATCTGTCCAATATAAAAATGACATGACATTTTTGACTCATGGTGCTAGAAAACAAATGACAACAACAAAATTAAGAGGGCGAATTCCCTGGAAACCGTAAGTACACTCAGCAAAATTATTCTAGATCATATTCTGCTTTTTGGGTTTCCACCTTTCCTTTATTGTGTTACGTAGCATTTCTGCTACACCTGAAAAGGTTTGGAGTCGAGCCTTTACTTCTGTAACTTACGTGCGTCACAATGTAACAGACGTTATATAAATATATATATTTATCATAAAATATATTTGCTCCAGTCAGTCGGCAGATACAGTTTCTACTGCTGTAGCACCGTTATTTTAGATCACACTACCTTGCTCGGCATGACCCGCCGTACTCTGCTTCTGATTGGCTCCTTCCTGCCCGTTTAGTAATGCGCATGTGCAGCTCTCATCAAAGATTGGACAGAAGCGAGATGTCTCACTCTGTAGCTGAAACGGAGCATTAAAGACACATTGAAGAAAAATAATGTGTTTTTTGATAACGAAAGTATGTAAACTTATTCTACCAGGACTCCAAAATAAAAGCACGAGCCTGAAAATTAGCACCATACGACCACTTTAAAGTGTCTTTATTGCTGTTTGTCAAATAGAAGAACATTTTTAAAAAAGCACTGCTAATGGAAATTTGACAATAAGCAATAAGAAAAAAGTTGCCTTACTTTTTCTCAGTAGATAAAACACATTATATTTTTGTCACGGTGAGCCACTTAAATCAAGTATGTGATCTACGTGTTGGTCAATCTGTCCAATATAAAAATGACATGACATTTTTGCCTCATGGTGCTAGAAAACAAATGACAACAACAAAATTAAGAGGGTGAATTCCCTGGAAACCATAAGTACACTCAGCAAATTGTGTGAGAGTTGCACCAGAGGAAAGGTTATAATAAGGCATAATACCCAGAATGCACCACACGGGGCGGGGCGTAGTTGGAGCAGAGTAAATACAACAAGCAAACAGTGTGTTGTGTGGATCTGCATAAGAAAATGTGTTGAGCCACTTACATACAGCTTGTTAGGGGAAAAATCAAAAGGACTAATGTGACTAATTCACAACTTGATATATTAATGTCAAGAGACACACTTTGTTTTTTATTGTTATTATCACAGGCTTAATTATGTTACAAATACATATTCTTATATTCACTTTTTTCAGTGCAATAAATAACAACTGGAAAGACAAAAGTGAACACAGCACATGACAGCAGTGGTCTCTGCAGGTGTGACGAAGACGTTACAATCGTCTTTCTGACTTAATGACTTCTTGACTCAAAGTATGAAGCCACAACAACACGTTAAAAAATGCTCTTTGAGTGTTTATAAAGGCGACATCAGCCGTGACCCGCTTATGAAATAATCCGGCGCCGTGTTGTTTGCGACAAAGCAGCAGAGAGGCGCCGGGTTAATGAGAGTGGAAGTGGCGGCGGTGGTGGCGTTCCCTCCCGTCAGCCGGCTGTTAGCTCGGCTGCAGCGGAATGAGGACACAATACAGGTGGGTTCACCTGCGAGCCGCGTTCACGGCCTCATCAGACAAAAAACACACTGAAGAGCAACATTTTCGTCTCACTCGGATAAATGAGGGATAATGGGAAAACTTTTTTTTTTTTTTTTTTAACCACCTTGAAATATTGTCACCGCTCAAATTAAATTCCATTTTCTGTTGAACTGCAAACGTTTGAGAGTTTCAGATCCACACAGGGGTTTGATTTGAAAATTTCAAAAGATGTAGCGTTCAGGTCTGAGAAGTGAAGCCAAGCGCGAGGCGACTTCCCTGGTTGCAAAATGTAATTGTATGCAAGCTTACGAGAAAATGACCCCATTTCTCACTTGATTTATGTCCTCAGTTCACAGCTTCCTGATGACTTTGTGCATCGTACTGAGGGCAAAATTACCTCTGCTGCTCCGCCTGAAACGTCTGGTTTGAAGTCGAGCCTTTGCGGATACAGTTTCAACTGCTGTAGCAATGTTATTTTAGATCACACTACCTCGCTCGTACTGAGGGAAAAATTATTCTAAATCATATTCTGCTTTTTGGGTTTCCTTTATTGTGTTACGTAGCATTTCTGCTGAAAAGGTTTGGAGTCGAGCCTTTACTTCTGTAACTTACGTGCGTCACAATGTAACAGGCGTTATATAAATATATATATTTATCATAAAATATATTCGCTCCAGTCAGTCAGCAGATACAGTTTCTACTGCTGTAGCAGCGTTATTTTAGATCACACTACCTCGCTCGGCATGACCCGCCGTACTCTGCTTCTGATTGGCTACATCCTGCCCGTTAAGTAAAGTGCATGTGCAGCTCTCATCAAAGATTGAACAGAGGCGAGATGTCTCACTCTGTAGCTGAAACAGAGCGTTAAAGACACAGTTTGAAAAGAGACGCTGCAGCGATGAACCACACGGCCTTCGAGAGCTATTTTTATTATTTTTTTTATAACATAAAATGTTTAACGTTATTGGTTTACATTCAGGACTGCGTCAGAACGGAAGGCAGCGAGGTGGAAAGTGATATGAGAAGAAATGACACGTGCAGATAGTTTCATCCTCGCAGTTATTCCTTTTCGAGAAAAAACACAATTGTGCGATCTCGGATGAAACCTCAAGGACAAAATGCTTCTTTAAGCTCGACGACGAGCAGCATTTTATCTGCGTTCAGGAATTTCAGCGTCTTGAAACAAGAAAATCAAGAAAATGACACCTAAAGAAACACAAACACGAGAGATCTCAACAAAAAAAAGGGCTTATAAGTTTAAATGACTTACTTTAAGAACATTTCCTTTTTTTTGCTAAAACACTGCTGCTCCGCCTGAAACATCTGGTTTGGAGTCGAGCCTTTACTTCTGCAACTTACGTGCGTCACTATGTAACAGGCGTTATATAAATATATATATTTATCATGAAATATATTCACTACAGTCAGTCAACATATACAGTTGTAACTGCTGTACCGTCGTTATTTTAGATCACACTACCTCGCTCGGCATGACCCGCCCTACTCTGCCTCTGATTGGCTACATCCTGCCCGTTAAGTAATTGCGCATGTGCAGCTTTCATCAAAGATTGGACAGAGGCGAGATGTCTCACTCCGTAGCTGAAACAGAGCGTTCAAGACACAGTTTGAAAAGAAACGCTGCAGCGACGAACCACACGAGGAAAATAATGTGTTTTTTGATAACGAAAATATGTAAACTTATTCTACCAGGACTCCAAAATAAAAGCATGAACCTGAAAATTAGCACCATACGACCACTTTAAAGTGTCTTTATTGCTGCTTGTCAGATAGAAAGACATTTTTTAAAAAAGCACTGCAAATGGAAATTTGACAATAAGCTGTTCTGGTATCTGATCTTTTCATAAGAAACGCAGTCGACGCCTGTGTGGAGACACACTGCGCTGACAAAAACCTCTGCAAGCGGAGCTCACAGTCAGGTGTTCGTGCTGTCGGTGTGAGGTTTGATTCTCCACTTTCGGAGCAGCAGCAGGTCTCTCTGAGGCTGAAAACACAGACTGCTTCTGTTGACCTGTTTATCACTTAGGAAACACCGAGAGCCGTCGCTCGCTCTGCAGGAGCTGCACACACACAAACACACACACCTCCATCCATCCATCCTACGCTGTCCGTTTGCTTCACCCCCCCCCCCTCCAGGATTCAGATTTATAAGAATATTTTAGCGCCGAGTTGCCAAACACGCCTCAGCTCGCCGCCGTGAGTCAATGCGGCGGACATGGCGGCTCAGACCTTCGTACACATTAGCAGCACGAAGCAGAGCGATGGATTTCTGCCACCTGCCGCCTCCGCTGAGGGTTCGGAGTATTGTGGCTGAGGCTCGAGCTGCACTGTGCTGATCCGTGTGTGTGCGTGTGTGTGTGTTTGTGTGTTAAAAGAGGGTGTGTGTGTGTGTGTGTGTGTGTGTTAAAAGAGGGTGTGTGTGGGGGGTTGAGGAGAATGAGTCTAATGGAGCTCAGAAGCGTCCAGTCATGCACCAACGAGGAGGTGACGGCGGGGCCTCAAAGTGTCTCCGCTCACCCCTCAACATGCATCACACACACACACACACACACACACACACACACACACAGGTAGTGTGTAACAAAGAAAGTAAACCTGTGTTCATACAGCGGCGTCGGGCCTCCCGCCAGCAGCATTATGGGTATGCTGCCGTCTTGTTTGTGTGCGTCTGAAGGAGTCGAACTCAAATTCATTTAAGGCGCCTTTTCTTTAAACAAAAAGCGTTCGACGGCGCCGACGGATAGAAAGAAGAAGAAGAAGAAGAAGAAGAGGCTGTTAAGGCGAGCGAAGTGACGGTGAAACAGGGCGAAGACGTGTCGGTGATTTGTGTTTTTGTTCGGCGTGTGCATGCTCACATGCGCCCGGCCGCCTATTTGTCCACGAGTGCTCACCAGGGAACGTCTTTGTGTGGAGAGGAGTGTAATACACATGCCCACGCACACACACACACACACACACACACACACACACACACACACACACACACACACACACACACGGCTCCATCCTCTTCACATTAGGAGCCAAATAACCTTGATGAAGCAGCCGACAAGGACGCTGCAAAAAAAAAGAAGAGCGAGAGCGATGTGGATCTCTTGACATGAAATCATTTAATCTCAGATTCGGCCTTCAGGAGCGATTTATTATTATTTTTTTTTAATAACATAAAATGTTTAACGTTATTGGTTTACATTCAGGACTGCGTCAGAACGGACGGCAGCGAGGTGGAAAGTGACATGAGAGGAAATGACACGTGCAGATAGTTTCATCCTCGCAGTCGAGAAAACACAATCGTACGATCTCGGATGAAACCTCAAGGACGAAACGCTTCTTTAAGCTCGACGGCGAGCAGCATTTTATCTGCGTTCAGGAATTTCAGCATCTCGAATCAAGAAAATCAAGAAAATGACACCTGAAGAAACACAAACATGAGAGATCTTAACCAAAAAAAAAGGGCTTAAAAGTTAAAATGACTTTTCCTTCTTTTTGCTAAAAGCAGAATATGTGTCAAATGTTTAAATGACATCATTACTGTGACAGCATCAGGGAAGCTCCCTCCCCTCCTTTAATCATATCCTCTCTGACAGGACTAATGCCGACCCACAATGCCGTGCAGACCAGCCTCCTCCCTCCTCCCCCACATATTCCCTCCATCTGTTTTCACTCTCGTCCTCTAATCAGCTCAATTAAGGAGCGTCTTCGTACTCAATTTCCACGTCAGTTAACGCGGCTCGCGAGGCGACCGTCAGGCAGCTGATTAGCCGATCTGAGGAGAAACTCGCCTCCCAGACGCTCAAATAAACGTTTCACCGAGCGGGCGAGGAGGAGGAGGAGGAGGAGGAGGAGGAGGACGGAAATCAGAAGAAAATCATCACAGGAGCAGCAAATATCGTCCAGTAATTTCAACATCCTCGAGCAGCTGTTAACTCAACGAGCTGATTAGCATACAGCACGGAGTCCAGCGTGAGGAGAGCGAGAGGAGGAGGAAATGATGGAGGAGGGAGGGAGAAACGCCAATAACAGCCAGAATCAATGAAACTGTCCTCCACACACACATGTAAGGATATGAGAGTGGACAGGACACGACGGCAAATCAGAAGGTTTCAAAAAAATGTCAAAATAAAGAACCAAAACAACATTAAAACAGAAGTCAGCAGATATAATCGTACGCGTCATCACGTTGTTCTGTGGAGAGCTGATGTGCATTTCTTGGATGAATCCATTATTATTATCTGATGTGTAAATGTTTAAACAGAGCGCGAAGCTGATCTGTCAAAGTCAAAGGACAAGAAGACACAAGTAGAATTGAAATTGTGTTGATCATCTCGAGGACTCGTGTCTCCATCAGTTCACAGAAACGAGAGGAAAATTGAGGAATAAGTTCAACCGCTCTCAACACAAGCTGCAAATTACAAAAGCAAATTCACGATGACGACGAGATCGAGATGATGGGCTGAAATCAGTGCCACTAGAAACTGAATTTGAATCATTAATATCTGAATTTGAATCACATAATTTGTGTTATGTGCTCAAAAACGTAGGGTGCCCATGTATCTGGCCGAAAGGAGTCCTGTGTATCTGCCCGGACGTCTGTCACAGCAAACTGAAACTGAGTTGCAAGAACTGCGAATGTGAAAATATATAGAGAGAGTTGAATTTTCAGTGAGGATCAAATATAGTTTCAGATAAACTGAATTAAATTTCATAATCTCACGTTCAGTTTCAAGTTTATTGGAATTCAGTTCCAAACTAATGAATTGAATTTCAAATTATAACATTCAGATTCAGTTTTTCAATGCAATGATTCAAATTAAACAATGAAAATTCAAATTATGTGATTCAAATTCAGTTTTTTAATGCAATTTTTCAAGTTTAGCAATTCAAATTCAGATATAAATGATTTAAATTCAGTTTCTAGTGGCACATATTTCAGCCCATACGAGATATCTACAAGATTTGAAAGAAAATGGAAGCAATCAAACTGTGTGTGTGTTTCATCTCTTTTTTATTTGGCTGATCAGCTGTGTTTACTATAAAATGTTCACATTTCACAAGTCGACATCATCAACATCAGATCCTGTTTCAAAAGCGTCGATGAAAACTTGCAGCGTCCGATTCTTTTCTCTCCGGACAGAAGAGGAATAAATCAGGACCTGTGGTTAAACCTGAAGCCTCGTCTGAACGTTAACATACATTTTCTTGCAGTTAGTCGTAAGTTAGCGACTCGGACTGCTTCGTTACTCCGACGTCATTAAAAGCAGCCGGTGTGAAGCAGGTCGAAGGTCGTTCCCACAATAGATGTAATCAAATATTTGCGTGACCCTCGAATGATCACGGACGTGTTTTGGCTTTTGTCAAGTGCATGAAATACCCTTTGGACTGTTTTTTCTCTGCTAAATTGGAAGATAATTACAGTTCTTGTCAGCGTGAAATTAAGTCTGCCGGCGGCTCTTGAAGCAGATCTGAATATTACGGGTCATCGCCGTGTCAGAGCAATTTCCCCGAGCTTTCTTGTTCGACTGGTAACTGAATAAAGCCACCCGATGTGTGCATTTTACCAGCAGAGCGCTGAATGCTGCTGTAAGTGAGGATCGCTCCTCAGGTGAGGGAAGGTGCGTTTGATTTCCCTGCAGCTGTGGCCTGGTGGCAGGAGGTGTGAAGGAAGAGCGTTTAATGAAATTTACAAAGACGGAACCTGATATTTTTTTTCCTGCGCTGAAGGTCGAATCGGAGCCGTGAACTCTTCCCTCGACGTGCAGGCATTCAGGAGTTTTCCAGTAAATTGGCGCTTTTGAATAAGTAAATGTTTTCACCTTTTTGAGTTTTGCCGCTTCGATGCCACACATCCTCCGACCTCGTCGGACTGAAGCGAGGCGTTTTTTACGAAAGCTGGCATCGAGCAGGCGGAGGTCACCTGAACTCCTCGCTGAACGTACAGGAGTGACGGCCACGAGTCAAAGTGCGACTGTGACGGCATTAACATAATGTCCTTTTATATTTATGACATTTTTGAGGATATTTCTCCTCTGAGTGAAGCTGATTTCAGCTGGTTTCTGGCTGCCTGAAGTCAAATCCTGCTGTTAGAGAATCTGTTCGACGGACTGATTTAATAATCTGCACTTTAAAGGGTAAGTTTGTTGTTGTGTTTTAGATCTCAGGTCCTCTGATGCCTAATATTTTGCCATTTTGTGTTTTAGTAGCTCCGGCTTTGGTTACAAAGGTACAGAACTCATTAAAGGTTGAGCTCTGGAAACAGTATGTCCAGTCAGTCGGTGACGTTTTGTGCTTTGTGGATTTCCATTTTGAACTCCTTGAGTTTGGCATCACAGCCGTCACCATGTTTTTGGAGCCAGAAGTGACCATATTTGGACAAGAAGGTGGATCTGGGGAGGATATCGTGATCGTTTCTGGCTGAGAGCTCGAGGACATGATTGGCTGTCTTTATCATCTATTCTGCTCCAAACTGAACCATAATTTGCAGAACGGTCATTCCACACCAACTCACCAAAATCCAGAACTTTTCCCAGTCCACGTCACGGAGGTTCTTTGACAAAAATCATGTTGAAACCTTGCAGAATCCTTTCGCTTCACTCCAAATACCTTTTCAAGATGTTAAAGTAAAAACCAAGTGGAGAGATGAATTTTGTTAAAGTAAAAACCAAGTGGAGAGATGAATTTTGAAAATGACAGATTCTTTGTTCTATTGAACAAAAAAAGTTCCTTCTTTCCAAAAAAAACTTCCTGTTATTAATTTGAATAAATACAAGTTGTAAATAAGTGACTGATGAGACGTAGTTTACACAAACAAAGAATCACTGAAATGCTGAAATTTAGCTCTGAAGGCAAAAATTGAAAAATTCATAACCTAAAAAGGAAACTGATGAACATCATGCTGTATTGACGAAGACTTGAAACTAGCAATTTGGACCATGAGCTCACAAGGAAACTGTTTACTGTGGTAATAAATCAAGTGAGCAGTAGGGTCATTTTCTCATAATCTTACATAATGTCAGACGTCTCTTTGCAACCAGTAAAGTCTTCCCCCTGCTGGCCAGTAGAGAGGATGCATAATTTATCTAAACAATATTTTTTACGGTCAAACTGAGAGCGAGATTCTCTGAAATTAAATTGAGTTTGGGACGAAATTTTACAGTTTTCACCCGTAAATAAGTTTGGCTACTGTTTTTTTCTTTGTTTGTGTTCTACAGCAATGGTACACCGGGTCCACGAAGGCGGTGTGCGTCTGGCTGACGGACAGATTGGACCTGCAGCTCCACATGTACCAGCTGAAAACACTCATCAAAATTGTGAAGGTAAAGAAATCGGACCAGAACTTCTGTCAGAAATACATAAGTGTGTGTCATTCTGAGCGACAGGTTACTTTTACCTGTAATATTCAAAGGCTTCCTTCACTTCGATTTAAAAAAGAAAGCATTTTGAAATTTGGCTTATTCGTGTAAAAACAGTCAGAAGTGAAACGGGAGGAAAATAAGAAACGCTGAAGACAAACCAGCCTGAAGCGTCCTTGAAAGCAGCAGCAGCAGCAGCAGCTTCGGTGTGAAGAGGCGACGAGACATGAAAGAGAAAACTGCTCAACTGTGTGCTGCTGCTCGCCGCTTTTGTCTTTTCATAGTTTGCTAATGTACAGAGACGTGCGAGTTTAACTTGAAAGCAGCGAGACGAGGAATTATAATGGCTTCTGGCTGAAGGTAAAAACCCCTCGGATGCCTCCGTCTGCCTTCCCGGTCCGACACATAAAAGACTCGTCCTTGAGCCTCAATCTTGCCGCTTTTGTCCGAACGGCAGCCGCCTCCTCCCGCTCGCTGCATTCCTAAGATGCTCTCTGTCTTTCCCTCCCTTCTCCTTTTACCTATCTCCACCCCTCCATCCCTCCATCCCTCCACCCTCCCACCAACAGAAGACCTACCGTGACTTCAGGCTGCAGGGCGTCCTGGACGGCACGCTGAACAACAAGAGCTACGAGACCATCTACAACCGGCTGACGGTGGAGGAAGCCACGGCCGCCGTCAAGGCCGGAGACGGCCTGCAGGGAATCAGCATGAGAGACAGCGACGAGGAGGACGATTAAACAAACACATCGAACCTTCACACACGAATGCTACTCGATTATCAGCCTCTCTAACAGATCAGGACCTTCAGTCACAGTTAATGATGCGAGTCCTCCGCTGAACTCCAAGTGCTTCTCATTAAAATCTCAATTTAACCCTCAAACTCAATAAATGTCAACAAATGTAATCTTATATTGGGATCGCTGAAAATACAAAAGAAATAGATTACTGCTCGACCAACACCGACAGGACAAGTGATGCTAACGTTAGCTAGTGTGCCATGTTGTGGACTCATTTTAAGTAAATAAAAACTGAAACTGAAGTCAACAAGTATTTTTAAAATCAGATGTGGGAGAATTAGCAGAAATATTAACATATTCCAATATTATTATATATCAGCAGGGACAGGTAAAGCAAACATTAGGTAGGCTAGCAAGCTAACAACTTTAGCTCATTCATTATCTACAGATGTTTTACAACAATAATAAAAAATATAATCCAAATATAAACTGAAACTGAGTTGACAAATATAATTTAACCATAACAAACACAAATGGCCTCATGTTATCACCAACAAGAAGAAGTTATGCTAACATTAGCTAGAGCGCCAATTTGTGGATGTTTGACTCATTTTAAGTTAATAAAAACTGAAACTGAAGTGAACAAGTATTTTAAAAATCAGATGTGGGAGAATTAGCAGAAATATTAACATATTCCAATATTAACATTTATATATGAGCAGGGAAAGGTAACGCAAACACTAGGTAGGCTAGCAAGCTAACAACTTTAGCTCACTCATTATCTACAGATCTACAGATGTTTTACAACGATAGAATCTAAATATAAACTGAAACTGAGTTGACTTATATAATTTAACCATAACAAACATAAATGGCCTTGTGTTATCACCAACAAGAAGAAATTATGCTAACGTTAGCTAGCAAGAAGGGATGTGAATACATTTACTCATCTAATAAATACAAAATATTGAGATTATAACTGAAACTACTGTGAACAATCATATTTTAAGAGGAAAAAAAACAGAAAACTGCGAATATGCTCTTCTCAAGAACAACGCAAGCTATGCTAATGTTAGCTTGCGAGTCGTGTTTTTGACACAGTTTAAACTTTACTTCACTCAGCCTCACTCAAGGATGAAATTTTAGACATTTTAAAAACTGAATCGTTTTACTCCGACTGTGAATTTAACGTAACGTAAGCCGACTGACGTTAGCTAAACATAATCTTGCTAGCATGTTACTTCAGACGTTACTACCTACAGTTCAGTGATAATGGACAGCGTGTGACGAGATAGTTTTGTCATTAGAAGTAGACTTATAATCATTTATTAGTTACAGTAATAATTGAAATTATATAAAATTTAGTCCAATGGTTATTTAACAAGCTTACGTACATTGTTTCAGACATTTTGATTTAAACATTAATCACTGTAAGTAAAGAAAACATCAGATTTATACAGGTTACTTATTTTTTCAACCAATCCCACACTTTATAGACCTTACCTTCTCTCCAAAAACAATATAATAGTCCTTTATTTTACCGAACAAGGTCCCATCGTGTCGTTCATGGTGACTGAAGGTCCTGATCGGTGAAGGATGGACGCTCAGGTAGCGACGCCCTCCCTCCCCTCCTCTCAGCCAGCCTGTCGCATCCTCGTAGTCTGGACGCAGCCGTGCATCAAGTCGAAGCGTACACGTCCATGAGTGAGAATGTACGACAAAACAGGAAGTCGAGGTGAGGCGAGGCACCTGAAGGACGTGGCGCCGGAGACAAAACCTCGTCCTCCCTCTCTCACCTGCAGGACAGGAAGCCCCGCCCTCCTCCCTGTGCAGCCATACTCTAATTGATGTCACTTTGTACAGCAGAGCTCAGCGTTCCGCCGACAGCGCAGCGCCTTTCCTGTTTTTGTTTTCATCCAGTTGTAGCTTATTGTTCAAAAAACGCCGAAGGCTGCGGCAGCGCTGAAGCTCCAGAGTCTGAGCGAGCTGTCACACGATCCTACCGACGGCAGCAGCAGAGAAATCAATCAAAAGATTTATTTTTACTCACAGGAAGCTTGGAATTGTAAGGTTCTATTTGACTTTCTTAATCAGAGTCAGGTTATCCCGTCACATCTTCGTTACTCGTTAATATGGTTTTATTTTGTTGAATAACCAGCGTATGGTTGAATGTTGGACTCGTTTACATCCAACGCCAAAGTTTCTGTACCGATGTGTCTTTTATGTCAGTGAAGTAGAGACTGATTCGCCTCATCGCAGACCAAACGTCAGCTTTTGTCAACCATCACTTCAGCTACTGTTTGTATTATTGTTTTATTACCGTTCACGTCTTTGTGACCTCTTTGGTGGGTCAGGGTTATTTCAGCTGGTCTCTATAGACGGATATCTACGTATGAATTAACACAGATATTTTTTTTAAGAAGCCAATAAAAATCGATGGCCGATGGTAACCCAGATTGTATTTTGGCCGGTGTTTTCCATCTTTTGCTTCTTTCCGATTGGTCAATACTACGTAGACTTCCAACGTCAAAATCTGGTCCCTTGCCTACAGATTTTGAATTCATACGCAGATATCTGTTTAAAGAGATTAACAAAGTACCCACCAAGTTAACATCCGAGATCTGGGGTCAGAGTTACGTCTCGTAAAAGAAGTGAGACAGTTCTGGAAATGCACAAGCTGTCAGACGATCAGACTGAAAATAAACTAACAGTTTATGCAGACGATCTAACCCGCTTCGTTTGGAAGTCAAACTGAAAGTGAGCGCTCCCGACATGTTTGGTAATTATACAATCACAATAATGATTTAACTGTTTGCCTTTGTTTTCCGTTCTGACAGTGTGTTTGTCTCCAAACTGTTTGATTGTCGAACTTCCAATAACTTTGGGGTTTTGTCCGTCGCGGTTCAGTCCTTCAACAGTGTTGAGCTTTCAGAACAACGACACAAAGTAAATGATATCTTAATGTTTGATGTTCAGTGTCTCACGTCTGCAGTAGAGCTCTTACAAATCCAAGCTAATAAAACGTCGCTGTCGTTTCTCAATCCGAACCTGCTGTAGCTCAAAACGTCCCCACTGCCGAACAACGACTGGTGGCCTCAGGTGCAAAAAATAAAAATGAAGTACTTTCTTCTTTGCTTTGTCCACATGAAACAAAATATCACTGAATCAGGTTTCTGGGTTCAGGTGAAACAGGAAACAACCACGCGAAGGTCTTAAAAAGTGTCGAAACTGCATTGAAACTCTCTGAGATTAGGGAGTAAATGTTCAGAACCACGACTACACGATGTCGATGTAGTTGCAGATCTGCCGTCATCTCTGTTCATTGTGATTTTTACTGTTGTGAAGAATAATATTGAGCTGTAGAGTGATATGGTCGTACTGCCTGATGTGCATCATATCCAACGTCGATCAAAGTCTTAGAAACGTGCCAACCAACTGGAACATCGTGGACTTCTTTTCTCTCAACAGGAGCATCCTCGGATCTGTGTTTAATCCGATCGGCGGCGAGCGGACGAATCGCCTCACCGCCGCCGCTCGTTTCGATCACCTCCCGTCTGTTTTTTGCGTGTCGTCGTTGAGAAAATACGAGTTTTACCTGTGAATTCAGTGTTGGCCTCAAATCGACTGTGTGCAACAACCTGCTGTTTGTTTTAACCGTCCGATCCAGTTTGTGTCAGTGCAGTTCAGAGGCCAAAAACTAAAGGACAAAAATCTATATGAAGAAGTATATTTATATTGTCTGATTGTGCACCTGTTTTGTTCAGGTGTCTTATTAAGTGTCACGATTAAAAGTGTTTTTAAAGCACCTGTGTCACCGTGTGGCTTTTTGTTTTCTCATTTGTTTACTACAAGTCAAACTGAAGGTTAGTTATTAGCTGCCTCACAGGCAATCGGTTCAAAACCTCTTGCGTTAAAGGAACAGTTCACCCAAACATGAAAATTCAGCCATTATCTCAAGTCAGGTGAGGTTTCCTAATCAGTTTGGGATCTCAGAGCTTCCAGAGACTAAAAACCCAACAAGCTTTTTAGCCTTATTCAAAAAAAATTGCTTCCTCAGCTACTTCTGTTGTTGCTGTTTTGAGTGAAGCTCCATAAACATTTTGTGGACGACGAAACTTTACCTGAACTTCCAGCTGCAGCGTTGTGGGTGAACTCCTCCTTTAATATTCAGCTACAGCCAGCAGCTGCTCAGCTTAGCTTAGCATTAAATACAGCTGCAACGATTGATCGATTAGTCGTCAACTATGAAATGAATCGCCAACTTTTTTTGATAATCGGATGGATGAGAAGATTATTAGCACACTTATTATATCTGTGCACTTAAAGGAACAGTTCACCCAAAAGTCAGAATTCAGTCATCATCTCCTCGCCTCCACATTGATGGAAAGCATCCACAAAATATTTCTGGAGACTTGATTTAAGGAGGTAACATGATGCTTTTTGGGTTGTTGTCTTTCCTGTATTGTGTTATGAAGCATTTTTGTGCATGTTAAAAGTCTGCAAAGTAAAAAAAAAAAAAAAAAGTCCACACCAAAGGGAGTTATTCTCTCCCACAGGAGTTAAATGAATATATATATTTATATATTTATAATGAAATAAATTCACTCCAGTCAGTCAGCAGACATACAGTTGTAACTGCTGTAGCGGCGTTATTTTAGATCACACTACCTTGCTCGGCATGATCCGCCCTACTCTGCGTCTTATTGGCTACATCTTCCCCATAAAGTGGTGCACATGTGCAGCTCTCACCAAAGATTGAACAGAGGCGAGATGTCTCACTCTGTAGCTAAAACAGAGCGTTCGAGACACCGTTGAAGAAAAATAATGTGTTTTTTGATAACGAAAGTATGTAAACTTATTCTACCAGGACCTCCGAATAAAAGGACGAACCTGAAAATCAGCATCATGTGACCTCTTTAAAATGTAAAGAAAAGTCCCCACACTCGACTGTATGATCAGTGTGTTCTGTTTCTTTTGTAGCGTAAAGGAACTTAAACTCAGATTTTATTCTGCAAACTTAGTTTTTTAAAATGAATCATGAATTAACCTTTAATAGTATTTGGTGTTGGTGCTCATACGACTTTCATCCACAGGGGGCGTCAGAATCAACACACAGTGATGCTTTAAGTCCACATGATTTATGCTACTTTGTTTAATACTCCGACACATTTCAGAGGGAATTATTGTGCTTTTTTACTTCACTACATTTATTTAATTGTTCTATTTAATAGATACTTTTATTTTACATAATTACAAATATAATCTACCTATTAGATACGATGCATTTTATAGATTAACACTCAGTTATGCTGCTGATTAGACCGATTAGAGGCTGATCAGGTTGAAGCTCAGCTGGGATTTGCATGATGTCGTCCTGCACTGAACCGCAACTGGACACAACACAAACCTGTGTGAACAAATTAATATCCTGTGTGCAAAAGATAAAGTGCAGTTTATATTATTATTCAGGATGTTGAAGACTTTTAAAGCGACCAATTTTACTGCAAGTACTTGTAGTAGTTTTTAACTCAGGTAGATATTAAATGCAGGACTTTTACTTTTCCTGTGGCGGCCCCGACCGACTGAAGCTCCAGAAAACCATTAAAATTAAAATGTTCTTTTAACTCTCAATGATAAACTAAAATGATCAACTTTAAAACATACATTACAAACATTACATTACATACATTATATCATACATCTTATTATTGTTGTACACTATATATAATATTGTCAGAAATTAGCATCAGGACATTTTCCATTATAATAATTATGGGACAACTGCCTTTAAAATGTCAAATTAAACCAGTCATATCTGAATATGAGCGTCTGAAGGAAATGTATAAACCCAACTTCATATTATTTACTCAGTCTCACTCGTCAGTTTGCGGATTTAGAGGACGTGCCCAGAGTTTTAAAACGTTTTCCTTTAAGGTCGCAGGATTCAGGGCTCGACTTCGCTGTAAAAGGATTGGTTTCCGTTTGTTTTTGTCCTCTAAAGTACCTATTCTCCGTTTCTCCTTTCAGCTGGGAGGTTTACGGAGGTCTTTTAGGGTTTTTTCTGTTCCTCAGAAGCCGTCTGCTGGCTGTCGTCCATCAGCTGCACTTTCTTTTCTCTCCTCTTTAAAATGAGCAACAAAACAACGAGTCTGAGTCCTGCTGCTGCTGACAGAGACACAAACACAGGACAGACGACACATCATCATCATCATCATTATTATTATTATTATTATTATTATTACTATTATTATTATAAGTGTTATTTAATAATGAGAAAAAGAAGAATATGAGCATTAAGGTTCTACAAAATTAAAACTGACTTCCAGCAAAGAGCAATGAATTAAAGAAATTAAGTATAAAATTCCACCATAAAAGTCAGATTTCCTCCTTTTTGATCTTTAAATCTAAACAGAAAGAATTAAACTATGAAACTGAGCCATCTTCCCCTCGGAACAACAAACAACAATAAACAAAAACAGAAAAAAAGGGTTTAATCTCCTGTGAATACATAAATGAGCACTCAGAGAAAAATCACTGCACAACATGAAAGAATCAGGAGGTTTGAATTAAAGCAAAAAGAACAATAATAAAAAAGAGAGAATTGAAGTAAAAATCTCAGATGTGTCGCTGATAAACTGTCAGATTTCCTCCTTCAGATGAAACTGGACCACCGGGCCCTGAGGTGATGCTCAGCGAGCTGTGAGAACGTTTTCACTTCACAAAATCCATAAAAAATAACACAAATAAAAGAAGAAGAGCCACAAAAATGTGTTTCCTCAGCTGATTCTGATAAATGAACTAATAATGAGGATGAAACCAGGTGAGTCAGGAGGTAAAATGAGAGAATTAGAAGGTTTGAATTAAAAATAAATTGATTATAAAATTCAAATTTACAAAGTGATTTCAAAATAAAAGATGTATCACTGATCAACTGTCCTCCTTTATAATCTAAACAGGAAGAAACTGTTCAGACTTGAGCTGTGAACATGAACTCGTCCCCCTGAGACGATGTTCAGCCTGCTGAGAGACGCTTCCACTTCAGAAATCAATCAAAATAACACGAATAAAACAAAAAACAGAAGCTCAGAAATATTGTTTTCAGCTCATATTAACACATAAACTAAAGATGAACTGTCAAAGGAGTCAGGAGGTTAAAAAAATCACTGCACGAAATAAAAGAATGAGTCGATTTAAGCAGCAAAATGAGGAAATTAACACAATAATTTCTGTTTACATGTTTACATATTTATTTATGTTTATTCACTCTGTTTATTACAGCTGTTTATATCCGGAGGCCTTCAGATCACAGCTGCTGAACACGATCCAGACATTTACTCACTGCTTTCATTTTTATTTATCTCATCACACAATGACAACAAAGATCAATGTATATTATTATTATTATTATTATTATTATTATTATTATTATTATTATTATTATTATATTATAATTATTGTTATTATTATTATTATAACACTGTGATGTTTGTCAGCAGCTTTAAGGACATTTTTTATTTATTTATTTATTAATACACAGTTTTTTCCATAGTTATAAATATAATATTTTGTTTTATTCCAGCTGTGTTTTACTGTTTTGTCGTTAATTATCTGTTCGTGCAGCTAAATACATAAATTAATATTTATATCTGCCGCCATTGTATTTGGTTATAAAACGTTTATTTACACAAGAAAAAAAAATCTCACATTTCTGATCAACTAACAGCTTTAATACGCAGCAGTTTCATATAAATAAGAATAATAATTCTGGTTTTATAATAAACTGAAGCATGTTGTTGTTTCGTGGCTTCAGTTTTAAAAAAAAACATTTGAATCACATTTAATTTGTTTTTTCGTTTGATGTAAATTAACACTTCGTTTCTTTATTTCATATTTAAATGTTCAGATTTTCGTTTTTATTTAAATGTTTTTTTTCGTCTTCAGTCTGAGAATCTTTATTTGTAAATAAAATAAGATTGAAGTTCTTTAGTTCAGAGAAATCAAATTAAAACTCGAACATTGTGAAATATTAAAGCAGCTTCTGGTTCCTTGTTCGTGTTTCTTGTTGTGTTGTGTTGTGTGTGTTTCCCTCTTCAGGCCTCCGCGCTCACTTTTTTTTATTTCTCTCCATCTTTTCTTCAAACCCTTGAAGCAGAATTCAGCCTCTGCGCTTTCATCGGGGTTTTTGTTGTCGGCTTGAAAACCGTCACTCTGATTCATTCTGTGGAATTTGCGTTTTCTGCTCGCCGAGCCTGATCTCTGTGCGTAAAGGCGCATCCGGGAAGAAAAAAAAAAAAAAAAGGCAGGATGTGATGAGAGGAGAGCGCGCGGGTTGTTTCTCGTGTTGCTTCTTTAGCAGAAAATCTGTGAGAGTCGAGCTCGAGGAGTGTTTTTTCAGCCGCGGGTGGATTTTTGGCATCTAAAAAGCTGCTGCGTAAAAAAAGAAAGGAGGGAGAAAAAAAAAAGCGCTCGAGTCAAAGTTTGTGACTCAGAGACCCAGAGCCCACCCAGGCGGAGATCGATGACTCCAAATCCATTCTCTGTTCAATATCTCGATCCGTTTTCTGTCTCGAGTTCACCCGCGCGTGCAGCTCCGTGTCCTCTCTGAGGGCGTGCGTAAAAGGGCTGGGTTTCACGAGCCAGAGACGCGTCCAAATCTGATCTAAAACTCTGACAGCTCCTGACCTCGCGGCCGCTGCGCGTCTGGCGTACTGCGATTAGAAAAAAAAAAAATGATGTCACGCGAAGCCACAAGGGGACCTGGGATTTACCAAATACCTTCCAGTTGAGCAGGAGTCCTGCCAAGTAAGGGACAACCTCCTCCTCCTCTCTTCCTCCTCTTCCAGCGGCGACAAGTGCAGAGAATCGACGGAGGAGAATTGAGCAAATTATCTACTTTCGCGCGCTCCTTCCTGGACGGTAACGATCGACGAGGTCTCGGCTCTCCGCACGCCGCTATCGAGCGAGCCGCGGCCGCCCTGCTGCCGTCAATAAGCGCGGGGGAGCTGGGCTGCCGATTAGGAGGGGGGGTTCCCCGGCTGATGATGCCCTTTCCTGCGGGCCGGTGAGGAGCAGCACCGACCCCCGGCTTCCCTCCAGCAGCTTCTCCTTGTTGTTGTTTTCGTCGCGGCGCGGTTGATGCGGAGGTGATGGACGGTCCTCTCCGCCGCCCAGCGGGGATCCTCGGCTCCCCCCCGGCTTCTGGGAGCCAGCCCGCGGGCTCCGACATGCTCACCTCCGGCGGCAGCAGCAGCAAGCCTCTCGCTTTCTCCATCGACCGGATTATGGCCAGGACGCCCGAGCCCAAGTCGATACCGCTCCCCAGCTGGTTCCAGTCCGCTCCCGTGGGGAAACCCGACGTCTGCCCGTCCTCGCTGCATTGTATGATCCCGCTGGTGCCGCTCGGCTACGAGCCGGGCCACCGGCTCAGCATCAGCGGGCTGGATCCGGGCCACCTCGACGCGTCCTCTCTCGCCGCTCCCGCAGACTTTCTGGGCTTCGGGTTGAACTATAAGAACCAGCAGGAGGACTCCGCGGTGAGCCAGAGCGCCGGCCAGTACAAACTCTTCAGACCCCGGGTGGTGAACCAGTCCTCCTTCCCCACCATGGGCACCGTGTGCTACCTGAACTGCAGCGGGGACGGCGGCGCGTGTCCTCCGCCGGCCGGCCTGGTCAACCTGCACCCGATGGCCTCGTACCTGCTCACCGCGCGGCACAAAGCCTTCATGGCGGAGAAGAGCAAGCCGGGCCTGCAGCAGGCCGGGGAGCGGTACCCGGTGTCCGGCGTGCAGGCCTTCAAGGAGCTGTCTCCGAGCCAGATCCAGCACTACATGAAGGAGCGGGACCAGATCCTCACCGACAAGATCTTCAAGGGCTCTGCGGCGGCGGCGGCGGCGGCGGCGGCCCGGCTGAGCGGCTCCTGCCCCGGAAACAAGCCCAAAGTCTTCACCTGCGAGGTCTGCGGCAAGGTGAGAGTCCCGGACCGGAGCCGGAGCCGAACCTGAGACCCCGAACTGCAGCTAAACGAGCAGATGTTTAACTTCTGCTGCTTTTTACAATTTAACTCTTTTTTTTCTGGATTTATTTATTTCATTAAAATCAAAAGATCATTTTTAATTCAGATATTTAACATTTTAAAGGGCGTAAAAGCAGATTTTCAGATTTTAATTCGATTCTAATTTAGAGGTTAATTCTCTTTTACATGAGAACAAACAGAATCAACTCGTTCTGACTGTTTTAAAGATTCATTTAGGCTTTTTCTTTTTTTTAAAATCATATTTTCTGACTCAAAATGAAAAACTGAATATTATTAAAATGAGGCTCGTTTTGTTTTTGATTTTGTTTCCGAGACATTTTGTTGAAAATGTAAAAAACGGTTTTCAACAGAAAGTGCAAATATTTATTTATTTATATATATATTTTTTAAAAAATAGTTTGTTTTCTTTATGAAATTAAAATAAATTATTTATTAAAAACAGAATATCTTCAGGTTTGTTCTGGGTGTTTGTCTCGGTGACTTTAATTAGACTCAATCTGATAATTAAAGGTTTTTATAGGCTAATAAAAAAAAGTTTATTAATTTGAAGAGAAGATTTAAATGACTGGAACTCATTCTTTATTTTTAATGATAATAATAATGTGAAGTTTATTATTAATAATAATATTTGTGTTGTTATTATGTGTTTTCTCTCGCAGGTGTTTAACGCGCACTACAACCTGACCCGCCACATGCCCGTGCACACCGGCGCGCGGCCGTTCGTGTGTAAAGTTTGCGGGAAAGGATTCCGACAGGCGAGCACGCTGTGCCGGCACAAGATCATCCACACTCAGGTGAGACACACACACATCCATCAGACCATTTAATTTAAGTTTTGTGTTTTTGTTTTATTTCTTACATGTTTATTAAATTAATCAGACTCAATCAAATTAAAAGAAATTAAAAACAGTGTTTTGTGACGCATCAAGATTTAAAAAAATAAGAAATGAAATAATAATAATAATAATAATTTATTAAGATGTTAATTCTTCCTGTGTTTAAAGATCTGTCAATCAGATCTGAAAGCGATAACAGTTTCCAATCAGATGCTTTTATCTGTTTTGTGGGCGGGGCCTGTGTGAGACTTTTTAATGAAAAAAGTGTGTTTGACGATCAGAAACATTCATGAAGCAGAGAAATGTCGCGTGCGGCCTCACTTCCGCTTTAATAGGCTAATAAAAAACACACCTGACAGATGAGCGCGAGACGTGTCAGAGCAAATACATAAATCAAAGTGTTTAACTTTATTTAAACTCTTGTGTTTGTACAGATTTGTGTTCGGTGTGTTTGTTGTGTGTGAGCTCGCGACACCGTGTTCACACACACACGCGCGCGCACAGATTAAAGTTTCCTTTAGTTTTTAAAAATAATTAAAATAAAACTCAAACATCTGACTGTGTTTCTGTCTGACGTCAAAACCATAACGTTGTTTTTTTTTTCTCTCCTTTTATTTTATTTTTTCCAGGAAAAACCGCACAAGTGTAATCAGTGCGGGAAAGCCTTCAACCGCAGCTCCACCCTCAACACGCACACGCGCATCCACGCGGGGTACAAACCGTTCGTGTGCGAGTTCTGCGGGAAAGGATTCCATCAGAAAGGTGAGAAGAAAAACCCGCAAACACACATAAATATAATATATAATAATAATAATAATAATAATAATAATAATAATAATAATAATAATAATAATAATAATAATAATAATAATAATAACTCTCCGCTGTGTTGCTCTCTGGTTCGCATCTTAATTTAAAGGAGCATTCTGTAGTTTTTTGCTGAAGACAAAGCTCTTCACTGGCTGATTAACAAACTAAAGAATTCAACTCTCTTTGTGTTCACGACTGAACGAACAAACTGACCTTAAAGGACAATTTAAAACACATTTTACTCTGTTTATATGTGGCGGACCCTGCCACCTCTCCAGCTCCAAACAGTGTTCTGGGACCTTAATGTCCTCTGAGAGCAGCTGGTTTATTTAATGATGGAAGACATAAAATATTCCTATTAACTCGATAATATTCTGAGTTTGAATCTCTCTTAAATATTTATAGAAGCAGTAAATTTAGCAGAATTCAGTTCACTTTAGTTTAACGTGATGTTTTAAAGGCGAGGAGACAAAACAATTCAAACACGACCGGGCCGAACGCCAAGTCAGCAGCATCTGTCAGCTGTCAGTCAGACGCAAATCATCCCCAAACTGTCGGAGCGTAAATGAACCGAATCAGGAAACATAAAGAAGGAGAAGTCATGCCGGACAGACGGACGGATAAATACACAGCAGGTCGGACGGAACAATGTGACGAATACAAAGCAGCAGGGCCGAACAGGGAATCCAAATATTATCCAGAATGTGACAAACAGGACGATGATGAAGTTCTGCAGAGACCATCATCATCATCATCATCATCAGGACTGTTAGTGGATTCAAAATGATCACAACACGGTTCTTCTTTTTTTACCGTATCGTGCAGATCAGAGAGCGAAGGTGTGAAGCAGAACTGTAATCTGACAATGTGCAGATTTTAAAAAACAAGCCAAGGATGGAGAAAGTTAAATATCCGGACTGAGCAGTGTTATTTAAAAAATATCAATATTTGATCCCATTTTTGACGCCGCAAGAAAAAATGTAACCAAAACAAAAGGTATGAAAATGTAGATTTTTATTAAAGAAGAAATAAATAAAGTACGGAGGCCGTGACACGACGACGAGATACGGCTCGTCTTTCCTCGGTCGCTCACATTAAACGTTATCAGGTTTTATTTAATATCAGTCGTCGCTTTTCTCTCTCTTTGGATTGAACCTTTAGAAAAAAGATGACTTTACTTTTAAAAGATGACCTCGAAATGCACCAGTAAAGAAGACGATTAAATGTAAGCTGCACGAGCTGAACGTGAAATTATTAGTCTGATTCACTTACAGGTGTATTAATACTGCAGAATATGAATATTACTGTGTGTTTTATTGTTTTATTGACGCTTCACTGTGTTCAACTATTGAATGTTGCAGCTGCTAAAGGTGAAAAATAATTGAATGACTTTATACTTCAGGGGAAGTTTGATCTGTCGTGAAACTGAAGCACTCAAGTACTCAGTTACTTTCCTTCACTGTCGGTTCGTCCTCGCTGCTCGCAGATCGTCAGGAGAGATTTGTTAAATTAAATTTGACTCTCAGCGATCGTTTTCATTTTTCCTCAGGTTCCTAATTTCTGCTCTCGACATCGTACTTTTGTTCCCTCAGTGATTCATCTGTGGCCTGAAACGACTTCATTAGTCTTCTTGATTCTCTAAATTGCTCCGTCAGATGACTTCACGTCCTTAAAAACTGTGTTTTTATGAACTAAATTCTGCTAATTATCAAAACTCTTCTGAGCAGAATCAGCCGCTGAAGACACTCGAGGTCTGACAGACGAATTAGCAGAATTATTACAAACTGAAAATAAAAATTATCAAGAAAGGTTGATGAAGTAGAAATAAATCAGCATTTGTCGCAGTGTTTTTTTAGTCTGATATTAAATTCACAATATTATTAAGATATCTAAAGAATTAGAATAAAAATGCTGGCAGTTAAATAAAAAGTGTTTTCTCTCTTTTTTGCCAAATAAATCGCCCGTTAAAATCCGAGTGTGTGGAGGTGGAGAGCGTCCGTGTACGAAAAGAACAATTATAACTTCTCTTTTCACTAATTACTCGACCGTGAAGCCGACCGTGAACCCAGAAACAAAAGATGCTCGAGGCCGAACGTCTCTGCTGGATTATTCAACACGACGGCTACAGTCCGTCTTTTAATTTCACAGTTTTCTTTAAATGATCCTTCGCTCGTCGCTTCAGTGTCATTTTTTTAAATCTCAGGCGCTCATGAGACGATTAACAGGAGATAATTCTGCATTAAATCCTTTCAAAATTAAAAAGTACTATAGCTAGATTGTGATTAAAATATCGACATCAGCTGTCATGTCGCTCGATGTGTGCCGACGTGCAGACGGATGAATTCCCAGTGACGTTTACTGTTCGACATCCAGCCTCTGTAAAACATCTTTATCACCACATCTGAGGGATCGTCACCAAATATGTGTGTTTATCAGCTGATTGATATCAGAATTTCTTCTTCCTATTATCATCATCAGCCTCGAACAGCTGAATCGTCTCTCATTACAACAAAACAATCTATAATCTTTACCGTTTCAGACTTAAAGGACGTATCGTTGATCGTGTTGAACAAACTGTCGCTGTGTGTCGTCTCTACTTGTGTGTTTTTTCTCGCCTCGATCTGACTTCTGCTCTTCTCTGCGCAGGAAACTACAAGAACCACAAGCTGACGCACAGCGGCGAGAAGCAGTTCAAGTGCTCCATCTGCAGCAAGGCGTTCCACCAGGTGTACAACCTCACCTTCCACATGCACACGCACAACGACAAGAAGCCCTTCACCTGCCCCACCTGCGGGAAGGGCTTCTGCAGGAACTTTGACCTGAAGAAGCACATCAGGAAGCTGCACGACCCGGCCGGCCCTCAGTCGCCTCCGCAGGCCTGAGCGCCGCCTCCGTCCGGCCCCGCCTCGTCCCCACACGCCAAAAAATCACACGTCAGGTCCGCCGTGACCTCCGTCAGGCCTGGAGCTGAACTGTAGTCCTCGTACGGCAGATTCACGGAGCCCTGTAGACTTTCTGTGCCCTCAAATCACCAACCTGTGTGCTCGTCCCCCCAAAATCAGTAACTTTGAACCTTCAGTGACTTGATTAGTTTCTCTGGTGGCTGATTGTCACCACGTCCCGCTCTCACAGCCTCCAGACATCGTCAAATATCTTTAATTTAGTCGAAAGAGGCCGAGACATCCCGACTTTTACTCCACTTCCCATAATGCAACTGGATCTTAGTGTCTTTTGATTAGACGCTCCCCGAACTCCACACGTAACGTTGTCTTTTATGAATTCGCCAAGCTCAAGCTGAGTGATAACCCCGATGACATCACTATGACGTCATCGGGGTTATTTTCTCATACGCTCCCCCGCAGACGACAGTCAGAGAGTCACCGGGAAAATCTGGACTTTTAATTTGGACGACTCTTTGACTGATCGGATGATAACCAGTCTCGTGGCTCGACGGGCGGAGCAGCTTTAACACGGTTAACGTCAGTATTTCTAAACATCCGAGTTAAAGACACATTTTTACGTGAAACCTCTGAAATCCAGCAGTATTTTCTCACATTACGATGTATTCTGATCCGAACTCGCTGAACTTTTGAGTCAGTTGAATTCAAGTAAACGCTCTCTGACGAGGTCGGTGTGCGTTTTAAGTCTGACATGTTTGAATACAAAGTGCATTTTGATTTGTACGAATCTCCCTGATGTGACTCGGAGGAAACACGAGGAAACCTCGTCCTCGACTCCTCTCGGGCCTGTTGACCCCGAACTTGACCCCGTCTTCTTGAACTTCACCCTGAAAAAAAGTCATCAGGACGCTTCTCACCCCCTCCAGGCCTGATACGACCCCTGACCTCTGACCTCTGACCCCTTCGGCCCTGACGCAGCGCTGAGGACGCGTCGCAGAGGACGAGCTGAACTTTGACTCTCCTGCCCTCCGAATATCAGTCAGTTCTATTCTAACGGTGGCTGATTATTATATCATTAGTCATCAGTGATTATTAGTTTTCATTATTTTTCAGTTGCGTCTCAGGATGTGAGACTGTTGAACTCTGAGACCAGAGACGTCGAGGTGAAACAACACAAACAGTTTTAATAATCTTTATTCTTCTCGTCGACAAATCCATGAAAAGAAACACCAACAGTGACTTGATTTTATTCACTGATCTATTTTCTCTGAGCTTGACTCGATCCGAATTTAGATTAATCCGCCGCTTGAAATAGTCCCCAACAGACGCACTGTTTCCTCCTGCGACTGAGACTTTTTAAAAAGAGAAGCTAAATGTTTTTGAGTTGCTTTTTAAGATTCAGTAGGAGCCGATTCCCAAGCTTGAAGTCGGTGTTTTTTTCTGAATCACTTTTTGTTTAGATGTCTGAAATGTTGTTAAAGGGATTTTTATTTTTTACGTTTTGTTCTACGACATAAAATCTGTCACTTAATACCCCATGTTTAAATTATCAAGCGCTTACATGTCTTAGAAACAAGCGGTCGAGGGCATTAAACGTCTCGTTTATAGCTTCACATTAGCTTTTAAAATCATGACAGGAGTGTTCGTCATCTTGCTGAACAAAATGTTTCATAAACTTGTGTTTCCCACAGAGTTTATTTCCTGCTATATTTTTCTTTATTTCCCTTTCTGTCGAGGGAAACATTGCGATGCTAACCTGCAGGTCAGCCTCCAAACAGACTGACTCGTTGTTGTTCTTTGTCTTTTCATTGGATTTGTTGACGATAAGAAAATGTCGACTAACAGCAGACTCGTACTTTAACATGTTAGCGTGATTTGTTGGATTTTATTTTGGCAGTTTTGTCCATCGATTACTCACAAAGTTTAGAGCTCAGATCTGACTGATCAGGTTCACGATGACACTGAGAAGACTTCTTGCTTCAGAACTTACTGTCCAAACTATGGAAATATGACCCAAGTTGTACCTAGAATGGCCGAGAATCAGTAGAGTGCATACCTCTGCAAAGGCCCAACAGTCCCCTTTTGTACTCAGCCACCTGAATATGCCGGAGTTTTTTCCCTGAGAAATCTTTAGTAGACGTGTCTGCGACACACGACAAAGATGCCTTAAAGTCAACACGAACATTTATTCACAATCTGTTGAGAATTTTAGTTAATATTTTTTACATATTGCATCGTTACAGAAAGTGAGTAAGAATTCCTGGATCCGTCCGTTTATCTGGATCACATCAAAAGTTAACCGGGTCTATTCTGGGCCGAGACGCATCCTCCGTCCGAGTGTCATGAAAATCTGATCAGCAGTTTTTGTGTAATCCTGCCGACAAACCAACAAACAGACACGCAGCTTCAGATAGAATCACTATAATCTCAAAGCTGAGGACACAATCAGCTGCACCTCTTCATCTCTGGTCCGGACTGACGGAGGAAGACAAGTCAGTCAGTCAGTCAGTCAGTCAGTCAGTCAGCCTGTTGTTATTTTTGATTTCAATCTCAGGATTATTGTAAAAAAAAAAGAAAAAAAAAAGGAAAAAAAAGTGTTTTATGATATTTATTTTAAATTGTACCACTGTTATTAAAGAAGGTTCCTGTCCCGGTGGAGGTTAGTTTGTTCGGGGCCTCCGGCTGCTGAGGCTCGTCCAGAAAAATAATAAATAAAATCAACTGTGTGTGATCGCTTCCTTCCTCCATCACTTTTCTAAACAGGATCTGTTGACTGCATACAAGCTTTAAAAAAAAAAGTAAAGATGAATAAATACATTTCTTTTTTTTCATCTGCTGGAGATCTTCATTTGAAGAGTTTGGAGTTATTTTATTATAAATATATAAATGCAGACAAACACTTTAAGTCTCATGGCAGCTGACGAGCACAGATACAGAGAAACAGGCGCATTAAAAAATATATTTCATCATCACAAGCTTTATTCACAAACACGTTACATGTCTACAGAAACATACAGCAACACGCCGTTAAGTCTAAATTAAGTACCAGCAAATTCAAGAAATAGAGTCACAAAGATATAATAATAAAATAAAGTCAAATACTCAACATAGAAAGTCAAAAATGTGATTTATGATGAGATACGAAGTCAATAATTTACTAAATTAAGTTCTTATAATTCCTTGTGTGGTGAACATGATGACATGCAGGATGATTTGTTACCTTTCATGTCAAATCAGGCAAGAAAAAATTAAATCAGGCATCAAAATTTGAAAAAAGGACTCGATGATATTAAATCAGATAAATGACGTACTGAATTTAATTTCATCATTTTAAAATCACAATTATGACTTTATGAGTGACTCGTCTCACAGTTCTTACTGACCTCGACCGCTTGTCATCGTGTTTTCACTTCCATACAACACAGATGCTGATGTGAAAACAGTAAATGACACGAGATCAATACGTTTTGAGAGCAGCATTATGAGTACGTGTCGGCTACGTTGATTAATTAATATAAGAATGAGTTATCATTTGCGTTAAAATCACATCAAACAGAATGAAACTGCAGCGATTGCTCTTTTTTTTCTCAGTGAACTTTATTGAAACAAATCAAACGAGGACACAATAAAGCAATCAGCTGTTTAACTTGTGTAGGCTGAAGGCTAATCTGTGCACCAACACGTCAGGGAGGAAAACAAAAGAACAGTTATTAAATTAAAACTTTGTAATGCATAGTTTATCTTTAACAGCAGTAATGGAAGGTAACTGAGTTTTCTGCTACTATATACCTCCAGATATTGTACTTTTACGCCACTACATTTATACTACACTACAGATTACACATTTTAAAATTAGTTTGTAAGATTTTAAACAATGCAGATTATAGATAAGGTCATCGTTCAGGTCGATCATCGGAGTGTTCAGCGTATACACACATAAATATTAGTGGAATGCACCTTTAAACTGAAAAGTGATGACAGTATCTCATAACTTAGCAAAATCATCACCTCTGACTATACTCTTCTGTACATTCATCATTGGTATTCAGCTCCTGTGAAACTGAACTCAGAACAGTTTGACAAAATTCTTGTAAATTTTGATTCATTGATGTAAAAATAAATAAATAATAATAAATAAATAAATTAAATGTTCTGACTGAGAACAAAAACACTGAATCCAAACAATAAAACTTCCCCTCCGTACTTCATTAATAGAAGTAAAACAAACAGAGTCATTATCACATTAGAGGTGACGTTAACAACTGATCCAGGGACAGTGACGTTGTTTAAGCATTTTTTCGGCTGCTTCCGTCATCGCGCTGCGACGGGCCACGCGGGAGGCGGCTCCTCATCTCTGGCAGCTGATTGGTGGAGTTCTGCAGACACGGCTCGTGCTCTGAGAACTACAGCTCGCGGGCAGAGCCTCCTTGCAGACGGACGCTCGTTTTTCTTCTCTGGGCAGCTCTCACGGGCGGTCACATCCACGTAGCTCCGCCCGGCCTCGGACTTGATCAAACTATCCCCGCCCCTCTGTCCCTCTTCTCTGGACTACAGACAAACACAGACATCCGTGTGTACTTCTGAGATGCTGCTCCTCACATCTACGGTCATACAGCGCTGTAGCCGCCCACACGGGGTGCGCTGCGAACAAAAACAAAGTCCCCACTGTGCGTCTCCACGAAGGAATTCCTCTTTAACCTGCAGCCAGAGCCTGGAGCCGGAACACTGGGGGCTCACCTTCAAAATAAAAGACACGGTTGTTGTCAGGACCAAACTACAAACTCTCCCAAAGTGCTTCATTTATTTTATTATGACACACTGGATGTAAAAAATATTGTATTACAGACACAGAAGAGGCAATATATACTGTAATATGAGGCACTAATGACAGTAACTTTATTTCTAAAACATTACTTTAATATTCTTATGTTGTAATTAGTTGTAAAAATAAACTAAAAAAAAAATAATCGTCAAATCGTCTTTTGGCATATTTTTCTTTTTTCTATTTTTGCCACCTTTGCTTTCATATATGTGTGTGTGTGTGTGTGTGTACATTTGTGTGTATACATTTTACAACACACACACACACACACACACACACACACACACACACACACACATTTGAATTTTCTTCTTTTGATGGTCATTTTTGGTGGTCACTTATTATTTCAATGAAATGATTAGTTATTATTATTTTTCCACAGCAGTTGAAAATTGAGATTAATTTTAGAATCGATAAAATTACATTCAGAAGTCTGAGGGGAAGAAATATGAATATAAAGACCGATAAGTCAAATCTGTCAGTCGTTTTTAATAGATATAATAGTATACTATTACTTCATACATATTGAAATGAAATAGAAAAAACAAATTACGTGTATTTCCACAAAACAAAAATCGAATTAAAGACAAATTATCAGAAACTACGATCGATTTTATTTTTGAAATCGTAACCGGAAGCGGAAGAGTGTCCTCAGTGTGTGTATGTGGTTGTGTATGTGGTTTTGTGTGTGCGTGGTGGGCGCGCGTGTGTGTGAAGTTGCCGCTCGGCTCACCTCTGCGTGACTCTCCGGTGTTGTCGGTAACCCGTCGCCACATTTCCTCGTCCGGAGCCGGCGTGCTGAACAGAAACCGGACAGAAAGGTGAGTCGGACCCGACCCGCTGCCTCAC
The DNA here is from genome assembly GCA_039737535.1 of Lagodon rhomboides. Taxonomy (NCBI): domain Eukaryota; kingdom Metazoa; phylum Chordata; class Actinopteri; order Spariformes; family Sparidae; genus Lagodon; species Lagodon rhomboides. The sequence goes on along the minus strand of CM077793.1, from coordinate 31,137,465 downwards.
GTGCAGCTTGTAATCAATACATGTATTGAAAACGTAATTAATGAGGTGATGTGGTGGCGTTGAGCAGACCCCGGAACTGACCCGTGTGGCTGCTGCCGGGTGGGCTTAAGCTGCTCAGACACTGCGAGCTGAATCAGCACCAAACTCCATTTACATTTTGACTGATTTAAAAGCCCGTCTCTGCGTGTTTCAGCAGTGAATTTACAAGGATGCTGCTCCAGTTTACTGTGTTATTATTGTTCTCACCGGTAACAGCTTCAATATCACCGTTACATATTGATCCTGTAGTCACATATACTCTGTCTGGTACCAAATATTAACTTTATAGAAGTTTCTGACTTATTTGTTTATAGTTTTGTGGGAATAGTTCAAACACAGTGGTTTCCAGCATGAGGACTGGTCCCTCATGGACTTCCAAGAAAAATCAGTGGCTGCCTGAGGCTTAAAGGAATATTTCAGCAAATATGGAAATCTATTTCTCGCCGAGAGTTAAACGAGAAGATGAATCCCACTCTCATATCTGTACATTTAAAGGAAAAGTTCACCCAAAAAATTAGAAGTCAGTCATTTTCTGCTCTCCCTCGTGTTAAAGGAAAGTCAGGGGAAGTTTCCACGAAACACTTCTGGAGCTTCCCAGAAAAAAAGCCCGGCGCTGCAGCATTCTCAGCTCGACTGGAGCAGGTGGGGACTTGTTTTAAAATGTTTTAAAACAACCAGATAAAACTCTAAAATGGCTCCATACGGCTCGTTTTATCTCAGCAGCTGCAGTGAGAACTTGAGCTCAGCAGTTAGCTGAATATCTTCTGGTTAAGGACAAAACAAGACATTTGAGGACGTGATCGTTGGCTTTGGGAAACACCATTTTCTGGCATGTTACAGACGACAGAAACGGAGAAACAGCCGTTCTGTCTCAGAGTTTTTCTGCTGTGACTAAACCAACTGTCTGTCAGCAGCTCTCTCCCAGCAAACCTGACCTCTGACCTCTCAGTCAGATGTACAAAAAAACCATGGTACAGAGAAACACGCTCACACTGAGTGTAACTACGCAACAGTTTGCATCACCAGCCTCGATCAAAGTGCCGCCGTCATCAGTCTGTGTTTGTCCTGAGCAGGCGAAGTCATGTTCAGACTCCTCAGTCACCAAGGTAGGAGGACGCAGAGCTGCCTCGCAGCCCAGCGCCGCTATGAGCACCACAAGGCCGTCATCGCCATCCGCCGCGAGGACGTCAACCCGTGGGAGAGGAGGGCGCCGCTGGCCCCGCGGCACGTCAAAGAGCTCACCCACGCCGGCGTCAAAGTCCTGGTCCAACCGTCCAACCGCAGAGCGATCCACGAGAAGGTGAGGCGCTGAAATATGTGAAGAATAACACATTTCCTCTCCTCTCACAGGATTTATATAGATTATTATCATTATTATTTTTTACTATATATGTATGTATTTTATACATAATACTGTATTGTAGTGTGTTTATTTATATACGTATTTATCTGTTTTCATCACCTTCCACCTTTTTTTTAATCATTCGATGTCAACAAACAAATGTAAGAAGTGTCAGTGCCTCTGACGGACGCTTAAAATCCTCCTTTCTCGTCTTCAGTACTTCCTGAGGGCGGGCGCCGTCGTCCAGGAGGACATTTCGGAGGCGTCTCTGATAATCGGCGTGAAGAGGCCGCCGGAGGAGAAGGTGATTCCCAGGAAGACGTACGCTTTTTTCTCCCACACCATCAAAGCTCAGGAGGCCAACATGGGGCTGCTGGAGGACCTGCTGAAGAAGGTGAGAGAGACGCCTGGAAACGCCTATTGTGTTCCGTCTGCACTGTTGCATTGTGGGACATGTAGTTTGTCAGTGTGATCCTGAGGTACTCAGTGGTACTTAAATATCAGTTACTTTAAGACTGAAGCACTTCTTCTGTGGGTGACTTTCAATTTTACCCAAATAAAATTTGAACACATCGTCTTTTCTAATTTGTTGACCTGCTGGTTACGTTCTGTTTGTGTGACGAGGACGCCTCAGGTGCACATAATTGTCTGAAACACACCCTTCAGCGCCTCACAGGAACATTTTGTGGTGAGAACAGGTGTCAGAGAATCAATACGGCGCTGACAGAAGGCCAACCTGTCGCCGACACCGCCCGGTGCAAATATTAATTTCCTTAAAAGTCACACGTCAATAAATCAAATGATAAAAGAGACGAGCCTTCCTGACACAACGACGTGACGACATGGAAAAACAAACATGTCAGAACGGCAGGTTGCTTCATTAAACGGCTCAAGGTCTCTCAAACAAACTCACTCACCTACCAAACCTCGGCTCCAGCTTATTTAGCTTTTTTTTTTAGAGATAGTTGATTGTTGAGTCTCGTTCCCAATCTGTTGTGGCTCGGTGGCTGACCCGACCTGCCGGCCCGGAACGTCGGCATGTGAAGATTGACATCCTCCAAACTGGACCTTTAAAACCGGACTCTTCCAGCCTTTAGTGTAATTAAGCGTGTCTGATTTCTCAGGTCACACATCTGTGAACATGTTTACTCATGATGGACTCACTTGGTTACTGTCAACCTGCACAAGCATGCAAGAAGAAGCAGCAGCAGCACGTCGGTCAAAGATCAGAATGGCTAACTCCTCGGGTTAAACAGCACCCAGAGATGATTCTCACAGAGACACAGTCGCTGCTTCATCTGCAAACCCAGATCTGTTCTGGAGCTGAGAATCTGATGACACGGATATTTAATATGTATCTTCCTTCCTTTGTCTCCTCAGGAGGTTCGCCTGATCGACTACGAGAAGATGGTGGATCCGAACGGCTACCGGATCGTAGCGTTCGGTCAGTGGGCCGGTGTCGCAGGTAAGACAAATTAACAAATGACAAATATTCGTTTTGCAATACGTCCCAGCTGTTGTGAAACTGAAGCTTCTCCTGTTTCAACACTTCTGAGTCTGAATCAGCTGTTGAGTCAGAGCTGAATCAACATGACGACTAACCGGCTGATCATCAGGGTCATTAGTCTTCTTGCTCTGGTCAGTTATTCCTGTGACTGGATATATTCAGTCTGGATCTGGAAGAGCTCAGGCTAAAGGAAAAGTTCACCCAAAAATACAGTTTTGGAAAGTAGGGGGAAGTTTCATCTGGAGCTGTAAGGAGACATTTATTGTTTTCTGAGGTTATTTATTAACATTTTAATTTGAAGCTTGAATGTTTGTGTGGACGCCTGACTTCACATCGGCGTGTTCGTCACGTCGCTCGTGTCACAGTGACATTTAATCTGTTGTTTGTCTTCGCAGGAATGATCAACATCTTGCACGGACTCGGGCTGCGCTTCCTGGCCCTCGGCCACCACACTCCCTTCATGGTAGGAGATTTCCTCGTGAACGGATCTTCTGCACCTTCGTGTGATTCTTCTGTCGTCACTCTTTTCTCTCTCTCTGCTGCTCACAGCACATCGGCATGGCTCACAACTACAGGAACGTCAGCCAGGCCATCCAGGCAGTGAGGGATTGTGGGTATGAGATCTCCATGGGCCTCATGCCCAAATCTATTGGACCTGTGACGTTCTGTTTCACCGGCACCGGCAACGTCTCCAAGGTACAGCGAGATAAAAAAACACAGCACAGTGGCCTCACAAATCTGAATTTCTGTAAGTTCACTCGACTCCTTCCTTTGTTCGACCTTCAGGGAGCACAAGACATCCTGAACGAGCTTCCTGTTGAATATGTTGAACCTCACGAGCTGAAGGACGTCTCTGCAACAGAAGGTATTGATTACTGTGATTAGATCGATAGATTTGTGCTTCAGTGTGGTCACGTGATGTGACTCATGTTCGACAGACGATACAAAGTAATTTAACTTCACACATGATGTTGTTTTGGTCTCAGATCTGTCCAAAGTTTACGCCACCGTCCTGAGCCGACATCACCACCTGATGAGGAAGAGCGACGGCATGTACGACCCCATGGAGTACGAGAACCACCCGGAGCTGTACACCTCCAACTTCAGGACCAGCGTGAGTCTACCTCTTTCCTCCTCCACCACCAGCACCACCCTCTCCACCGGCTCCACCCCTTCACTCCCCCCGGTTACAACACTCCTCATCCAACCTGTTCCTGTCAGTCACTGGGAGCCTCGTCCTCTATTTCAGTCAGCGGCGCTCGACAGCTGCTGGTTGGTGTGTCGGTGTTGTTAAGACACGTGGCAGCGTCAACACAGCGGTCGTCCTGCTGAACTTTGAGTCAAACGACCTCACAGAGAATGAAACCAGCACGTCCAGCTGATCAATAATAATTTTCTGGCCTTTTTATTACGACTCAAAATCATTTATATTTTCATTTTATAGTCCAAAGTGACTCTGTGTCTTCAGCTGTCCTGTTTCCGCCCAAACCCAAAGAACCTAAAGAACCCAAAGAACCCAGCGACCAGTAAATACTACGAGTCTCTACTCAAATTGATCGACGTCTTGTTTCATCCGCTAATCGTTTCTGTTCTGTGTTGTATCAGAGCACGGCTGAATAAAACAGTCAAGCTGAGGATGACAAAATCTATTTTATTGAACCAACACATCCGCTGAAGAAGAAGAGGATGAAATTCCAGAGGAAAACAAAACATCGCTCTGTCAAGGCTGCACGAGCCCTTCACATTCTTATTTTGATAAAAGTAAATCCACCAAGCTGTGATTATTACGGAGCGTGTTCGAGATTTGTTCAAAGATAAATCATCGTGCCACCTGTAAATGAAATGTCAAGATATGAAGGATTGTTCAGAGTGTGTTCGTTATTTATGGAAAAGTTGTTTGGCAACCACTTAAAGAAGATTACAAAGGAGAAAAAAACTGAATAATCTACTTTTTTGTACCAACGAAAAGTCACGTCAGTCAGTTTACTTCTGTACTTCACAGCTCAGGAATGTAAAGAGCACGATGAGCTTCTGTGTTCACGGCCGAACTGCTCGCTGAAATCTGCTTTTTGAAGATTCGCTGCCGACAAACAAACAAAATCGAGGTTGAAAAGTTTGGAACTGATCTGAAACAGATCCGTTCGAACTCTGAACCCGACACGAGAGAGCTGACGTAGAAAAATAAAGAGGAAGGATCTAAAAAGTCCCGGTCCATAATAGAGGATGATCAGACTCGGCCCGACTCAGGTCCTGGCTCGGGTCTTTAGGGAGTTACACACCAAAATGTAGAACCAATTCCAATTGTTTATGAAACTAATCATCAGATTAATCGATAAGGAAAATAATTGTTAGTTGCAGCCGTAATGAAGCTGCCGAACAAACCAGGAAACTACTGAAATCAGAATCACAGAGACATCGGTCTGTAAAAATGAGTTTAAGGACTCGACTTCCACGAGATCTCCCCTCACACGCCGCCATCAGAGCGTTCAGAGTGTCATCACAGTATAACTGTTGTGTCATCTCGACCACAGGTGGCGCCCTACACAACCTGCCTGATCAACGGTATCTACTGGGACCCCCACACGCCCCGACTCCTCAGACGACTGGACGCCCAGAAGCTGATCAGACCGTTGAAAAGCCTGCACGCCTTCGCCGAAGGATCGCCGGGGCTGCCGCACAAGTAAGTAACCTGACTCTCGCCAGATGAATTTCGTTCCGCCTCGCTCCACTCATCCATCTGGGATCGCTCCATTGGAGATGTGTTTCAGAAGGCTGGGCCTTATCAAAAATCCTTGCATGTGATTGGATAAACCACTTGTCTGTCATCTTTATTGACGTGCTACTTCAACCGCTCACATCGAAACCAACCTGTGACGTCGATGAGAGCGACGTTCTTTTAACGAACAAATATTGGGTAGATTGGACGACACGGATGAAACAGCAGCATCAATGTTGACGCTTGCTTCCTCGATGCGAGCCGCCATTGTTGTCTGAATCAAAACAGTCGCTTCTCCGCTACGTCACATCTATGAAACTCCCGCCCGGCGGTCCTGATTGGCTCGACCTGAAAATCTGGTGCCGAAATCCCTCCCAACGGGAGCGATCCCAGATGGATGTGAGCGGAGCTAGGCGGAACGAAATGCATCTGGTGAGTCAGGTAAACAAGTAAGAGTCTGAGTATCTTCTGCTCCTCCCTCCCGACTCTGTTCATCAAGACTCAACCAGATCTGTGAAGCTGTCACTCAAGTTCTTCACGTTAAACTGACCGCTGTACCAGCCTGTCGTCTGTCTGACCTGCTGACACTGATTTAACTGATTTAACTGTTTACACTCAGTTTATGAAAGAAGGATTTAACTGACTGTAAACATATCGAGCGGACTGTAACTAACACAGGCTCAGGGTTGCAAAATTCTGGGAATTTTCAAAGATGGAAACTTCCCATGGGAATTAACGGGAATTTAAGGGAATAAACGGGAATTTAAGGGAATAAACAGGAATTTAAGGGAATAAACAGGAATTTAAGGGAATAAACGGGAATAAACTGGGAATTTGTCAAAATTGAAGGTTGGCTCTTCATAGGGAATTTATGAATATAGTTGGGGAAAGTATATTTTAGCATAATCTTGACTAAAACAAACAGACACTTGAATATCCAGCCATTCCTCAGTCACATGCACATAGCACACTGAGGCCACGCCCCCTACAGGCACTGTGCACGCCTCCATCACATGTACAGATGATTTCTAGAAGACTGGACCACACCTTTGAGCCCAAAGCACAAGACTATTGAAGGCACACATTTGAGCCTGTGGACTACACAAAGTTAAGTAAGTTTTGATGATATTATGGGGAAATATATTTATTAAATGTTTAACCCTCTGGGGTCGACGGACGCGCCGGTGTCACTGAATCTCACTGATTCTCCGTTTCAACTTGTGGCGAGAGTGTGGACTTTAAACTACATACCAGTTTTTAAATTGTGTTGATAGGCCGAACTGGACTTGTGATAAATAATGTGCGCGAAGCTTTTTCGCCGTCACGTTCAGTGCAGGAAGAAACTGTAAAAACGGGCTTTTCTCAGTAACGTGTCCGCAAACAGGAAGTGCTTGCAAGCAAAAAAAACACGCGATACCTCCTTTCCTATTGGTGGAAAAAGCCACAGCATCAACCAATCACAAAATGATATGGCAAATCACGTGATTTGGTTGCTGGGGAACAGCTTAACTTCCCATGGAAATTTACCAGAAATGCTTGATTTTTGTGAGCCGTTGAGTCAGAAGTGTTCGTCCATCGAGTCACGTGTCATCATCATCACAGCCTCACAGGGCAGCGGGTTTATATCTCCATCAGGAGAAGATGAAATAATCTTCTGCTGCTCTGCTGACACACTGACGGCTGAATGTCTGTTTGAGTGAATGGGGAGTGTGTGTGTGTGTGTGTGTGTGTGTGTGTGTGTGTGTGTGTGAGCTGCTTTATCTCCGCAGAGGTCAGGAGTCACATCTTTATCTTCGGTGGTGTTTGCAGAGCGAGACCTCGTCAACGCCGTCTCCTCTCTCTGTCCACAGGCTGCTGGCCATCTGTGACATATCTGCTGACACCGGAGGCTCGATAGAGTTCATGACCGAGTGCACCACCATCGATAAGCCTTTCTGCATGTACGACGCCGACCAGCACATAGACCACGACAGGTACGGTGCAGACACTCCTGATCTTTGTCTTCTCACCAGCTTCATCACCTGCTGCTTTCTGTTTACTCGTCTCATCTGCAGGCTGCTGTTTGTCAGACGCTATTATTATTATTATTATTATTATTAGCAAAGATCTGTATCTGAGAGTTTAAATCGATGCTGCAGAGACTCCTTTTCTGGTCGAATAGGACAGAATCTTAATTTATTGTTTGATAGTTTCAGATAGATCTTCATTATTAAACTCTATCTGGCTGGTTGTGTTTGTGATTTCACAGTTGCATTTATTTATTTTTTAATTCTGGTCTCGTTTTATCCTGTTAGTCTTTAACTAGCCTGACTGGTGCTAGATGTTTTTGGGGCCGATTCCAAGATTGGTTTACAAAAAAAATGTGTAAAAACAGTTAGCGGTTGCTAACAAGTGTCTGAATGAGACTACAGAGGTTGTCGGGGACATTAAACGTCCTCACAGCGAACACGGAGACTCGTCTCCTCACTAGTCCGTCTTTACAGGCCCACTTTAAGCCTAATTTTTACTACTGCGTAAAGTGCTGTACGTAGGTCGCGGAGAGCCCTCTACGTAGTCGGAGAGCCTGTCGGAGAGCCTCTCCGTCGTCTCCGGCGGCACGAAATATTTTTTAAGTGTCCGTCACTCCGTCAAGCGCCAACGGAGACGGCAAGGGCTACGATTGGTCCTCTAAAAACACCATTTCCGGAATTACTTTTCCGGTTTGACTACTATCACAACGTAAACACTGGACGCGCCATTTTCAAAACACCAACTAGAACGAAGACGCATTCGAGATGACTCCAACTGAAGAACGCCTGGCCGACCCCTACTGATCGGGCGGGAAATTGCATTGCGTATCCAGCACCACGACGGAGAACTATGAGGGCTCGAGGGGTCTCCGTGGTTACGCAGTTGCAGAAGTGTAACGCTGCCTTTAGTTCCACACTGTTCTAACTCTGACTTTACAACTTGTACACTGATCAGTTTATAGAAAACCTGGATATCTAATCGGTTCACAACATGTTGTTTCCGTCCCGGCAGCGTGGAGGGAAACGGGATCCTCATGTGCTCCATCGACAACCTTCCTGCTCAGCTCCCCATCGAGGCCACCGAGTACTTCGGAGACCGGCTCTTCCCCTACATCTGGGAGATGGTAAGACGGTTTAGGGTGTGAGTCGGGTGAGAACGAGGGGTTTCTGTCTCGCTTTCTTGGTTCGGTTTCTCTGGTTGGGTTTGCTGTGGTAGAGCGCTGCAGCAGGTTTCTGACGTTAATAAAAGCCCGGACGGACAGACGGACGGGACGTGTTTCTGCCAGTGTGTTTCGTTTGTTTTTACGTTTAGCGTTCTGTCGTTATCAGCTGCCATCAGACGCCACCAGGCCGCTGGAGGAAGAAGAGTTCAGCCCGCAAGTCAGAGACGTAAGTAACAAGCTGTGTTTTTATATCTGTTACTTCAAAATATACTATTCATCATCACGTTCATACTTTAAAGAATCTGACTGATTTCTTTCTCAAGATTTTGTTTTTTCAATGGCTGCTCTTGGCTTTCGTATTAACTTTACAACCATCAGCTTACTTTGAAGATCTTTTGTAAGTGACTGAAGTCAAAAATACATCAACAAGTATTTTACAGTCACAGATTACAGGTGCTTGTTTTACAAATACATCAAAATAAAACACAAAATACTGGTGTGAGAAAGTTTATTTAATTAAAATCTAAGTATTTTGTCATTTAAAAAATACAAAAAGACATTTTAAATACATTTATTGCCTCAGTATTGGTTGGATTGTTGTAGAAAAGTGACAGAAGGGAGCGCCACCATTAAAATGAAGTCGTTATTTTGTAACTTTATGTTCATTTTATCTGTTTTTTTAACTCCTAATGTAGCCAACTCTGATTTTATATCAAGCATAGATCATGTCAGTGGTTAAAACAGCGTAAAAAATGTTCCACATATATCATATATTATTAATGATTAATTGATAATTAAATATTAAGGCAGCTGACTGCCGATTAAAGAAATGACTTAACTGACCATAAGATCTTTTTATTTGACGAGATTTATTTCACTCGTGCACTTAAATTGACAATAATGAACAATAACAAGAAGTTTTCTCAGACTTGATCTCACCCTCTTTAACGTCTTTGTTCCTGAAGGCCGTCATCACCTCTAACGGAGCGCTGACGCCGAAGTTCGAATACATCGAGAAGCTTCGGGAAAGAAGGTAAAACATATTCCAGACAGGAACTGAGAGCACGTTATGAAATCTGTAGCGTGTGTGTTTGTTTTTCATTGAGTTACTCTTAAAGAAAAGAAATGCTTTGGAACAAACCTGTTGTATCTACGAGTTAATGCAACCAGTCTGTGGATGAAAATGTCTAAAGATTACGAGACAGGTAACGTTTGAACTCTGTTAGCGTGTCATCACGTAGCTGACGCTGTGCTAACTCTATAAACCGTAGCGATATCACCACAGCGATGCTCTGTAGTGTCCCGTTGTTGCTGTTTTCCCTCCTAAACTCTTCCTCTTCTAGCGTTTGTTTGCAGTTTGTGTCGTAGCGTCCTCGAGCAGCCAGCAGTCAGCGCTGAGACCTGGACTCGTAGCGACTAACACTCACCGTGTGGTTGTTTCCCTGCACAGCGCTGCCCTCTGGTGTCCGCTGTGCCAACCTGCCTCTGCATTAACACCTTGCATGGCTAGCGTGCTAATAAGCCGCAGCTGCTAGCCGACGTTACACACTGGACGCTTGGGTGTCGAGGGGTAGAAACACCTTTTCTTCTCACTTTCTGTCTAAAGCCGCCGTCACCCCCTTTTCTGTCCGTCTTGTTTCATCTTGTAGTGTTTGAGTTTGGACAGCCGGAGTCACATGAGATGATCAGTATCAGTTTCATATCTGTGCAGCGCGTCTGAGAGGGGAGGTGTTTAGCCTAGCTTAGCATAAAGACTTGAAGTGGAGGGAAACGCTAGCCTTCCTGCTGTTCGATTTTGTTTCTGTCAAGTTTGAATGAAGTGTGTTTGACGATCAGATGACTGTTTCTGTAAATGGAGTCTGGTGGATTTGGCGATGTTCTCGACCAACTGCAGAACTTTTTGTACCTTTTTTAGTTATTTACGTATACGTCAAAACATGTAAACATTGGGCCCAGGTTTAAAAATATCTGAATTCCCCTTTAAAGCCCAGAAACCTCAGTTCAACCTTTATTATTACCTCTGACTAGATGCCACCTTTTTATATATTTATTTGTTTAGTGTTTTTCCTTTCGAGCTAGGCTAGCAGTTTCCCCTCAGTTTCTAAGCTAAGCTAGGGTACAAACAACCTGGACCTCGCTCTTTCCTGGACGCACAGAGATGAAATCGATCTTCTCCTCTGACTTTGTACGAGACAGAAAAAAACAAATCATCCGTCTGCATGTTTGTCATTTATCCTCCTCAGCGTTCTGTGACGTTCCATCATTTTAATCTGCTCTGATTAATTCCTCGATCTGTATTCTGTCCATTGATTACACGTGTTGCTTCTTGTCTGCAGCTTCAGTTTGTGTTGCTTTTGTTGCATTTTAATGAGCTATAATAATCTATACCGACTCCTGTACAATAATCATTTCTGTCTCTTCAGCTTATTAATATTCAGGCTCAGTGCAGATTTGATCTTCTGCGGCTCTTAACAGCTGGTTCAGCTTCGTCTTGAGAGTGTTTTTCACACCGAACAGTCTTGCTGGCTCATATTTAGGCCGCCTCTAAGACGTGATGACGTCTCCTCCTTAATTATTTGTATCATTTTTTCCAGACAAGCCACCAAATCTTAATCCTTCTGATTGAGTTTGGCTCCTTAAGATATGTAAACTCGGGGAGAAACCTTCCTGAGGGAACGGCTCTTTTCTTTTGTTTTTAATTAATAAGGCGATGCTCGGCGGCCGGTCGGACCTCCAGTCGGTCCCGCTGCGACGCGTGCATGTGTGCGGTGTCGCATCCAATTAGGCCAAAGCTAACGAGTCCAGGGGTCTGACTCCTGGGGGGTTTGAGGCGGGTGCTGCTGGGATATTAATGCCACAGGTCAGTCGGGCCGGCGCCTGCATTGTGCTGTTGTTGTTGTTGTGACGAGAAAGCAGAATCGCAGACTTTTCAACTGAATCCAGTTGTTGGGTGAAGGCGTGTTGGATTAATTAAAACGACTGAGAGATGACGGACTCACAGGACTTTCATTGTCACTGTGCGTCGGGCAGGAGATCAAACTCAGGGAGATTATAACCTTCTTATTCTGTAATATTTGAGTTGACTCAGTTATAGAATATTGTATGTAGGTTAAGAAAGTTCGGCACATGTTAATTGTACATGTGCTCTTATTTTGAAAGTGCACTAACAGCCCTGATCGAGCTGCTTCGTTCTCCGATTTACTCAAAACTCGACAGAAATTTTTATTCTATTGTTATTATTTCATTGGTTTAATTGATTTCTCATGTTTTGGATGATCCTCCTCCTCCTGCTGCTCCTCCCAGCCTGGCTCTCCCTCCTCTTCCTCTCCCCTCCTCCCGGTTCAGCCCAAATCATCATCATCATCATCATCAGTCACACCGATACTTTTTAATTGAACTCGATCACTGGAGTCTCGCTGCCACTTTGACTTTGTACACATTGTTTCACACTGATCTGAGATCTAATCAGACAAACATGAGCTCACTTATTTAAAAGGAATTCAATTTTAACTCAACATTTAAAGCAACAACATACAAAACTGATTATTTTAAAGGCCTTTGAACAAATTATCTAAAGCACTGAAGTATTATAATGGTATTAATGTCAGATAAATTGTGATTTTACACAATCTTTTTCTCTGTTGTGCAACTTCATTGCATTTCAGTGACTCTTTATCAGTCTTCTCTGTTGTAGTTGCTTTTCTACGTCTTTGTCCAAGAAGTTTCTTCACTGACACTCAGCAGGAAACATCAGCACTTTCCCTTGTTGTGGACTCGTGATAAGATCAGACTTTATTGATCCCTCACACGGGAAACTCACTTGTCAGAGCAGCATTAAAGAGTTAAGAGTTAAAATCAGAGAGGAAAATTGAAAGATACATAAAAAAACGAAACGACACAAAGCAAGACAAAAATGGAATTATAGAAAAATAAAAATAAGGCAATATACACACATACAAGATAAATATATACATATTTCTCCATTCAGATTTTTTTTTTTACTTTAAGCTGAATTTAAACTAAATCAGATCCCAAAATAAGATTATTCTTTTTTTTTGTACTTTCCTGTTGTGCAAAATGTGTAAAAAGTCAAAGCTGTGTGGCTGATTTATGAAATAAATAATAATTTGGTCTAATCTTTAGAGGGTTGTGGGTGAATAGGCTGGTTTCCATTCAATGTCCTGTGTTCAGTGACGACATTTTGATAAAACCTCAAAATTTGGTGGACAGTTAAAAAAAAAAACTGATGTTATTCATCCAGATTTGGTGTTTAACGTCTCAGCCTGTTGGATGGAAACCACTGGTGTTTTTATTGTGTGTTGGTGTTGTTGTGACGTGTCTCTTTAAGTCCGTGTGTCTGACGTCCTTCAGGGAAAAGGCTCAGATCATGAAGAAGTCTGGGATGAAGCGCGTTCTGCTGCTGGGTTCAGGATACGTCTCCGGACCCGTGGTTGAGTATTTGACTCGCGACGAGAAGACCCAGGTCACCGTGGGTGAGTTAGTCTTATACGTAACAACAGAATCATAGATCAGAGGTCGACTTTACATCTCAAAGTCTTGACCGACTGACTGTAATAATAACCACAGTGAATCCAGTAGTTCATCCCAGCAGGAAGTTCTTCAGAGCCCGGTACATACATGACCTTCCACTGACCGTGTTTCCTGTTTCTTCTCTGCTTGTTTTGTAGCGTCGGTGCTGCTGAAGCAGGCAGAGGAGCTGGCAGCCAAATATCCAAACACCATCCCCGTCACGCTGGACGTCGGCAGCCAGGAAGGACACCTCGACTCTCTGGTCAAAGATCATGACCTGGTCATCAGGTACCGCCGGAGCTGAAGACTTTGGTTACATGCAGAAAGACAAACTGTTTAAGAGACGGATGGAAGAAGTCGTCTTTCCACATTTAGATTTTCTACAGTTGCCTTTTAATTTAAGACTCATTTTCTGGCCACACCCCCAAAAGAGGGCGGGGCCTGAGGCACACTGGCAGCTATAGTGGATTATTTGGGTGCTTTTTTTGTCTGATTCAGCACGTTGTCGTCTCCTGAGGTCTTCCTGTCATTGTCATCCTAGTCAGTGATGGAATGTAACTAAGTACATTTACTCAAGTACTGTACCAAAGTGCAATTTCAAGTATTTCCTTTTTCTGTTACTTCCACTTCACTCCATTTTGGAGACAAATATTGTACTTTTATTTCACTAAATCTATCTGATAACTTTAGTTACTTGTTACTTTGCAGATTACGAGCTTTATAAGAGCCCTTTTTTTCATTAAATTAATGATTTTATTACCTATTGGATTAAAAAAGACAGACACTGATTCGTATAATCAGAAAAATGCTGAATGTCAGGTCCGATAATCGACCAGATATAATTGGTTGCACTTATGTGTTTATAGTCTGCAGTATTTACATACATGTAAATATGTATATAAGTTACGTGTACTTTTGATACTTGAATACATTTAATATCAAATACTTTTAATCAAGTCTTTCTTGTTTGGGTGTTTCAATACGATGTCTTTGCTTTTACTTAAGTTTGACTTTTTAAAACACTGACACTTCGTTTTATAGTTTTATACGACTCTGACTGAAGCTGAAATCCAGCAGCCTCACCAACTAATACAATTTAGTTTTTGCAAAACAAAAGGTTAAAAGTTTTAGCTTAAGAAAGGCTCGACCCAGTGACGGAGGCTCAGCCCTCAGCTTCATGTTCATCAACCTTTGCTAAATGCTTAATGAATGACTCGGCCATCTTGTCCTGAGCTCCCGTCCTCCCTCTGCTCCTCAGCATGCTGCCGTACTCCTTCCACCCGCTCATCGCCAAACACTGCATCAAGAGGAAGGTGAACATGGTGACGGCCAGTTACCTGAGTCCCGCCATGAAGGAGCTGCACAGCAGGTGACCACGACCGAACACAACACACAGCAGGACGTATGAACACGTGTGCAGTTTGACACGAGAGGGACGTTTTTACATTCGTCTGCTGGAGAAGCTTCTCACCTGAAATCTCTTGATTAACATGTGATCATGTGACATCGTAAGCCAATCATGAGCCAGTACGAAACGTACACAAGGTGTGATGTGGAAACGTAAAAACTCCAGTCTTGTTTCTGGCTGTTAGATTTGTTAAATGAACAATATTTATATTTTTTCAGTGAGTACAGAGAAAAAAATAGATGAAATAGATAAATTTACAACTTCTAATTCAAAGCAACGTGCGGAGGAGCTTTTTAAATGTAAGACAAATGTTAGATACATGTTCTTAATGTTCTCTACCAAAGTTAGAAGGTCACATTTAAAACGTTTAGCACTGAGCACAATCAGCTGTTAATATAAAGTCTCACACACAAAAACAAAACATCTGAAAGGAAATTCGATTTAGAAGAAGTCCACTGGTTTAGTCTGGTAGTGAGTTTTGTGTTGTGTTTAATGAAAATGTCATTTTCACCGTTTTGAATCGAGATACTGAAACTGTGTGTGTGTGTGTGTGTGTGTGTGTCAGTGCGGAGGAGGCGGGCATCACCATAGTGAATGAGATGGGACTGGACCCGGGCATCGACCACATGCTGGCCATGGAGTGTATCGACCAGGCCAAAGCTGACGGCTGCACTGTGAGTCAGCAGCACACACACTCTGTCTCTGTGTGTCTGTGTGTGTGTGTGTGTGTGATAATGATTGTTTGAACACATGCAGGCTTCCTGGCAGTCGTATTGATCCGTTGGACAGACTAACACACACACTGAATTTCACACAGAAACAGTCGACGTCACACACGAGCCGATGGGCTGTTTTTTTTTCAGTTAGTGAGAATTCATTTTTAATTGTTGACTGTTAACATATCACATATTGCTGTTATTGATGAACGCTGAGAGACTGTCGTGAAGTTTTAAGTCGTGGAACAATCTGCTGATGAATCATTAAGAACGTGAGCTGACGGTGTCGTGCAGGTGGAGTCGTACAGCTCGTTCTGCGGAGGTCTTCCTGCTCCTGAGTGTTCAGACAACCCTCTCCGCTACAAGTTCAGCTGGAGTCCGTACGGCGTCCTCCTCAACACCATCAGCCCCGCCATCTTCCTCCGAGACAACCAGGTACGGAGGCCTCAGAGGACCAAAAATCACCAACAAGCAAAATGTTTTTTTTCTGTAAATTCGTTCTCCATAATTACAGTTCTGTAATCTGTGTGTGTGTGTGTGTGTGTGTGACCCGTTATCGTCCAGGTGGTGAGCATCCCGGCCGGCGGCACTCTGATGGAGTCCACCACACCCATGGATTTCCTGCCTGGTTTCAATCTTGAGGGATTCCCAAACCGCGACAGCACCAAGTACGCCGAGCCATACGGCATCCAGACGGCACACACACTGATCAGAGGAACACTGCGCTTCAGGGTACAGCACACACACACACACACACACACACACACACCTTTCCTTTCCTTTCCTTAAACAATCAAAGGAGACTTATTAGGGTTATTAGCTAACGGTGTACCTTCTCTTGTGGAGCAAGACGGAGAATTAAGACATTCAAGTATCAGTCAAACAGCAGCGAGGCGGAGAAAAAGAAGGAATAAGCGAAAGTCTAAACACGATCTTTTCAAAAACTACTCAACCTGATTTCTCTCCAAAGCTTTTGTCTCTTGTCTTCATGTCCGCTGTGACTCAGTGGAGCTCTTCTTCTGTCCTCAGGGCTTCTCCAAGGCCATGAGTGGGTTTGTCAAACTGGGCCTGATCAACAGCGAGGCCTGTCCCATGCTGCACCACACCGCGTCCCCGGTGTCCTGGGTAAGATCCTCCTCTCCGCCTCTGAGCGCCGCCTCCCGCCCTCCTTCTCCACTCTGTTTCGCAGCTCCTCCACTTGAAGCATCTGACTGCAGAAGTGGGTTTGTTGAAGAGTCTCTTGCTGTCAATAGCTCGTCAAGGCTGCGGCGAGCCGAGGCTTTCTGACACCGATGAGACGAGCGCCGTCGTCTTTTATCTCTTTGAGGCGAAACACAAACACAGAGCTGCATTTTCAGAATATGTTCGTCAGAAATCAAAGCACGATTAGAGATTTTCAGTCATTCCGCTTCTGAAAACACACAAAAGCTCTTATTTTAAAAACTGGATACGAGATGCAAAGAGAAATGTATATATCATATCAGCAAGGAGACAGACTAGGAGCTAAAGAGGAGCTAGGAGACAGACTAGGAGCTAAAGAGGAGCTAGGAGACAGTCTAGGAGCTAAAGAGGAGCTAGGAGACAGACTAGGAGCTAAAGAGGAACTAGGAGACAGTCCAGGAACTAAAGAGGAGCTAGGAGACAGTCTAGGAGCTGAAGAGGAGCTAGGAGACAATCTAGGAGCTAAAGAGGAGTGAGGAGACAGTCTAGGAGCTAAAGAGGAGCTAGGAGACAGTCTAGGAGCTGAAGAGGAGCAAGGGGACGGAGTAGGAGACAATCTAGGAGCTAAAGAGGAGTGAGGAGACAGTCTAGGAGCTAAAGAGGAGCTAGGAGACAGTCTAGGAGCTAAAGAGGAGCTAGGAGACAAACTAGGAGCTAAAGAGGAGTGAGGAGACAGTCTAGGAGCTAAAGAGGAGCTAGGAGACAGTCCAGGAGCTAAAGAGGAGCTAGGAGACAGTCTAGGAGCTAAAGAGGAGCTGAGGAGACAGTCTAGGAGCTAAAGAGGAGCTAGGAGACAGTCTAGGAGCTAAAGAGGAGCTAGGAGACAGTCCAGGAGCTAAAGAGGAGCTAGGAGACAGTCTAGGAGCTAAAGAGGAGTGAGGAGACAATCTAGGAGCTAAAGAGGAGCTAGGAGACAGTCTAGGAGCTAAAGAGGAGCTAGGAGACAGTCTAGGAGCTAAAGAGGAGCTAGGAGACAGTCCAGGAGCTAAAGAGGAGCTAGGAGACAGTCCAGGAGCTAAAGAGGAGCTAGGAGACAGTCTAGGAGCTGAAGAGGAGCAAGGGGACGGAGTAGGAGACAATCTAGGAGCTAAAGAGGAGTGAGGAGACAGTCTAGGAGCTAAAGAGGAGCTAGGAGACAGTCCAGGAGCTAAAGAGGAGCTAGGAGACAGTCTAGGAGCTAAAGAGGAGCTAGGAGACAGTCCAGGAGCTAAAGAGGAGCTAGGAGACAGTCTAGGAGCTAAAGAGGAGCTAGGAGACAGTCTAGGAGCTAAAGAGGAGCTAGGAGACAGTCTAGGAGCTAAAGAGGAGCTAGGAGACAGTCTAGGAGCTAAAGAGGAGCTAGGAGACAGTCTAGGAGCTAAAGAGGAGCTAGGAGACAATCTAGGAGCTAAAGAGGAGTGAGGAGACAGTCTAGGAGCTAAAGAGGAGCTAGGAGACAGTCCAGGAGCTAAAGAGGAGCTAGGAGACAGTCTAGGAGCTAAAGAGGAGTGAGGAGACAGTCTAGGAGCTAAAGAGGAGCTAGGAGACAGTCTAGGAGCTAAAGAGGAGCTAGGAGACAGTCCAGGAGCTAAAGAGGAGCTAGGAGACAGTCTAGGAGCTAAAGAGGAGTGAGGAGACAGTCTAGGAGCTAAAGAGGAGCTAGGAGACAGTCCAGGAGCTAAAGAGGAGCTAGGAGACAGTCCAGGAGCTAAAGAGGAGCTAGGAGACAGTCTAGGAGCTAAAGAGGAGCTAGGAGACAGTCTAGGAGCTGAAGAGGAGCAAGGGGACGGAGTAGGAGACAATCTAGGAGCTAAAGAGGAGCTAGGAGACAAACTAGGAGCTAAAGAGGAGCTAGGAGACAGTCTAGGAGCTAAAGAGGAGCTAGGAGACAGTCCAGGAGCTAAAGAGGAGCTAGGAGACAGTCTAGGAGCTAAAGAGGAGCTAGGAGACAGTCTAGGAGCTAAAGAGGAGCTAGGAGACAGTCTAGGAGCTAAAGAGGAGCTAGGAGACAGTCTAGGAGCTAAAGAGGAGCTAGGAGACAGTCCAGGAGCTAAAGAGGAGCTAGGAGACAGTCTAGGAGCTAAAGAGGAGCTAGGAGACAGATGTGGGAGCTGAAGAGGAGCTAGGAGACAGACTAGGAGCTAAAGAGGAGCTAGGAGACAGTCTAGGAGCTAAAGAGGAGCTAGGAGACAGATGTGAAACTGACAAAGTGTTTTTAGAGAAGAAGAAGCAACCTGTGAAGCTGAAAGTGTTTGAATGCGTCAGTTGTACAAACATGGAGGACGTGTACTGACACTGATCTGTTCTCTCCTCTGCAGAAAGAGCTCCTCTGTAATCAGATGGGATTGTCCTCTTCCGTCTCCAACGATGCCTTTGAAGAAGCCGTGTACGAACGCATCGGAAAGGACGACTTCGGGATGGACAGCCTGAGATGGTGAGAGACTACTTCAGAAGAACGCTCTAGGGTCTAATGTTTAGCTTCAGTACCGTCATGGAGTATCTGGAGATACGTGGAGAGCGATGAGAGCCGTCATTAAAGTAAGGAAAGAGTTTACAGATTTCCAGGTTGGCCGGTAAACTCTTCAACAGAATGTTTTCAGTGCTGTCAAACAGAGAATACAGCAGCTTCAGTAACTTTCAGCCTTTTTTCAATTTTAAACAGTCCAGTCTTTTTTTCCAAACAGAAAAAAATTCCCCAATTTTTTTCTCTCCTGAATTTCTTGTGTGAAAAAACTGTCACACATAAAATGTTTTAAAAAAATTTCCAGGTGAGAAAGCAAGTAGAAAGAAATTCACAATGAAAAAATAAATAAATTCATGAAAAAATCATATTTCTTTCTCCAGAATGTGAGAAAGTGAAAATCTCCATTTTATCCATTTTTTTTTTCACTTGCAAAAGTTTTCACAAAAAAATAATAATAAAAAAAACATTCACCGAAAAAAAATGTTTTTCTTTCTCCTGATTTTTTTTTTTTACTTGTGTAGCAAGTGACTTAAATTTACTTGGTTTCACACTGAAAATACAAATTTTTCTCCTGAATTCTTTTATTTTATCATGTGGGGGGAAAAAAATTGGAACTTCGTAAGATTATCCTTATGAAAAGTTCAAAACCAGTTCTCGAGTCATAAACAGAAAATAATTTAGATCACCAGAGAAACACGTCCTCACTTGTCCCTCAGGGCTTCCGTAGCTAACGCTTGCTGATTCTGTTTGTGATCTGAACACATCGGATCTAAGATGCAGCTTTGGGGACCTCAGACTTTCTGTTCTTTGCAGACGATGTGGTTCTGTTGCCGTCATCAGACCGTGACCTTCGTTTTTGCACTGCGGCGTTAAAGGGCTGAGTGAAAAGCGGTCGTGATGAAAGTCAGCACTTCGAGGTCTGAGGCCTTGGTTCTGCTGCACATGTTGTGCAGATAGTTAAGATTTACTTTGTCAGTTTATAAATTGCTGATCAACTGAAGGAGTTCAAGTATGTTGTGCTGTTGTCAGTTTAACCTAACCATCACCCTGAGATAAAAGGCCAACACGAACTAGAAAGACTCCATCCATCCAGCATTTGCTGCCTTCACCTCTGACTGTACTTGAATTCCTCTAGATGGGCATCTTGCTGTCAGCCCCTTGACAGTGCTATACATCTACTCTCACTTTGTTCGTATGGAAGAGCTCAGAGTTTCAACCCTGTGAAGTTCTGTAATAATTCTGAAACTACTTTTGAATCGTGACGCTGACGTCTGCTGCTATTCAAAGTCACTGTTGGAGCCGTGGAAGGCAGGCTGAGAACAAGGCCAGTGCTGCTCCTCTTCTGCACACGTTTTTACTTCCCTCCCTAATGAGGACGCCTGAAGTGGTGTAGCGTGCACACTCTTCAATTTAAATCAACTTTTCCAAGGGTCTCTTCAGACCAAGGCTCCATGCTGCCATTGTTCTGCTGCTGCTGGCGGTGAAGTGAAGAGGGCCACGCTGGCATTGAAACGTAAATTCCTCAGACGGTAAAAGTGAACTGTTGGAAACATTCCATCTGTGCCGTTAAAAGAGTAAAAAGCCAACGCGCTCGCAGCTCAAATTGAATGGCTTGTTGTTCATTTATTCAATTCACCAGCAAAACAGCGACAAAAAGCAACTGCTCATCTCTTTAGATTTAGCCAAGGATGTGTGGGCTGCCGCAGCGCTGCCGGGGTGTTAAATCAGAGTAATTTTTTTTTAAAGCTTTTAAAACAGCTTTGCGAAGGTTATTCCATTGTGAGGAAAAATCTTGGTTTTTGGTCCGTGTGTGTGTTTAGGTTTGGAATGCTGAGCGACGAGCCGGTGCCGCACGCCGACAGCGTTCTGGCTGCGATGACAAAACATCTGGAAGACAAACTCTCCTTCGGTGAGACACAAGTCTGTTTTAATACCGCTAATCAGAAGAACATGAGCGCTACGTGTGAAGCTAGCACGTAACCTACTAACGACGTCTCTCCCGTGGTCAGAGAAGGGCGAGCGAGACATGATCATCCTGAGGAACGACGTGGGGCTTCGCCACCCAACTGGCGAGCTGGAGACCAAACACATTAGCCTGGTGGTGTACGGCGACCCCAACGGCTTCTCCGCCATGGCCAAGACTGTAGGATACCCAGCAGCCATTACTGCTCGCATGGTCCTTGATGGTACGTGACACGTGACAATACTCTTGTCTACAATGTTTGTGAATGGTCCAAGACGCTAATGTTAGGGTTTTTTTTTTTGGGGGGGTAAGTCTGTGATGCTAACTTAATTTAATTGCTAATTTGCTAATTTAATATTTATTTATCTTGACAGTCTGAGAAAGCCTGTGAATATTCTCATTCATCCAGGTCATAGTTATCTCAAGGAAATTTAATCGAACGCAACTGGATTTGGTTTTTGTCTTGAAGACGTTTCACCTCTCATCCGAGAGGCTTCATCAGTTCCTGCTCGCTTGACTAGGCTGGGACTAGGGCTAGGCTTGACTCGGACTAGTCCCAGCCTAGTCAAGCGAGCAGGAACTGATGAAGCCTCTTGGATGAGAGGTGAAACGTCTTCAAGACAAAAACCAAATCCAGTTGCATTCGATTCAATTTCCTTGAGACAGTCTGAGAAACTACCATTATTTTGTCCTTCAGGCTGTGAAGCTAATGTCATTTGTCTTTGCAGTTTGTGAAGCTAGCTTTAGTTTGTCCCGTTGGTGTGAGAAGCTAACGTTAGGTTGGTTGGCTCGTTGGTCAAGCTAACGTTAATTTTACCCGTCAGTCTGTGAAGCTAATGTCTGTTTGTTTTGGCAGTTAGTCAAGCTAACATTAGCTCATCCTGTTGCTCAGCAGATATGATTAGTTTAAGACTAACTCGTGTTTTTTCTCTCTGCAGGTGAAATCAGTACGAAGGGGCTGGTGGTCCCGATGGTGAAGGAGGTCTACGGGCCGGCGCTGGCCCGACTGAAGGAGGAGGGACTCCACTTCATGTCCAAGAGCACTCTTGAGGAGTAGCGGCAACAACGTCTAAGAAGCTGCGTGCACAAACTTTATCCTCTCAGACTCTCCTGTCTCTCTCTGTTTAAGGTCATAACATTAACTCACCTGCCGGGGGCTGATGAGGTAAATCCTGATTATTGAATTAGTCCATTTGAAAGGTATGAAAGGTTAAAGGGAGTAAAAAAAATAACGAAGATGTCAAATATTTTAATCCCCCAAAGTTATTTTTATTTTATTGAAATTAAGCATTGAACGTGTTGGTTTTAGGTCAAAAAGCTAAAAAGGCAGCTTGTGCAGTTCAATATCATCATCCTGAGTTTGGCTAAATTCGCTCACCTGTGCCAAACTGAAAGAGTTTTACTGGTGTCAGCTGTTTGAGAGAAAAGTTCTTCTGTGAAGATCTGCAAAACGTTGACGGACTGAACACTATTTTAGGCATTAGAAATGTAAAGCATTAAAGGAGGGAGGGACTGCTGTAGAAACCAGGTACATCCAACATAAAAACCACGGCTGACTAAACCTGGTGACATTGTAATGGTAGTTTTTCCCAAATCAACTCAAACAGCTTCTTTATTGAAACTGATGTCTGAATTAATTACAATTCAAACAAACCAGCTCAACATTGCACTGACCATCAAACCGTACGTAACAAGACCTCAGTTAAAAGCCCAGTATTTCTAAAACGTGTCGTGGAAATCAACCTGAGCAAAAATCCAGAATCAAACCCAAAACAATATTTCCCATCGACAGTTTCCATTCACAGGATATTTCAGCTGGATTTCACAGGATCACGAGTTAATCGATTTCAAATCATCACAAATATTTTAAGATAGACTTAAAATTTAAAAAAGTAAGTGATGGTGCTATCTTTGGAGTATTATTAATATTTATGAACTCATGATCTTGAGTCGATAAAGGAAACACGATCAGCTCCCGGTGAATACTTTTATTTATGAGACCTGTGTGAAGTTTCCTAGATGAAGTATTTTTCTGCTGCCTGAGTAATATTTATTTTATTTGGGGAGTGGGTTTGGTCACCTTGTAAACGGTTTGTTACATGCTTTAAGTGAGTAAAAAAAAAGCTATAAGAGTTATTTAACCTGAGATTTATTTTTTAAAATAATGTAACCACATCTGATATGTAGCTGATATGTTGCCTTCTAGAAGGTTTTTAACGGCAGTGTTCCTGTCAGATATCAAAAGAAAGACTTTACATAAATTAGTTTACAGATTCAAAAGGGAACACGTCAAAGAATCACAGAATATCAATCTGAACATCGGTTTCTTTTACACGTATGAACACGGTTTTATGTTTTTGTTGTTGTGTTGTTGATGTTTGAGTTGAGTCATGATTACCGAACACACTTTCATTTATACAAGCTCGTTTCGATAGAACAGTTTTGCTTTCTGAACATGTAAAAGTGGTTACTTGAATAAAAATCCTTCCGTCACGTTCTTTCTTCTTCTTTTACTTTATAAAACAGATCATTAGATTCCAAATGTAATAATCTTTGAACTACAACATACCAACACAGATAAGTGGAATACTTTTTACTCTTTTACTTTTCTGAGCAGTGGTGGACTTTGAATTTTGGGGAGTGGGGCAAAAAAGGGCACCAGCAGTATGTGGTGAGGCACCAGCACACAGGGCACTTTATCAAGTTTCATCTACCATACGGGCATCCAAGAGGGCACTTTATTAAGGTTTTTCTACCATATGGGCATCCAGGAGGGCACTTTATCAAGTTTCATCTACCATACGGGCATCCAGGAGGGCACTTTATCATGTTTTATCTACCATACGGGCATCCAGGAGGGCACTTTATTAAGGTTTTTCTACCATACGGGCATCCAGGAGGGCACTTTATCAAGTTCTATCTACCATACGGGCATCCAGGAGGGCACTTTATCAAGTTTTATCTACCATACGGGCATCCAGGAGGGCACTTTATCAAGTTTTATCTACCATACGGGCATCCAAGAGGGCACTTTATTAAGGTTTTTCTACCATACGGGCATCCAGGAGGGCACTTTATCAAGTTCTATCTACCATACGGGCATCCAGGAGGGCACTTTATCAAGTTCTATCTACCATACGGGCATCCAGGAGGGCACTTTATCAAGTTTTATCTACCATACGGGCATCCAGGAGGGCACTTTATCAAGTTTTATCTACCATACGGGCATCCAAGAGGGCACTTTATTAAGGTTTTTCTACCATAAGGGCATCCAGGAGGGCACTTTATCAAGTTTTATCTACCATACGGGCATCCAGGAGGGCACTTTATCAAGTTTTATCTACCATACGGGCATCCAAGAGGGCACTTTATTAAGGTTTTTCTACCATAAGGGCATCCAGGAGGGCACTTTATCAAGTTTTATCTACCATACGGGCATCCAGGAGGGCACTTTATCAAGTTTTATCTACCATACGGGCATCCAGGAGGGCACTTTATCAAGTTTTATCTACCATACGGGCATCCAGGAGGGCACTTTATAAAGGTTTTTCTACCATAAGGGCATCCAGGAGGGCACTTTATCAAGTTTTATCTACCATACGGGCATCCAGGAGGGCACTTTATCAAGTTTTATCTACCATACAGGCATCCAGGAGGCCGCTCAAAGAACTTTACTGATGGCAGAGGCTGCCATGCAAGGTGCCAACTGCTCATCAGGAGGTATTTTGGGGTTCAGTATCTTGCTCAAGGACACTTCCGACATGCAGCTGTGGAAGCTGTGGATTCAAACCAGTGACCCTCCAGTTACTGAACGATCCACTCTACCTCCTGAGCTCCAGCTGCTCCAAAACAAAAAGATGTCCTTGTTAACTACTTAATTCTTCTTTTGTCTTCCACCACAGTGAACGGAGGTATAACAGCTTTAAACTGTGGCTCGGTGCGAGGTTCAGATCTTTGAAAATAATACGTTTTTAATTCAGTCCAAAAAACATAACAAACGGAAAAATATTAAAATGTGAGAAGCTGGAACCTGAGCATCCATCCAGCACTTTACCAGAGATGACTCCAGTCACTGTTTCACTCGACAGAAAATACATGTGAGGACTTGAAAGTTAAAAACTTGTGATTTGACTATGTTTGTCAGCTAATGTTAGCTTCTGGGACCAGCAGGAAAAACTCAGACTGGCCTGACATGCAGACAGGACAAATGAACGTTAAATTCTCAGCCTGTGTTTTCTACCAGGATGACAAAATAAACATTTTCTAATTATATGAACCTTACAAATGTTCCAATGTGAGAGGCTGGAATCAAAGAATGATTAACATTTTACTTTACCACAGATGTAGAAACAATACGACTCGGTCTGTTTTCATTATATGTAGTAGTTTTTTTTAGTCGCGCTGTCAGTAAGTAAGAAAGTCATTTGTTTTTTGTTTGATTACATCCATTTCCCTGAATATCAATAATTATAACACAATTTTAATTTATTATTTATTACGACTGTCTCTAGTTACTTTTCGGATAAATCTTTATACATGAACCCAGAAGTATCCTTGTACATTTTAACGTTTTAAATACTCAACTTTCACTTGTAATTGTGTAATCTTGCACTGTAGTATTCTACTTTTACTCAAGTAAAACATCTAAATACTTCCTGCATGTGTCCATCTAAAGTCTGACTGTTCAAGAAAAGGCACAAAGATATTGTGCACCCGGCGGTAAAACATGCAGCTGTTTAAACATGGAAATATCCATATTTTGTATTTCTGATCTTGTTCTGACGTCCTCTTGGCCCCCAGCTCGGCTCCTCTGACAAAAAAAACACAATCAGCCTGTTTGGTTTTTACTTAATTTGGAGGCAGCCATGCAAACTAGGCCACCAAGCAGGGGATAATTGGGCATGTAATTATGAAAAGTCAAAAATGCAAATGAAGGTGTGGATACGGCGGCCGGTCAAGACGACGTCTGGACACTTGACCTATTTTCTGTCCTGAAAAGGCGCATTTCTTGCAGAGTCTTAACCCGGATTAACACATGGGAAATCAATTGGAATAACCAGTTCAGTGCGGGGATTAAAGCACGACTCCATAAAGAGAAAATTTATAATCCACAGGTCGGACAGGACTCCGTTTTCTTCCGCCCACGTCTTTATTATCTACATTTTGTTTTTGTTTCTGTTTGTTTCGATGACACCTCTCTGCTGTCAGCTCAAAGGGGAGCTCGCTCCATCTTTTGTGTTTCAGTTATGACCTCTGACCTTCGGCCTCCTTCCTGTCGGCTGAGACTCATTCTGCTGCTGTAAGTGACTGAATATACACATTTTTTATTTTGTAGCCAAGTGGGGAAAAAGGGTTTTTGCGGGAAAAAGTTTATTTGTGAGGCTTTTCTTTGTTTTGTTTGTTTAAAAAAAAAATCTCAAATTCTTTTCACACGGTTAAAAAAAAAAGAAATGTAATAAAAAAAGTTGTCAGGTCAATATTTTGTATCTGTTAAATTCTGGTAAATTAATTCTTTGGGGGTTTAGGTGGTTTTTGTTGGTTGAAAAAAAAATTCTCTAGTTCTTTTTTCACTCAATTTTAATTAAAAAAAAAAGAAAATTCTCGGTGATCTAAGCCAGTGATTAAGTCAGATCTTAATTATTTTCTTTCATGTGTTCATAACTTGAGACATGGAAAAAAAAATATGTAAGGATAATGTTTTTGTTTTTTTATCTGTTAAAACATATGAACCCCCCCACCATCACCACGTAAAAAAAAAAAAAAAATGAAACGAGGTGATTTTATTATTTTTTTTTGTCTTTGTTTTGTTTGTTTTAAAAGAATCATGTCTGAAAACTGTCTGCTCTTTGTCTGCTTGAGAAATGGGGGGAATGTAAGGATAACTTTTTTTCTTTTTTTTCAAAAAATTTGAAACAGATTGAAAAAAAAAAATAGTTTTTGAAAAACGGTGATTCAATTTGAGTCTGAGCTTAATTATTTCCTCTCCTGTGTTCATAACTTGAGAACTGGGGTGGAAAAAAATCTAAGGATAATCTTTTTTTTTTTTTTTTAAACATGAACCCCCGCCAACCTAGAAAAAAAAGAATTGAAAAAGTGGTTTAAGAAGTGAAAGAAAATTAGTTTTTGAAAACCGGTGATCCAATTTAAGTCTGAGCTTAATTATTTCCTCTCCTGTGTTCATAACTTGAGAAATGGGGGTAAAACCAATTTAAGAATTTTTTTTTAAAACATAATCCCTCGCCCACCTAGAAAAAAAAAATTTAAACTGAGTGAAAAAAAATACGTTTTTGAAAAAAGCTGATTCAATTTGAGTCCGATCTTAATTATTCTCTCTCCTGTGTTCATAACTTGAAAAATTGGCAAAGAAAATCTAAGGATAATCTTTTTTTTTTTTTTTAAACATGAACCCCCGCCAACCTAGAAAAAAAAAAAGAATTGAAAAAGTGATTGAAGAAGTGAAAGAAAATTAGTTTTTGCAAACCAGTGATCCAATTTAAGTCTGAGCTTAATTATTTCCTCTCCTGTGTTCATATTTTGAGAAATGGGGGTAAAACCAATTTAAGGATTTTTTTTTAAAACATAATCCCTCGCCCACCTAGAAAAAAAAAATTTAAACTGAGTGAAAAAAAAAAGTTTTTGAAAAAAGCTGATTCAATTTGAGTCTGATCTTAATTATTTTCTCTCCTGTGTTCATAACTTGAAAAATTGGCAAAGAAAATCTAAGGATAATCTTTTTTTTTTTTTTTAAACATGAACCCCCGCCAACCTAGAAAAAAAAGAATTGAAAAAGTGGTTTAAGAAGTGAAAGAAAATTAGTTTTTGAAAACCGGTGATCCAATTTAAGTCTGAGCTTAATTATGTCCTCTCCTGAGTTCATAACTTGAGAAATGGGGGTAAAACCAATTTAAGGATTTTTTTTTAAAAACATAATCCCTCGCCCACCTAGAAAAAAAAATTTAAACTGAGTGAAAAAAAAAAGTTTTTGAAAAAAGCTGATTCAATTTGAGTCTGATCTTAATTATTTTCTCTCCTGTGTTCATAACTTGAAAAATTGGCAAAGAAAATCTAAGGATAATCTTTTTTTTTTTTTTAAACATGAACCCCCGCCAACCTAGAAAAAAAAGAATTGAAAAAGTGATTGAAGAAGTGAAAGAAAATTAGTTTTTGCAAACCAGTGATCCAATTTAAGTCTGAGCTTAATTATTTCCTCTCCTGTGTTCATAACTTGAGAAATGGGGGTAAAACCAATTTAAGGATTTTTTTTTTAAACATAATCCCTCGCCCACCTAGAAAAAAAAAAATTTAAACTGAGTGAAAAAAAAAAGTTTTTGAAAAAAGCTGATTCAATTTGAGTCTGATCTTAATTATTTTCTCTCCTGTGTTCATAACTTGAAAAATTGGCAAAGAAAATCTAAGGATAATCTTTTTTTTTTTTTTTTAAACATGAACCCCCGCCAACCTAGAAAAAAAAGAATTGAAAAAGTGATTGAAGAAGTGAAAGAAAATTAGTTTTTGCAAACCAGTGATCCAATTTAAGTCTGAGCTTAATTATTTCCTCTCCTGTGTTCATAACTTGAGAAATGGGGGTAAAACCAATTTAAGGATTTTTTTTTTAAACATAATCCCTCGCCCACCTAGAAAAAAAAAATTTAAACTGAGTGAAAAAAAAAGTTTTTGAAAAAAGCTGATTCAATTTGAGTCTGACCTTAATTATTTCCTCTCCTGTATTCATAACTTGAAAAATTGGCAAAGAAAATCTAAGGATAATCTTTTTTTTTTTTTTAAACATAATCCCTCGCCCACCTAGAAAAAAAATTTAAACTGAGTGAAAAAAAATAAGTTTTTGAAAAAAGCTGATTCAATTTGAGTCTGATCTTAATTATTTTCTCTCCTGTGTTCATAACTTGAAAAATTGGCAAAGAAAATCTAAGGATAATCTTTTTTTTTTTTTTTAAACATGAACCCCCGCCAACCTAGAAAAAAAAGAATTGAAAAAGTGGTTTAAGAAGTGAAAGAAAATTAGTTTTTGAAAACCGGTGATCCAATTTAAGTCTGAGCTTAATTATTTCCTCTCCTGTGTTCATATTTTGAGAAATGGGGGTAAAACCAATTTAAGGATTTTTTTTTAAAACATAATCCCTCGCCCACCTAGAAAAAAAATTTAAACTGAGTGAAAAAAAATAAGTTTTTGAAAAAAGCTGATTCAATTTGAGTCTGACCTTAATTATTTCCTCTCCTGTATTCATAACTTGAAAAATTGGCAAAGAAAATCTAAGGATAATCTTTTTTTTTTTTTTTAAACATGAACCCCCGCCAACCTAGAAAAAAAAGAATTGAAAAAGTGATTGAATAAGTGAAAGAAAATTAGTTTTTGCAAACCAGTGATCCAATTTAAGTCTGAGCTTAATTATTTCCTCTCCTGTGTTCATAACTTGAGAAATGGGGGTAAAACCAATTTAAGGATTTTTTTTTAAAACATAATCCCTCGCCCACCTAGAAAAAAAATTTTAAACTGAGTGAAAAAAAATAAGTTTTTGAAAAAAGCTGATTCAATTTGAGTCTGATCTTAATTATTTTCTCTCCTGTGTTCATAACTTGAAAAATTGGCAAAGAAAATCTAAGGATAATCTTTTTTTTTTTTTTTTAAACATGAACCCCTGCCAACCTAGAAAAAAAAGAATTGAAAAAGTGGTTTAAGAAGTGAAAGAAAATTAGTTTTTGAAAACCGGTGATCCAATTTAAGTCTGAGCTTAATTATGTCCTCTCCTGAGTTCATATTTTGAGAAATGGGGGTAAAACCAATTTAAGGATTTTTTTTAAAAACATAATCCCTCGCCCACCTAGAAAAAAAATTTAAACTGAGTGAAAAAAAATAAGTTTTTGAAAAAAGCTGATTCAATTTGAGTCTGACCTTAATTATTTCCTCTCCTGTATTCATAACTTGAAAAATTGGCAAAGAAAATCTAAGGATAATCTTTTTTTTTTTTTTTTAAACATAATCCCTCGCCCACCTAGAAAAAAAATTTAAACTGAGTGAAAAAAAATAAGTTTTTGAAAAAAGCTGATTCAATTTGAGTCTGATCTTAATTATTTTCTCTCCTGTGTTCATAACTTGAAAAATTGGCAAAGAAAATCTAAGGATAATCTTTTTTTTTTTTTTAAACATGAACCCCCGCCAACCTAGAAAAAAAAGAATTGAAAAAGTGGTTTAAGAAGTGAAAGAAAATTAGTTTTTGAAAACCGGTGATCCAATTTAAGTCTGAGCTTAATTATTTCCTCTCCTGTGTTCATATTTTGAGAAATGGGGGTAAAACCAATTTAAGGATTTTTTTTTAAAACATAATCCCTCGCCCACCTAGAAAAAAAATTTAAACTGAGTGAAAAAAAATAAGTTTTTGAAAAAAGCTGATTCAATTTGAGTCTGACCTTAATTATTTTCTCTCCTGTGTTCATAACTTGAAAAATTGGCAAAGAAAATCTAAGGATAATCTTTTTTTTTTTTTAACATGAACCCCCGCCAACCTAGAAAAAAAGAATTGAAAAAGTGATTGAATAAGTGAAAGAAAATTAGTTTTTGCAAACCGGTGATCCAATTTAAGTCTGAGCTTAATTATTTCCTCTCCTGTGTTCATATTTTGAGAAATGGGGGTAAAACCAATTTAAGGATTTTTTTTAAAAACATAATCCCTCGCCCACCTAGAAAAAAAATTTAAACTGAGTGAAAAAAAATAAGTTTTTGAAAAAAGCTGATTCAATTTGAGTCTGATCTTAATTATTTTCTCTCCTGTGTTCATAACTTGAAAAATTGGCAAAGAAAATCTAAGGATAATCTTTTTTTTTTTTTTTTAAACATGAACCCCCGCCAACCTAGAAAAAAAAGAATTGAAAAAGTGGTTAAAGAAGTGAAAGAAAATTAGTTTTTGAAAACCGGTGATCCAATTTAAGTCTGAGCTTAATTATGTCCTCTCCTGAGTTCATATTTTGAGAAATGGGGGTAAAACCAATTTAAGGATTTTTTTTAAAAACATAATCCCTCGCCCACCTAGAAAAAAAATTTAAACTGAGTGAAAAAAAATAAGTTTTTGAAAAAAGCTGATTCAATTTGAGTCTGACCTTAATTATTTCCTCTCCTTTATTCATAACTTGAAAAACTGGCAAAGAAAATCTAAGGATAATCTTTTTTTTTTTTTAACATGAACCCCCGCCACCCTAGAAAAAAAGAATTGAAAAAGTGATTGAATAAGTGAAAGAAAATTAGTTTTTGCAAACCGGTGATCCAATTTAAGTCTGAGCTTAATTATTTCCTCTCCTGTGTTCATAACTTGAGAAATGGGGGTAAAACCAATTTAAGGAATTTTTTTTTTAAACATAATCCCTCGCCCACCTAGAATTTTTTTTTTAAACTGAGTGAAAAAAAAAAGTTTTTGAAAAAAGCTGATTCAATTTGAGTCTGATCTTAATTATTTTCTCTCCTGTGTTCATAACTTGAAAAATTGGCAAAGAAAATCTAAGGATAATCTTTTTTTTTTTTTTTTTTAAACATGAACCCCCGCCAACCTAGAAAAAAAAGAATTGAAAAAGTGGTTTAAGAAGTGAAAGAAAATTAGTTTTTGAAAACCGGTGATCCAATTTAAGTCTGAGCTTAATTATGTCCTCTCCTGAGTTCATAACTTGAGAAATGGGGGTAAAACCAATTTAAGGATTTTTTTTTAAAACATAATCCCTCGCCCACCTAGAAAAAAATTTAAACTGAGTGAAAAAAAAAAGTTTTTGAAAAAAGCTGATTCAATTTGAGTCTGATCTTAATTATTTTCTCTCCTGTGTTCATAACTTGAAAAATTGGCAAAGAAAATCTAAGGATAATCTTTTTTTTTTTTTTTAAACATGAACCCCCGCCAACCTAGAAAAAAAAGAATTGAAAAAGTGGTTTAAGAAGTGAAAGAAAATTAGTTTTTGAAAACCGGTGATCCAATTTAAGTCTGAGCTTAATTATGTCCTCTCCTGAGTTCATAACTTGAGAAATGGGGGTAAAACCAATTTAAGGAATTTTTTTTTAAAACATAATCCCTCGCCCACCTAGAAAAATTTTTTTTAAACTGAGTGAAAAAAAAAAGTTTTTGAAAAAAGCTGATTCAATTTGAGTCTGATCTTAATTATTTTCTCTCCTGTGTTCATAACTTGAAAAATTGGCAAAGAAAATCTAAGGATAATCTTTTTTTTTTTTTTTTAAACATGAACCCCCGCCAACCTAGAAAAAAAAGAATTGAAAAAGTGGTTTAAGAAGTGAAAGAAAATTAGTTTTTGAAAACCGGTGATCCAATTTAAGTCTGAGCTTAATTATGTCCTCTCCTGAGTTCATAACTTGAGAAATGGGGGTAAAACCAATTTAAGGATTTTTTTTTAAAACATAATCCCTCGCCCACCTAGAAAAAAAATTTAAACTGAGTGAAAAAAAAAAGTTTTTGAAAAAAGCTGATTCAATTTGAGTCTGATCTTAATTATTTTCTCTCCTGTGTTCATAACTTGAAAAATTGGCAAAGAAAATCTAAGGATAATCTTTTTTTTTTTTTTTTAAACATGAACCCCCGCCAACCTAGAAAAAAAAGAATTGAAAAAGTGGTTTAAGAAGTGAAAGAAAATTAGTTTTTGAAAACCGGTGATCCAATTTAAGTCTGAGCTTAATTATGTCCTCTCCTGAGTTCATAACTTGAGAAATGGGGGTAAAACCAATTTAAGGATTTTTTTTTAAAACATAATCCCTCGCCCACCTAGAAAAAAAATTTAAACTGAGTGAAAAAAAAAAGTTTTTGAAAAAAGCTGATTCAATTTGAGTCTGATCTTAATTATTTTCTCTCCTGTGTTCATAACTTGAAAAATTGGCAAAGAAAATCTAAGGATAATCTTTTTTTTTTTTTTTTAAACATGAACCCCCGCCAACCTAGAAAAAAAAGAATTGAAAAAGTGGTTTAAGAAGTGAAAGAAAATTAGTTTTTGAAAACCGGTGATCCAATTTAAGTCTGAGCTTAATTATGTCCTCTCCTGAGTTCATAACTTGAGAAATGGGGGTAAAACCAATTTAAGGATTTTTTTTTAAAACATAATCCCTCGCCCACCTAGAAAAAAAAATTTAAACTGAGTGAAAAAAAAAAGTTTTTGAAAAAAGCTGATTCAATTTGAGTCTGATCTTAATTATTTTCTCTCCTGTGTTCATAACTTGAAAAATTGGCAAAGAAAATCTAAGGATAATCTTTTTTTTTTTTTTTAAACATGAACCCCCGCCAACCTAGAAAAAAAAGAATTGAAAAAGTGGTTTAAGAAGTGAAAGAAAATTAGTTTTTGAAAACCGGTGATCCAATTTGAGTCTGATCTTAATTATTTCCTCTCCTGTGTTCATAACTTGAGAAATGGGGTAAAACCAATTTAAGGATTTTTTTAAAAAAAATAATCCCTCGCCAACCTAGAAAAAAAAAATTTAAACTGAGTGAAAAAAAAATAAGTTTTTGAAAAAAGCTGATTCAATTTGAGTCTGATCTTAATTATTTTCTCTCCTGTGTTCATAACTTACAAAATTGGCAAAGAAAATGTAAGGATAATCTTTTTTTTTTAAAACACGACCCCCGCCCACCTAGAAAAAAAAGAAGACTTGAAATTGAGTGAAAAAAATAAGTTCTTGAAAGACGGTGATCCAATTTAAGTCTGATCTTAATTATTTCCTCTCCTGTGTTCATACTTTGAGAAATGGGGAAAAAGAAAATGTAGGGATAATCTTTTTCTTAATCTGTTTAAACATGACCCCCACCCACCCGAAAAAAAAAAGAAAAAAAAAGTAACTGAAAATGTGTGAAAAAAAGTTTTTTCAGGACAGACTTTTTTTTTAAAGAAATATTTCAGGAAGAATTTCCAGAAAAATGTATTTATTTTTTGGTTCCAGCATAACACAAAAAACCTACACAGGGCAGAGTTGTAGTGGTTGTCTTTGTTTTGTTTGTTTTGGTTTTCAGGTGGACAAAAAGGGAGGACCCAGGAGAGAAAACAGAGACCAATATTTTCAGTTGTGAAAACTTTCCTAGTTGGGATCTCGGGGCTTCTGGAGACTTGGATCACGCTGGACGAGCTGTGAATGCTGCAACACTGTTTTGCTGCGAAGCTCCAGAAATGTTTTGTGGACTACGAAACCTTACCTGACTTTACGTCAACATGAGGGTGAGTAGAGCTTCAAACCTTTTGTCGGTGAAAATGTGTTGCTGCAATGTAGCTGTAGTTGTGCACACAGTAACAAAACAATCCAACAGGCTCTTTTATTGGTGTTCTTTCACTTTTTTAATCGTCTAGCTAATAGTCCAGCAGTGTTTCATGTCCAGCTAAAAAACAAACATGTCAGTACCCCATGCATCACATTAAGTCTGTTACAAAATCCAGAATATAAAAGCATTAATGTTCTCAAACTAAGCAATTAGAATTAAACCATAACATTTGAATGCACTAAAAATGGTAAAATATAAAAATCTAAAAGTATAAATAGAAATTTGGTCCATTGAGTTGATTACTATAATATTATTTACATTAGATTATTATTTTTAATATTCCAGGCCCCTTTTTTATATTTGACTTCAACGGCACACTGCTGCTACCGTAGCGATGGTATTTACAGAAAGGAGTTCAGTGCAGGAGCTCTATAAAAGGCAAGCTAACAAAATATCTCATTTGATGTAAAAAGATGCAGTTTTTCCCTTTTTTTCCCCATTTGGCTCAGTGCCAATAAATACAAAGGTCTAGGAAAAGTGTGTTAGTTGAGTAAAACGTCTCAGGACAGTACAGCGTTAAAACATTAGACAGTTAGTCTACAGCTTGTATCGAAGTTAGAAGTACAGAATGAAAAATACAAAAAGGCACACATTACAAAATCGCAGGAAGTCCAGATCCAGCGAAGAAGAAAGTCGTTTGCTCAGCCTCAAACTACAACGTCCTGAACAACGAGGACTTTTTTTTTATAGTTGTAGCGCAAGTCTGGCATCAGGAGAAGTTCTGTTGGTGGTTGAAGAGGAAGGACAAAATGCTGTTGCTCATTTGTAAAAGTTAAGTTCCTTTTTTTGTTTGAGTTCTTTGTGTTTTTGGGCAGTTACACCAGGGACTCGAGGCTCTCGGCAGTGCTGGCAGTTCCCACCACAATGGTACCGTTGTTGTCGGAGGACTGGAGGGTTTTCTCATCTTCTTGTGTCCCGATGAGACTCAGCATGGCTTTGTACAGGAACTGGTACTGCTCCTGTGAATCGACGACAGGTAAACAATTGTTATTGTTGTTTCAGTATCCCATGATGATTCTAGTAACACGTTAAAGGGGCAGTGCGTAAGATATGGCCAGAGCTTACTCGGTGAAAACAATCTTATTACGACTGATTAAGATGAACAACAACATATCGTCAGCGTATTGTTTGACAGACAACTTACAATGTCGCTGAAGATTCCTGGTCTCATGAGGTTCGTCAGCTTGGCCGCTTGGAAAACATCGACCGAACCTTCGGCTTCCAGTTGGCGAGTCAGAGACGTCAGAGCGCAGAACGTTCCTGCCGTGACTCCGCCCACACTGGAGAAAAAAAAGCCAAAATAATCAAAGCTATCCTGATTTTCACTGAAATCTGACCAGAAGGTTACTTAAATGTTGAGACTGTGAAGGTCTTACTCATCGTGGACCACAGTGGGGCCGTCCTTTGTGGCGCTCTCCTCCTTCACCAGGTTGAGGAGCTCAAAGGTGTTGCTGATGGGACTGTCTGGGTTCGGCCAGCGGGGGGCGCGGTAGTGTTTCACCTCCAGAACGTAGTCGTCCTGTCGAGATGAAGAAGAAAGAGATCGGATGTCTGTCATAAAAAGTCCCAGACATTGAGTTTTTAACCTTTTAGCTGTGACCAGCAGCTCTATATCTGGTCCACAAAAATCTCGCCACCCTTTCGCAGCCACAGTTTTTGCCCTAGGCTGAAAATTTGGCAAGGTGCATAATTTTCAACGTGAAGAGGGAAAACTAAAACATTTAATGGCAAGATCTCTTCCTCATTCTGTTCTGAATTCAGTGCTTAAATTCTCCATCTTTGTTGTCTGGCAACATGAAAAGTGTTTTTATGCACTTTTTGGTGAACTGACCCTTTTATATTTATGTGGTCTAAGTGAAGCTGTCATGTTCCAGGTTGAACTTACCTGTGTAGCTTCCAACACGTACTCCTGGACCACCAGCATGTCCTCGTTGGCCAGACAGATGAGATTCTCACTCCTCTGAGTGACGGTGAACGTCTCATAGCTGATTGGCTGTCCTTTACGAGGCCAGGCGTCACACAGCTCCGCCTCCTCCTCTGTCTAACAACACAGGAAGTCAGCAGACAGTTACATCACACTCTGATCCGACAGCATCACGCAGTTCAATGCATGTAATCTGATAACGATTTATCAGAGGCTTTATATGACTTTTTCACGTATACAGTCGCAGTCCCTAAGCAGTTCACAAGAATTAGGATATTTTGCCCAACTTTGATGTGCGATAAAAAACTTATTTTCCATAAGTAGTCCAATATTCATGTACTGCTGAACTAAGTACTTCATAGACTACTTGCATGTATAATAAGAAGTACTCTTACTCCACTTTTCGAGTAATCCTTGGTCAAAATCCTGACCAGATCACAAGAATAAGGATATTTCGGCCAACTTTGATGTGCAATAAAAAACTTGTTTTCCATAAATAGTCCAATGGATATATACCACTGAACTGTGTACTTTTCGAGTAATACTTTGTCAAAATCCTTAACAGAGAAAAAGAATATGGATAGTTCACCCAACTTTGATGTGGAATAAAAAACTTGTTTTCCATAAATAGTCCAATGTATATATACCACTGAACTAAATACTTCATAGACTACTTGCATGCATAATATGAAGTACCTTTACTGTGTACTTTTAGAGTAATCCTTTGTCAAAATCCTGACCAGATCACAAGAATAAGGATATTTCGCCCAACTTTGATGTGCAATAAAAAACTTATTTTCCATAAGTAGTCCAAGATTCATGTACTGCTGAACTAAGTACTTCCTAGACTACTTACATGCATAATATGAAGTACTCTTACTGTGTACTTTTAGAGGAATACTTTGGCAAAATCCTTAACAGAGAAAAAGAATAAGGATATTTCGGGCAACTTTGAGGTGGAATAAAAAACTTGTTCTCCATAAATAGTCCAATATATATATACTAATGAGCTAAGTACTTCATAGACTACTTGCATGC
Organism: Lagodon rhomboides; assembly: GCA_039737535.1. Taxonomy (NCBI): domain Eukaryota; kingdom Metazoa; phylum Chordata; class Actinopteri; order Spariformes; family Sparidae; genus Lagodon; species Lagodon rhomboides. The sequence continues at coordinate 31,100,142 of CM077793.1, read as the reverse complement.
ATAATATGAAGTACTTTTACTTTGTACTTTTAGAGTAATCCTTTGTCAAAGTCCTGACCAGATCACAAGAATAAGGAAATTTCGCCCAACTTTGATGTGCAATAAAAAGCTTAATTTCCATAAATAGTCCTGAACTAAGTACTTCATAGACTACTTGCAAGTAGTCTATGAAGTACTTAGTTCAGCAGTACATGAATCTTGGACTACTTATTGAAAATAAGTTTTTTATTGCACATCAAAATTGGCCGAAATATCCTTATTCTTGTGATCTGGTCAGGATTTTGACAAAGGATTACTCTGAAAGTACACAGTAAAAGTACTTCATATTATACATGCAAGTAGTCTATGAAGTACTTAGTTCAGCAGTACATGAATATTGGACTACTTATGGAAAACCTGTTAAAAACAAAAACATCCTCACCTCGCCTGACTGCGTCCCCAGCAGCGAGACAATGACCTGGGCGTTGTGGTCCCATAACATCCTCCAGAAGTCCTTTATGGTGCCAGGCAAAGGATTCTGGGTAATGATGAACTCACTGCTCTGCCTGTAGCCCTGCAGGAACACAACCATGGATTAGTATCTGATCTGTTTTGGCTTAACACATCCGGGATCTGTCTCCGTCATCAAACTGACTCTGGAGAAGATAATGAATTTGTTCTTACTGTGATGTACGATGCATTAATGTAGTCAGATGTCTCCTGCTCTGTCGTCGACAGGCGCACTCGCGATCTTTCAACTGCAAAGACAGAACAAAGACTTCAGAGTCATGCAGCAGCATCTTCTCTCAGCTTTAACGCAAGAAAACTGGAGCTGAAGAGGCGAATCAAACATCTTCTGAGCTGACGAACATGTTGGACGCACCAGGTATCATAGAGCAGTTTCTGTTCTTGCTGCGGTTGCAGTCCTGCAGAGCGGTCGAGTAGTCAGACTGCTTCACCCCAGAGTGACAAACCAGCTGTGGAGAAACATGGAACATCTGTTAGAGACTGAACGATTCTGTCGAGCTGCGAAGATGTTTTTGACCTGTAACAATCCTCCACTCAGCAGTTGTTCTTTGGCACTGTCGCAAGGTGCTTCTTCATGAGGGAGTGTTGGGTCTTAAATGAGAATAGTCTGGTCCTGCTCTCACTGTGAAGTGTCATGAGATGTGTGTTTGTTGTGATTTTGCCCATATAAACCCTAAAAATGACTGCGTTTAAAAATAAAAAAATTTTAAAAGGAAGTTCTGCATTTGTTCCAATGTTTTACATGTTTATTATTTATTTCAGTGATTAGATTTAGCGTCTTTAAAGGACCAGTGTGTAGGACTGAAGCTGACCCAACGGTAGAAATGGAGTATAATTCATTCATAATTATGTTTTCATTAGTGTTTCATCACCTGAAACTAAGAATCATTACCGTTAGAATCGTTACCTAAGAATGAGACTTTTATATCTACAGAGTCCATTTGGTTCCAATCTGCAACCTCAACCCTGAACCTTTTATTCAGATAATAATAATAATAATAATAATAATAATATTTTCACCTAATACTGTGAAGATTTTGAGGCTGTGAGTTTCTATGAACCTATACGTTCATGTCTCACTCTCAAGGTTTCCCTGACTTTTCACACGGATCTCTTTCTGTTTGCACAGAAAACACTGTAGCCGACATGGCAAATGAGCAAATTGTGTATAGAAAATGTTGTTATACAATTAAAAAAGTATTTCTAAATAACGCTATATTTGTATTTTTTGTTGCCGTCTTGTTGTTTTAACTTTATCTTAACTTCTCCTTTATCTGTTCTTACTTCTTTTTGGCTTCTGTTTTTACATTGAAGGGCTTTATGAGTAAAGGTATTATTATTATTATTATTATTATTATTATTAAGACATATATATATATATATTCCATAGCACATGTAACACAGAGAGTCATTCTGGTATTATACATATCTGAGATTTTGTCTAAATGAGTCGATAAACGTGAGCAGGAGTTGAGCGAACACAGTAAACAGTTTGACGAACTGCTCACCTTGAACTGTTTGTCCAGGCGCATCCTCCCAGCAGGCCCGGGGATCAGCAGCTCGTCCACGTACCTGTGCAGCTGAGCCGCCACCACCTCCGTCTCTCCGGACAAGATGGCTTCCACCAAGGCATCGTGGATGAAAACATACTGTTCCTGCAGAGAGGAGTTGAAGTGGAAGACGTTACATGTCACATAAAGACTGAATTTGAAGTGGAACACGATTTCTTTGCCTCCAGGTTTAAACTGGACTTGTTTTTAAAATTGAAATCATCATATTTTGTGTATACTACTGCTTTTAATGTTGAATCTTCTTAAAAAAATGTCAATCAAATAGTTATTAAGAGATATCAGTCTGGATTAAAAGTGACGGACCAACAGCGTCATAAATACGATAAGTTTTACACTGGCTGTGTTTTGACCTGCAAATGCTAACGGGTCAAACTACACACCGACGTGACAGAAAGTTGACCTCTGACCTCTGTCTGAACCAGGTAGTTCCTCTGTGTGCGGATGTGTTTGAGGAAGCCCGTGATGTTGACGGTGCTTTCGTCTCTGATCTGCTTCAGCATGCTGTCCAGGACGATGTACGTGCCCGTCCGGCCCACGCCGGCGCTGCACAGCAACGACAAAGAAAAAGAAAAATGGGATGAATCCAGTATTTACTGACCTGGTAAAGATAATGAAGTCTTTGATCAGATCTCACCTGCAGTGCACCACCACAGGCTCCTTCTCGTCCTTCCTGGATTTGGACGACTTGCGGACGAAGCTGAGCAGCGGCAGAGCGAACTCTGGGACGCCCATGTCGGGCCACTGGGTGTAATGGTACTGCATCACCGTCCGCTCGTTGCTCCGCCCCTTCTGGGAGCCCTGTGGACGGTGGACAAAACAGGAAGTGATGAAAAGAAAAGGTGTAGTTGTGTCGTAAACACCAAGAGTGCTGCTCCATGAAACAATATACAATCTGTAATCTTAATCTTTAATCTGTAAACAAATCTGAGCACAAAAATCTTTTTACTGAAAGAACAAAAAGGTAGATAACAACAATTCAAATGTGCTCGCTACGTCCTTTCAGTGATGGAGTCCATAGCAACCAGCATAGCAACAACAGAAAATGTTGCATTATTACTATTTCCCCGCCGAACCTGAATAAATCTTCGTGGTTAGATGCTACACATTCAGTTTGTTTGTGCATCAATGATGATGATGTAACAGCACTTGAACGCAGTTACTTCAGTCACTCTGAGATCTGATTGGCTGTCTGTCTGACCTTCTTGGCGCTGGTGTTCCTGACGGTGAAGGTCCTCTGGGTGTAGTAGGCGAGCGCTCTGCAGCTCTTCACCGTCACCAGGTAGCTGCCGTACTCCTCCTGCGCCTCCGTCGGCCAGTACTGATCACACTTCCTCTGCGGAGGCAGACGACCAATCAAATGTGAGGAAATAAAAACGATTCAGATGAAGTCTCTGTTTTTACTTTCAGGTTTAAGAAGGCAAAGTTAATTTCATCAGTTTATGGACCTTCTGTGGATCAAATAAAATAAAAAATGGTATTTTTGATTTACAGGATTTAGTGTGTTGTTTCAAATGAATAAAAAAGATAATTAAATCTGGAAGAATCTTAAATTCTAGACTGGAAAATACTCCAACAAAACTTCTTTATCTTTATTTAGAACTGTGAGAATAAACAAGGGAACAATAATCAGCTTGAATCAAGTGGTTTTCTGGTCACTCACTCTTCCTTTCTCCACCAGGTTGGTGATCATGACGATGACGCAGACGTTTTGCTCCCAGATCATCCTCCAGAAGTCCTCGGTGCTCGACCTCAGAGGACCCTGAGCGGCGATGTACGACCGCGACGCCTTGAAACCCTGACGGAACACACAGCGTCATCAGCTTTATAATCTCGAGAACACAGAACACAAATCCCTCTTTATTTCCACTGCGGCCTTCTGACAGTAAATCAGTGTTTTATTATTATTTTTCTGTTATTACAGACGAGACTACAGCTGCTTCCATTGCTGTGTAAATCCGAGGCAGCAATGTGGTGGCAAATGCTGAGATGGGCGGAGGTGTGGATGACGTGCACTGCTGCGCACCCACAGCCGGGAGTTTTAAAACCAGGAAACAGCTGATCACAGCAGTCAGTTCGTCACTTCATCCACGAAGATGAGCAGCTGGAAAGCTGGCGTCTCCTCGCTCTCTGTAGCTGTCTTGGTTGTCTGCTTGTTGTTGTAGCGGCGAGCTAATAGCGGTCGTTACTTTCAAATTAAAAGCCCCCCGCTAAGAACCCAGTTCTAAACTCCGATGGGGTGCAATGTAAAGCTCTTATTTTGAAGAAAAACTGCGAAAAATGTCCCATAAGTAATGAATGGGACGGGGTCAAAAAAGTCACAAAATCATCGAGGTTTTTCAAACATCTCCTGCTCTGGCAGACTTTGACCTAGAGACACCATTCAAACTTTAAAATGTAGGCACAAGTCTCATCTATTTGAGTTGTATTTGAACTTTCTTTCTACGATGTTTAGTTTTTGAACGGTGACCCTTAATTGATCGTGAGTGATTTCGAAAAAATTCAGAAAAATTCAGGATTTTCAATGAGTGTGTATTGCGGAATGTTCGCGCAGCACCAACTGGCAGAGTGGGGGAGCCTGAAAAAACTCTCCGAAAATGTTTCTTTAGATGACGATCCTAGCCACAGATTTCACACTACAACAGTGATATTTTCCAAGAACGTAGCCACACTTGTCTTCTGTCTGGCAACGTGTCCACTTTATCGGGAGGATGTACGGTTTTTGAATTATCTGCGTCTAACCGACACAAACTCCAGCAACTGCCCCATAAGCCCCAATGTTAAACGGGAAGAGGATTTTGGGAGAAAAGCAGAAACTGCCCTGCTTCTCTTCACGCCCAACTTCCTGCTTCACGTCACGTCACATGTTGACGCCTACCAGAGGAGGAAAAGTGGAGGCTGTTTGGAAAAGGAGGAATATTACACCTCCCTTTTAGACAGACAAGGAGGCACATTGCAGCCTTTACCTTGCTGCACATGTGCCACCTTTTCTATCTGAAAGGGGCTACTGAGATCTGATGGAAAATGTCAGAGTCCAGAAGACATTTCTGGAGCTTCACAGCAGAACAGTCTTCTCATAAACAACCGAAGGAGCTGGAGACGACTGAAAGAAACATCAAGTGGCTCCGTACAGCTCGTTATGTAGTTCTCCAAACTGATTTTAAAAGTCGTTATATAAACCCTTGGGCACACACACTTCAGCTGTGGTGCGAGATATTTTTAGCTTAGCAGCTACGGTATCCGGCTTAAAAAAGGGTGTAAATTCTTTGGACCTGTGGCTTCTGGACACTTGCAGACAGTATCATTGTGCTTTTTTCAGCACGGACGCAGGATTTTTGGTTGAACTGTTCCTTTCGCACCAAAATGAAGAACGGACTGACGCTCGCGTTTGACAGTCCTTCCAACTGTGACATACTATGCGACTAGAAAACAATGCTGGATTTAAAATGCTTCATTTTTTGGGGGTTAGCAAATGTTTCGCGAGAGAGAAAATGCATTCAGTGAACTCGTTCGAGCTCAAGGATTCACAATTCATTTTCGCGAGAGGTGCCGAATGTAAATATATAACTTTTGTTAGGAGAAAAAAACTCCACAGGGCACCTTTAAGGCCAGCGCAGGAGAGAAAGTCACATGTTCTCAGCAGAGGGCAGCATTCAATCACTCCCTTTAATAGTTTAATAACCTTCACATGACTGACAGCGTGAAGCTGCCTTCGCTCTGTGAGACGCAGACAAAAGTGTTCGCTCGAGAGATCCTCAACGCGCTTTTACCAACTCTGTAACCTGTACGCCGGCTCTCCACAGAGGCCGTGACTGTCGCGGGGTTTTTTTGTGTCATCGCTGCCTTTCACAAAACAACAAGACACTGGAAATGAGGTTTTAATGGCGCAGTGATAAGCATAATGGGGAGCCACGCAGGTCCCCTCTGACAACAGCTCGTCTGATGAAAAGGTTCAGAATTATGCAGAGAGACGTGCTGACTTTGGTTGAGGAAGACAGAGGGAGAAGTGAAGTGGCTCTGAGAAGAATAATACAAAAAAAGTAAGTTTTCGCTGCACGTTCGACTGATTCAGTACGCAGAGACGAAGGCCTCCGTTTGTACAGAGCGTGGAAATGAAAGTGAAACAGGGTCCTTACGTCCACGTAGTTTGCATTGATGTAGTCCCTCATCTTCCCGTCTTTGTCGGCCTGCGGCGACAGTCGCACCCGGCTGTGGTCATCTGAGATTTAAAGACAAAAAAAGAGCAGCATGTGAGCGGATCAGTATGGAGGGCACTTCGGTTTCATTTTACGTCGAGTGTAGGCTAAAGAGTCGTTCGACAGGAACAAGACGACAACAAGGTGTCAGTCGTCTCTCAGTGCTCTCTGACTGTTGGGGACTATGGATTCATCCACATTTTGTATTTGTGTCAGCAGGACGGTGTGTGTGGGATCGACCATAACTGCAAACTGATCAATCTATCTATCTTATATAAAGTTACATAAACCCCGGCTGTCGTTCCTGTTGTGTTGCGTTGTGTAACTCCGTGGCGGCTCAGTGTGGACTGAAGCGTAACTCACAGGCCAGGATGTTGCTGTATCTGTTTTTAGTCTTGTTGTCAGGATGGTTGGAGCTGTCGGTCGTCATCCCCATGTCCACCGTGCACGCCTGAACCTCCTGCACACGCACACGCACACACACACACACACACACACACACACACACAACATTAAGCTTAAATCCTTCAAAGACTTGAGGTGAGAAGTAACTACGTACTTCTGTACAGTTATTGGAGACGTTTTCCCTCCACTGATTTATCTTCATCCATTTATTATCCAGCTACTGTAACTGAGTCATTTGTAGATTTAGAGTTTCTATTCCAACCAACATAGAATATTACTCATAGAATATAACTTATAGAATATCCTACAGCAGGGCTGGGAGTCATTTTAAAGTTTTAGTAAATAGTGAATCATTTTTTCAATGTGATGTCCAAGTTTCAATACAAGAAACACAATCATTTTACTTTTAGGAATATGTGTTTTTCTACAGAACTCTTTTTGAAAACAGCCAACAAGAACAAAATAGACAAACTAACCTGCATAAAAATGAAGTCTAAAAAAAATGGGAAAATCATAATTCATCGACAGTTATAGTGTTTTTATCTGTTGGTAGGAAATGTTTTCCTTTGAATGTAAAATGTGGTTAACTGCATGGATATTTTGACTTTTTATATTCCTACTGAAACACTTTGAAACACTATTAAACACTATGTAACAGTGTGTAACAATACGTAATGTATGTAACAATATGTAACAATATATAATGTATGTAACAATATGTAACAATATATAATGTATGTAACAATATGTAACAATATATAATGTATGTAACAATATGTAACAATATATAATGTATGTAGCAGTATGTATCCAGCAGGGACTTTATCAATCAAATCAATGAAAACAAAAGACGCAGCGTGACGATGTTGTGAAGCAACGTTGGATCATCAGAGTTGCAAATTAACAATATTAAGCTTCTCCATTTTTCCTGCCCGTCCTCTCATGTCATCCGGCAGATTTAGGGCTGTTTTATTAATTACAGATGATTGTGCTGTGTTTTGTAAGCACGCATCCAAGGACATAAAGTCTTAGATCAAGTGAGGTTTGTCTCACAAAAACACTCATCACACTGCTGAACCGTGCAGCGCTGAGAAACTATAATCTGAGGTTCTGCCTGGATCTCAACTAAAATGCTTTCAGAAACATATTTCAGCGATCTGTTTCGCTGCAGCAGAGAAGGATCCTGAACCGGAAGTGGCCACCATGTTGTTTCTGTGCTGTGAACACGGAGGCTGGAAAGGCTTTTAACAAACTGTAAAAGGAGGCAGCGCTGATAAAATCTGAACCACCATCCTGTTTTTACAACAGCTGGCTGCCTTTCTGTTCAAGCCAAAACCGAGCGCCGCCCAGCTTGCAGTCCCTCTCCTGTCAGAGAGGTGTTTGTTATTTAAAAGTGCTGAATAAAGTTTCCGCACTTTCTGACGTGTCATCTGTTGTTTCCTCTGATGTTATAGCAACACGTGACCACATGAAACGTGCCGTTACCTCGAATAAAATTAGATTTTCCTGGTATGAACATTGTTGAAATCGTTTGGGATAATGTGATTTGGTCTACTCAGAAATAATTTTAAAACAATGGAGGTTAATATTTTAAACTTTTTACCGGGAGATTAGTTGTTTTTGGGACAAAGAAGCGAAGCCAGGTAGAGAAAGAACTTTTTTTTTTATGTCTTATACGCAAGGTGAGCAACTTCATTCGTAAAGAACGGGCTCCACTTTGGAGTCCAGCACCCATTTCAAGGTTTCTGTCTGGTGTCAGACAGCGATCATGCTTTTGTCACATCCACAGTTCCACACGAACACTTTGCATAACGAGACGAGACACAAACACGGCTACGAGTGCGGCGGCGGCGGCGTCCGCCGGTGAATAAAGACGTTGAGGGGGAGAGCGTCTTACCTCGTAACTCTCCTTCAGTGTCTAATGATGAGGGTGAGGAAGCAGCAGGCAGCAAGGACGTTTCCGTGACAACACAGTCAACCAAAGAGGTGCAAAAATACAAATTACAAGACAACACAGGAAACAACTCCACACTAATTCATCTCACAGTACAGCTCATGCTCCTGCAGACACACAAGGAAAGATCGACCCAAAGCAGAATGAGGCGCAGTTAAAGTTCAAATCCATCTTCAGAGGTTCCTCTGATTAACGGTCGGGCCGTGCCCTGCTGCATTCTGGGAATCTAACACCTTTTCTTCATTACATTTGGGAGTATTATATTATACTTTCACTACATTTAACTGACAATCATCGTGTTAAACAGCCTTGATCTGACTACTTAATCGGATCTCCGAGGGGAAATTGGTACGTTACAGTTGCTCCATCAAACTACTTCTGGCTCTTCATTATAGCTTTTTCCCCCCATTTTTTATATTTACCTGCTCCTTTCTTGCTCTCTGGTTAATCATAGTAAGGTTTTTTATTCTTTCCTATGAGTGACCAATAAACTGTACAACTCCTGTTTCTCTTTGCAGGAAGGACAACTGAAAACATTAACCCTTCATGCACGATGTCCACAACAGTGAACAGATATCTTAGTTTTATCTCTTTTCCATGTTAATATATGGAGTCATAAATTAAAAATGGCGGAGGGAAGATGAGATGGAATAACAGTTAAATCCTCTCAGAAAACCAGACAGGTAGAAAAATATTTGTCAACTAAATAAGGTGTCAGAAAAACATTTTTCTTGTACTTATTTTGCACTTTTTATTAAAAGCTACTATAAAAAGTCTTTAACAGGTTATGAAACTGTCTCAATTTAACACTGGTGCCTCTTTATGAACTACATATGCAGATGAGACCATCAGCTGTTTCTACTTCACACCTGCCGTCAGAGAATTTTATCTTTTACATTTCATTTTTTGGTTTTGATCCCTTTTTTCCTCCAAAAATAAACAAAATATTGAAGCTCGATGTAGAAGCTTAGAATTATGACATCATTTTCAATTCAGCAGGGTAATAAAACAACAATATTAAATTGCCTTTCGATTATTTTATTATTTTTTAAAATATAGGTTTGGTGCGTGAAATAATAGGAAAATCTGATTGGAAGTATTTCAAACATCATCAGAATCTTGTTTTTAACAGGTTTTCTGAAAATAAAAGGATGATCATACCCATGATGCACCTGTGTGTCCACAACGGCACATACGTTTAATAATAAATAAATAATTTGATGAATTTCAAGCATTTAAAAAAAAAAACCCAAACATGGTTGAATAATTCATGCATGAAGAGGTTAATATTAATATAATGTGCAACGTTACTTTTTTCACTTCTCGTATTCTTATGTTTCTGTATTTTTTAAAGGATTTATGAAGTTCTATGTCATCTCATCTTTTCTGACACACAAAAGTCTCCCTTCGTGTTTGAGTTCGTCTGCAGCCTCGTCGTCTTTGTGCTGATTTTTCCTTCAGTGGCACTTTGAGAATAAAACAAAGCGGAGCCTCGATTCACTAAGCGACTGATGTCACGTTGCCTTTGAGGTCTGAAGCCTGTCGGCAGTTTGTTCTGCTGCTCGTCGACAGGTAAAAGACACCTGAATCACTCCTGAATGAATGAAGGCTCCTCACAAAAAGACGAACCAGGACTGCAACATTCACCCTCCGACTGCGACTTTACTGTAAGTTATAATTACTATTACTGTTGTTATCATTCACAGTGAATCAGAGGATCTTAAATAATCACATAATGTTGCAGTCAGCATCCTCACAGCTCATCATGCAGCATGCAGACAACAACAGACACACACACACAAACACACACACAAACACACACAAACCACAGCTGAGATTTAAAGATATTCAGTATTTTAGTTCCGGCTGTCTTTGTACCTCAAACTCTCGCTGGAAGCCGCCAGTATCGTGAAGCTCGCCGACGTGTTTGACAAACTCCTTCACTGGAAAAGCTGTTTCTTTGTCTGGAAGTAAAAAAAGAAATAACAATGAACAGACAGGACGAAGAAGAAGAAGAAGAAGAAGAAGAAGAAGAAGAAGAAGAAGAAGAAGAGGTACTCTGGTCGAATGTGTGTATTTGTGTCTGAATATTGATGGATGTAATCCTCCTTTTTTCAATCAAATGCTTTTTTTGTAGCGTGAGGAAATATTTTTAAAGATGAGGTTAAATTTACAAAGTGAAGACATCAGAAATAGAGTATATTTCTATTTAAATGTTTAGAGAAAAGAGCGAGGACATATTTGGAAGAAGAGGCTGAATTTAGAAGGTAAAGATATTTGCAGACATTTAAGATATTGTAAAAATCACGGAACGTTTTTCAAAGTGATGGACAAATGCTATTATTTACACGCAACAGCTGGAAAGTTTCTGACCTTTGTGGGTCAGACATTTTGTTCACTTCTCACTTGTTCAAAGAGCCGCAGGCGTGTTTAGTCTTACAGTTTTTACTTCAAGGTTAATACGAGAGAAAGAATTACTCCTTCGGATGCTTCCTTTTCTTTCCTCATCAGAAGGTTTTTTTGTGGAATTTTTCTTCCCCTGAAATCGGTTTAGGATACAAAGTGTTGAACATTTAAGATTGTGAAGCGCCTCGGAGAAAATTTGTGATTTTGGGCTATAAAAAAAAAATCCTACTAGCTTGTGTTGATGATTATTTCTTTATGGGTTCAGCTCCTCTGTTTCCTCGTCTCTCTGAAGAAGCCTAATTACAGCTTCATCCTAACGAAGAAATTATGTTCAAAAGGGCATATTTGCAGATTTTCTGCAGATTAATCTCACATTTGTACATTAAAAAATCTGTCTAACATCATGAATGTAGCCCGCTGCAGCATCTCCTCAGTGAAGCCTCGGGTCAATCTCTCCACATCAAAACCTTAAACAATTTCTGCAGCAAAACATTTGCAGCTTCCATTACCTTTAGCTGTTATTGATTTACGTCTGTGTGGATGTGAATGACACAGAACAATAATAATCACCGCCCACCTCCGTCACCATTGAAGTGGAGACTTTAGACAGAAGACTGAATCTCCTTCAACACGAGTTCAGTCTTGATCTTATATTGTGTCGTGTGTGTGTGTGTGTGTTACCAGATATTAACGCCGTGGTGGACGGCGCAGCGATGACTCTGGGCGACGAGCTGTCGTCGATGTAGAAGTGAGCCGTCTGGAAACAGGTTCTGAGGACAAAACAGAGAGCGAGAGAGAAAATCAGAATATATTTTCATTAAAAAAAAATCATCTCTGAACACGAAAAGGTTTGTTTGTAATTTCCAGGCTTCATCACATTTCTGAAATGTCCATAAATGTTGGATATAATGTCTAAGTGGGTAAAGACAAGTATTAGAACAAGTAGAACAGTCTGGTAAGTTCAGAAAACGACATCACTTGACTGAAATTCAGCCTTTAAAACCAGGAGAAGACAACACAGCCACATTAACCATATATATCACGTATATATCGCCCAGTCAGAGGAGAAATAAAAGGAAATAAATGATCTATATTTTGGGAAAACAGATAAACACCAACCATTATGAGCACATACTGAAAAAAAAACAACAAATATGTAATGTAAGTAATTTAAAATATATTACGTAGAAAAGTCTGAAATATTAAACAGAAAATACTAATTCTATTAAAAAAAGAGGGTTTTGTTTTTCTGCTTCAGCCTGGACCGAGTCACAGATTCAGATTCACTGAGGCAGGAGATGCTTTTGTTTTCACGTGACTCTGCGTTTGGCCCAGATTTGGGAGAATACACGGTAATCTTCCCAAGAACACAGGAAAAAAGATGTTCCGTTAATCCTTGACAAGTTTTTAAACGGATGAGATCGCCTCTGACGAACCTGCGTTGTCTCGGCCAGAAATGGGCATCAGGGATTATCACCGCCAGAAAATAAATAAATAAAAAACTGTAAAAGGGTTGAGCTCAGAGATTATAGACGACGTGTTGTGGAGGAAACTGTTATTCTCTCAGTGAGTCTGATGACTCAGAGCTTCATCTTAAACGTGTTAATTTACATAAAATTTCACTGCGTTTCTTTTTTTACATTTTTGTCAAACACGAGAAAAAGAAGAAGAGCTTCAAATTTCTGTTCTGATCATTTATGTGAAGAGCAACGCCAGAACTGGTTTAGAAGACGAGGATGAATCAATAAAATGTAGAAAATCTATATTATTTAGAAAAGGAAGATAACGTTTGTATGTGTGAATGTGTGTTTCAGCAATAAAGCCAAAAACATGACAGTCAAAAACATAAAAATTATACGGAGGAGCTACCGGCTCATCTGCTTCTTCTTCACATCCACAGGTTACTCTGAGAGCGTTTTATAAACGACAGACGGGTCATTGTTTTTAGCCGTATATCACTGTATTCTATCTGTAATGTGTGACTTTGTTCAAACAGCGCTTCGATTAATGTTTAAATTTCCTCACGGCGACACAAAGATCGTCTTCTGACAGATGGTGTTTGATGTTTTCAGACACGTCGTCTTAGATTATCGGTCAAAAGATGTAGCTCTGATTCTGCTGCTGTTCATTGGCCAACTTAGTGTTTTACTTGTTTATCAGCTGAGACTGAAACTGCTTAATCTGATTATTGATGCAGGATGTAAGAAGCTCATCTGAATCGCTTCAAACTAAAACGGGAAAACAGCTGCTGCTCGTTAAAAAACACACCCGGTCAAATATTTTCACACACATCCACCATCTTTATCCTCTCGATGAAGTTCGTCTGCGTAATAATTCAAATTAGTGACATGTCTTGAAGTTGTTAAATCTAAACCCTTAACATCTCCGTCTTTTATTATTAATATAGAAGGATTTCTCCAGTATAGAAGAACTGATCGGACGCCTTCAGAAGCGATTCAGCTACATGCTAATTTGCTGTTCATCTCTCAGCTTGTCGTAAACTTGTAAAGTCGACTGAAATCCCCCGAACTGCTTGACCTCAAATGCACAGCAGCAGTGTCCAAATGAGCACCGTGTTGTCAGGAGCGAGTGAAAAAGGACACAACACCAGCAGGATTAGCGCAGTTTGGCCTCCCGCCGCTCGCCCTACAAGACGCTGACACGATTCCTTCTGTCCGACATAATCAGGCGGATGTCCTTTTCTATCCCCCGACCCTCTCTGGACGCTCGCGGCTGAGTGGACGCTCGCAGCGCCGCAGCCAAGGTACATCCTTCACAGAGGATTAATCCCCCTGTTCCTCAGATTATTACCAGCTTAGCGGTGCTCAATCTTGGAGATACAACAACAAGCGGAGCGCAAAACAAGAATAACATGTCGAGTCTCCAGCGCCGCAGAAACAGCCTGTGAAAAATACGACTCAAAGTGTTTACACTGAATCTGACAGCGTGTCCTTGATTGGATTTCCGAAGTTGGTTATTTCACGGTCGGAGTGGCCGGCAGGGTTTTTCTTACTGGATAGTCAAAGATGTTTTCAGAAAAGGAGAAAAGAAACTTTGGGGTTTTTGCCCTTTCTCGATTGCTCTATTCTCACCCCGGAACCTCGACCCAGCCTGAACCGGTCCGGTTGACTTCCTGTTGTTGTTATGTGCGGTGTCCCTGAGTGCTTTGAAAGCCGCATTTAAATAAAATGCATTATTATCATTTTTTACATACAATACGGAAAAAAAACAACTTCTATATAAAAATAAATAAATAAATAAAAAAAAACTCAACACACTTTTGTTTGCTCCAAATCCAATATTTCATACGTGTCAGTAAAAAAAAAAAAAAAAAAGGAAAAAACAGCATCTCTCAAGGTCAAGAAACCAAAAAATACTGCCGTCAAAAGCGAGGCTTCATTCAGTCCGCCAGCAGCCGCGACAACAGCACAACACAAGAGGGATTGTTTATGAAGGGGCTGCTGGTGAGCACACACACACACACACACACACACACACACACACACACACAGAACACACACACACACACACACACACACAACACACACACACACACACACACACACACACACACACACACGACACAATGGAAGATCAAGATTGAACTCGTGTTGAAGGAGATTCAGTCTCCACTTCACTCGCCCTCCACAGATTATGAGATATATGATGGGGTTGAAGGGCAGCTGACGGAGGTGGGCGGTGATTATTATTGTTCTGTGTGAGACATAAATCAATAACAGCTAAAGGTAATGGAAGCTGCAGATGTTCTGCAGCAGAAACTGTTGAAGGTTTTGATGTGGAGCGATTGACCCGAGGCTTCAGTGAGGAGGTGCTGCAGCGGGCGACATTCATGATGTTAGACGGATTTTTTTAAATACAAATGTGAGATTAATCTGCAGAAAAGTCTCGACACTGCGATGGTGAAAGTGTTGGGATGCAAATCTGCCCGATCGAACATAATTTTGTCGGTTAGGATGAAGCTGGAATGTGACAAAGAAACACAGACGTGGTTGTGGCTGCAGAGGAGCTGTGCACGTCCCCGAGAACAACATGTCTTGTTGTGGTCATTAAGTCGAGAAAGAGGACGAAATCAATCAAACAAACAAACCAATCCTTCAAAAATCTGTACAAGTATAAAGGAAAAGTAATCCCAGTATCGTCCTTGAACTACACCTGTACTCGTCTATCTATACAGTATGTGCAGCGTGGAGAAAGTTACAGTTCACGAAGCATCTGTAGATATTTTGTTTACACACGAATCCGAGGCTTCTTTCACCAGATATTGATCCTCCCCCCTCCTCTAAATCCTGCTGCTCTGCTTTCAGACTTCTGTTGTTCTGCTTTTCTTCAACAAAGGGGATAAAAGGTGGCTTCCATATATTTTTAAAGAAAGAGTTCAGTCAAACATGAACATCCTGGAGCCTCACAGTAAAACAGAGCTGCAGCATTGTCCTGAACAACGGAAGTAGCCGGGGACTCGTTTTAAAACAGAGAAAAACAACCAAGAAGTATATAAAATGACTCCATCCAGCTCGCACCACCCCAAAACCCCCAATCGATTTGAAGAGATGTTATTTACACCCTCAACACGAGGCCTTTCATCTTAATTATGTCTGTAAATACGATTTTTTTCAACTCAATTTGGGATCTCGGGGGCTTCTGGAGTCTTGGATAACGTCAGATGAGCTGCATTTTATAATTTTGTCTGTTGTTTTGTAACAATTTCAAATCAGGTTCCTTCAGTTCCACTTCAGCTACGTCAGTTGTTTGGGGGAAATGCAGCGATGCTGTTTTGCTGTGAAGTTCCAGAAATGTTTTGTGGACTACAAACTTTATAGTCTGACTTTCATCAGGATGGAGGTGAGAAGATGATGACTGAATTTTGACTTTTTGGGTTCACTGTTCTCTTAAGTCACTCGCTGGAATTGAACCAGCGTTGTTGATGGTCACGGTCACATTAACCTCAATCGAATGAATTTTTAAATAAAAAACAGAAGACAAGTTGAGCAAGAGTTGTATGAATTTTAAAGGCACTCTGATTAGGGCTGGGGCGACGCGTCGACGTCATCGATTACGTTGACGCAAAAAATACGTCGACGCAAAAACTGTGCGTCGATGCGTCATTTGAAAACAAAAAATGGCGGAAGCGAGCAGCAGCAACACGAGTAAGTCAGTTGACTCTGATCAATGTAAAAAACGAACTCGTAATTCAAAGGTATGGGACTATTTTTCCGTAAAAGGAAGCCATTCTGTTGTTTGTCAGCTGTGTAAAATGGAGATGGCTTATCATAAAAGCACAACGGCGACGCACCAGCACCTCAAAAGACAGCATCCAGGCGCAGCTTGTGTGGATGACAAAACGCCTTAAGTTTTCAACTTTTCAATTCTTTTCTTGTTTGTTTTG
Source organism: Lagodon rhomboides (assembly GCA_039737535.1). Taxonomy (NCBI): domain Eukaryota; kingdom Metazoa; phylum Chordata; class Actinopteri; order Spariformes; family Sparidae; genus Lagodon; species Lagodon rhomboides. Next base: position 31,083,702 of record CM077793.1, on the reverse strand, counting down.
TTGTACCGTATTATATTATGCAAGGATTCGTCACATTTTATTACCATATTGTAACATGAACCGTTAGATTAATCGATGCATCGAAAAATAATCGCTAGATTAATCGATTACAAAAATAATCGTTTTGCCCAGCCCTAACTCTTATCCCCCTCCACCACACCTCCACCTCCTCCTCCTTATGTGGTAATGTTGATTTAATGCTCATGTGTGTGTGTTTCAGCTGGATTTGATTCTCTCAGCAGAATGATAAATATATATAATTGTCTCTGACTAAAGAGTCAAAGAGCTCAAAGATCTCACTGTGTAATAATGAGATGCTCTGTGTCTGCTGGATGTCCAAACAGGAAACTGCCATTGTGTAAAAACAGGAGAGTTTTATACGAGGATAATATGTCAGGGCTGAGTTTCAGTCAGCCTGTTGTGATCCTCTACTGCCCTCTAGTGTCCAAAACAATCAAATAAATGCAGCTTTAGATGCACCAGCAGCACTGACCTCCAGTAGACGAGGATGCTGATGAGGACGATGAGTCCGAAGACAGTGAGGGTAGAGATGACAGCCAGGGGAACCACAGCCTTCCTCTCTCGTTCCCTGATCGAACCAACTCTCGACTCGTGGCTGCTGTTACTGGCATCTGATGGGAGAGAACAGAAGAGGACGACATTAAAGATGCTGCAGAGGAAGACGTCTCTGGAGTCTAGAGTCTACTGACGAGTTTAATTCTCTCTCGATCAGAGACCTAGTGAGACTTTCTGCATGACCTTTCAGTGAAGTACAAGAGCTTCCTATGAATAAATAAAAGCACCATGTGTAGACACTTTAAGATGAGTTCAGAAAATGATAAACATTCACACTATCAGGCCACGTTGCTAATACTTGACCCTGCTCATGGGTTTTTTTCCGCCTCAAAAATGTAGATACACGTGACAACCAAACACCGAAACGTATGCAGCGCTGCACGCCGACCTAAAGCGACTCAGGTTTAATTCAACCACTGAGCTCATTCCTGCCTCCAGAGCGGCTTCACCTCCTTGAACTGTCTGAGGAACTGAAACTCCAGCATTCTCAGATGTTTAATAACTCCTTCAGAAAGAAACATGAAACCTATTCACAGGCCAAACACGACGTACCGCGATTCATATTCATCCACCTACGGCACAAACACTACACATAAACACATTCGAACCACCGGCGCAACCACTTGAAAGAAACACAGAAACACACAGAGGCTCATAATCGAAAGTCCATCGAAGATCAAACGACGACACATTCATCAAACCGGAGCCAATCAAGCAGCGAAGCTTCGACTTTGAATTACGGGAAAAGAAAACCTGACGACTGAACCCGACCTTGCTGAGCCACTGAATCCTTCCTTTATCATCCGATAAACACGCGTATGAATGAAGGTTAGGCAACAGTTTCTTAGTTTAGGTTGGTTTATTTATGTGGACCTAACATGACCCAGAATATGGACAGAACAAAGGTCCAAATCTAATGTATTTACTTGTGACGTGTGACATTTGATTACTTCTGTAGCCTACAGTACTACTACTACATGATCAACCCAGTCACCAGGATAAGATGTTAGCAGTTCTGCATGTTATAGGCTTGACATCATTATTGACATGTCTCCAAAACGTACCGTATCACTTTCACAATACATGTTTAAAACTTGACTTTCATGTCGGAGGTGGCGTTAGAGGTGACACGACTGCGAAGCCAGTGACCACAGTGTGAGTCTGTGTTCTAGCCTTTGTAAGTGTGAAACCAATGGATATTTAAGGAAACTTCGGGACAAATTCCAGCCATGTCTGTGGCGACAAATATTTAAATTTTTTTTGAATGGACTCAGCCGTATTTGTGGTAACAAAACTGGGTGTTTTTAACGTGACCTTGGGGGTTTTAGTGGCTAAACCTAACCAGAGAGTAAGCAAAGAAACTTAACTTATCTGTGGTTTTGCAGAAATGTACTAGTTATTCTGCCGATTGTGTTCACATGATTCAAGTAACGTTTTGAATAAAAGTAATCTTTTGCACATTCATGAGCTCTTTTCCATTTTTCAGTAAGCTTTTGAAAACTTCAACGTCATGGCCATAATGCAATTAATTGTGGGTAATTAAATCAATTAAATCTGCACACCAGGTCCGCGAGTCTGCAAGGAAAAAAGCTCCAAATCTTGCACACAGATCATAGTTGATTCTTGATCTGTCAAACCAGTAAATGATCTAAAGTAGATTCTAGAAATGTCTCGAAAGGAATTTGATGTTTTTAAAATCTCATGGGACAGGACAGATTTGGATTTTATTTTGCAAAAGCTTATCTGAAGGGCCAGTAAATACTGTCATAATGTTATGGATGAAAGAAAAAGGTGTCTGAATTTAAAGAAAAAAGTGAGAAGCTATTCAGTGAAAACTACAACTGGATCATTTGAGGTAGATTAGGTTCCTAAGTCTGGCAAGCCAAATGCTTGACCCATTTGTGGTCAGATTTCTGCGGTTGAAGGACGAACTTACTATTTGGGATGAAGCTGAAAACTTAAATGAGGCATTCCCTCAAACTATCTAGCAAAGGAGGCAGGTCAAGAGAGAGAGAGAGAGGTGAAACTGAACCACCTACCCAAAACCCACCACAACAAAAGGAAGGCCAACACTCAGAGTTTGTCCGATTAGCCTCCAGCGATAGGCATTCACGCAGCACTTTGATTACTTAACCACTTCAAATAAGCTCACTGGGTTTCCTGCCTCTCTCTACACTGTATTGTCATCTTTGTGTATTTGTACAAGCAAATGTTGAGGTTGTGACTCCTGATGAGCCTGTAGGACCTTCGTAGCTCATCCCAAAAACATATAAAATGGTCTGAGCCTTGAATACGACCAACTCAGAAAAAGTATATTAAAGAAGTATACAGAGGATCTAAAATTTGCTACGGAATGATCGTGACAATGAAAAATACAAAACATTAAATGTGATTATTCGAGGTCAGCGCACAAAAACCGCCTATCAATAGGTAAACCTTGACTGGGAGGCTGTTTGTCAGAACTTACCTCTTCGGCACAATCTGACTCAGTTCAGCCGTGAATGGCTGGGTCTGCCCTGCTGACTAGTTCATAGAGAGCCTGTTGTGCGCTTTCTACTCTGTGCACCCTCAGAGGAGAACCCATTCATTCACACATCCAACCAAACAGATCTTTGTCTGCCTCTCAAAAAACTCTGCACACGCTGGGGATGATAATGGGCGAGGAAAAGAAATAAAAAGGCCGGGACAGAAGATGGAAAAGGTTATTCGTTTTTCGATGTTAAGACTGAAGACACAAAGTGACTCAAAGAAGATCTGGTTAGAATTAAGGACAAGGAAAAAAAATTCTACTTAGAGTTCCCACTGAAAAGATTTTAAATCAAACGATGGAAGTTATTAACTCAAGGATGAAGATGGATTTCTGATAGTGCACATCTGGCTGTCAGAAAGTCACAAGCGCAGATGTGGAAATACACCGTTAGGAAAGGTAGGATCGTATTTTAAAGAACCACATCAGGGTTTTCGGCCAAAATAATACCATCAGCTCGTGGACTGATTTCTGACCTTTCAAGCAGCCATTGGTTTGTTTCTGAAAGAAGTCTTGTTAATTTAATTCATATAACCCAAAACCACGTATCAGAAAATATATAACATCATCACTCCCTTTATTTTATTTTATTTGTTTAAGTTCAGTCCCTGTCACGTTGTCATGTTGTAGGGTTGCACACATTTTCAAAAATAATCTGCTTATTGTGCAGCATTCAGCATAACCATAGGTACTTACATGACTTGTTGTTAATGAGCAACAATTTAAACCCCTAATTATATTTATCAGTTACATAAATTGTTCTATTTAATGAGGATTGTAGACCGATGTATGTTTTGAGCCTGTATACGGTGCAGTGTAGTCACAGACAGACAGCTATAGGGTGTGATGGTGTTTGAACCAGTTGAAGCTTTGGAGAGCTTTGCTGCACTCTGGTGGCCGTTACAGGAAACTGTAATCTGGGAAGAGAAAACCTCTACGTTTGACATTAAAAGGAGGATTTGGGACATGATTCTATGTACGAAAAGGATTTCAGGCACTATGGATCGCTGTCAGGATCATTGCTCACTTCTGTTTTACAATCTCATTATATCTGTACTTTTGTAAAATCAAAATCTGTACATTTATATCTTTTTTTGCTAATTATCTTGTGTGGCCACAACAGTGGAGGGGAGGTCATGACGCTCAGGTAACACTCGGATCCACATTCTTCATTAAATAATGAAGTCTATGCTGAATTATTAGCTAAAGATTAATGGAGAGAGGGTGGAATTAGATATGTTCACACTTCTTCCCACTCATTTTTCAATGACTGTTTTCTTATGCACTATCATTTTGTTGGTTTCCTTGTTTATGGTATTTAAACTGTAATTTTGTTGTTCTGCTCTGTACACTTTTTTCCGCCACAAGGGAGTTTATCCTCACTTGAATTGGGGGTCAAAGGTCAGAGGATGGCGATTGTAAATCCCACTGAGGCAATGTGGTTGTGATTTTGGGCTATCTAAATTAAATTGACTTAACTTTTCTATAACTAAGAAATAAAAGCATTTTGCTTTAGTTGTTATCAGGAGATCTTGACTTAATTACTTAGTGAACTAAATAAAAAAGTTAGATTTATAGATTCTTGAATTCCTTATCAATGGCCGATATTGGTCTATCAGAGATATATTGGTACCGGTGTACATGTTGTTTTTGGTTTTAGAGTTTTCTGTTTCAGTTCACTGATCATTCCAGACAATAAAGGTTATTAAACTGCCTCCATTACATATCGTTTGGTGGTGACTATACCTTGTTATTACCAATGGAGGGTCATACGGATTATAATGTATTAATTCGGTTCAGATAGACTGAAAACCTTCCCAGGTTGTTCCTCCCAGACTCTAAAAATGCATGCTGGGTTTGGTTCCAGCCCTTCACAACAACCCTAAAGAGAACAAGTGGTTTAGAACATGGGCGGGTGACCGATATTAAAAATGTAAGTTTCAAATGATGATGAAGTGATGGCGCGTTTTAACGAAGTTACTGGATCCTGTTGGGTGACGTTGTACCTTGCATGCATGATTTTCCCGTATAAAGATGACAAAAAAAAAAAATGAAATGTAGTTTTGTTGTTGAGAGATGGTGGATTAGTCATCGTTATGGTGTCCAGAACTCTTCCCGATCCCTTGGCATTTTGCAGGTGTAATGCAGATTTTTTTGCCCCTCGGACGGCTTTTTTACCTGCGACTGGTTCCTCTTCCTCCGACTCTCTTTCAGTGCGCTCGGGGATACTGAAGTCAGAGGACGTCTCGTTGTCGTACAGGCCTTCACCTTGCCCTGAGCCGCTCTCCTCCTCCCCGCCCAGCAACAAGGGTGAGGCCGAAGTTACCGCAGGAAAGGTCGGCGTCGCTGTGTCTCCTACCTCCGAGGTGACGGCACTACCACTCTCGCTTTCAAAATAAAATGCCGAGGAGTGTTCGTCCACATCGTCAGGGGTTTGGCCGGACTCAGAGGTCGTAGACGGGGGGCTGGTGTTAGTGATTTTGGTTGAATAAGGGAACGCGTTCTCTCCGGAGGCCGAGGTTTGAACCCTGTCCCACTCCTGATCTACGCCTTCCTGGGAGTCAGGGAACAGAGCCGAGCCAGAGGCACTGCTGCTAGTGTCTAACGCCTGTCCCTCTGGGGTGGGAGTGAAGGGGGAGGCTGAGGGTGAGGAAGGGAGGGCAGAGGTTTGTAGGGCGGAGTTCCCATCTGATGCTGAGAACCAGGGATTCCTGACGCCAGATGCTGTGGCTGCAACAGAAATGGGTAGGTCACTATAGGTGACGTGGAGAAGGTGGGAGTGTGAAGAGGATGATGAGGGAGAAACAGCGCTATGGTCTAAAGACAGACCATCAGAACCCGCTACAGACAGAGAGCGCAGACGGCTGTCAATACCAACACCAGAGACTGAAGGGAAGCCAACGCTAGAGTACAGCTCTAAGCTAGCAGAGTCCCAGGCTGAGGACGGTAGGGGTACATGAGGAGAGGCATGCAACCAGGACGTGGACACGGACGGCTCCAGAGAACAGCCGCACATGGGGTCCACGTCACTAGCTAACGGAAACCCATCACCGCTGACCTCGGGGAGAAAAGACTCTAACTTGCTCCCCGTGGCATACCTTGAGTCCTCAAACCCACCTGAGAAAGACCGGGATAAGCCCGGAGTTGTGCCGGAAAGGGTGAAGTCACTAGAGAGGATGACTGACGGCTGGAGGGTGGGGCTGAGAGACAGAGAGACCGTTGAGAGTGACGGATCCCAGGAGGATTCGGACGGCTCGGCGGCGACAGTGGTGCCAGACGGATCCGGCACCGTTTGGAGAGGAGGGGTATCGCTAAACAGTGAGGGGTCGCCCGAGGAGACCGACGAAGATGAAGACCCAGACAACAAATCACCATTGCTATCATTATCATTGAACCCGACACTGGGGGAGACAGGGTTAGTCTCCCAACCAGACAGAGGGAGTGAGGGGTGAGGGAGGTGAGGCAGGGTGGAGGCAGGGAGCGTGAGGGTTGGAGGAGAAGCTGGGTCTTTGCTAGACAGTGGCGCAGTAGCGGCATGCTGGGAGTCCGATGCGGAGGCAGACAACACGGGCCAAGACGAGGAGGGAGGGTCATGCAGGCAGGTGGAGGGGGCGGCGCCGGGCTCCGCGGTGTCACACAGAGGGGAGGAAGAGGAGGAGGAAGAGGAGGGGAGGACAAAGGGGCTCTCACCGTTGGACAGCGGCTGTGTGGTCTGCAAGAGAACGCCACGCAACCGAACAGAGGCCGTGGTAGAAGAAAAATTGGGCATGCTGGGACTTGTGGGCCTACGTGGAGCAGCTGCACTTGATGATGAAGGTGTGGAGGTCGAACTTTCAGCCTGGATCCCTGGAAGACCTCCTGCGGACACACCTACATCGGTAGTGGTGTCTTCAGTCATGGGGCGCGTCAGGCCTCGGTCTGTTTTGGCCCGGATGAACGGTGACGATGTCTTTGTGCTACTCATGACGCTGATACGAGACCTCGATGCGGTCGTGGTGGTGCTGAATGAAGAAATGCTTTTACCACCTTTTGTCTTTGCACTGGTGAATGTAGCAGAGGTTGGACTGACACCACCTTTTGCTTTTTCAGAGGATTCCTTTGGACTGACGCCTCTGAGTACACCATCTGTCTTTGGAATGGAGTGTAAAGGTGTGCTGGTGGTGGTGGAAGTGAAGGCTCCCTTGCTTGTGGTTGTTGTTGTTGTGAAATAAAAAGGAGCATTGCCACTAAAGTCAGCACTTCCTCTGGTTTCTGGTGACAGGGCGACCTCTGGTGGATGTGTGGAGGTACTATGAGGTGCTTTCTCTTTGGAATGACCGTGAGCTTGACCAGAGTGGGTGGATCTGGCCGAGAGAACCGGATCTGTGGTAGTTTGCCTCTGCACAGATTCTGTTGTTGTGCTTCTGATGCCAGGTAGAGGTAAAACAGGTAATCCAGAAGTCGTGGTCCTTGGTGAGGTTGTAGGAATCCAGGCCTGATCGTAATCCTCTGTTGGGACTGGTTCATTCCAAGGTGGACTGGGGTCATAGTCGTCCTGTTGGGGAGAGAAATGATGGTAGAGAGAGATCAATAACACTGATAGGTTGAAATCAGTCTTGTGCTGTTGGGAAGGCTGCTTGCAATGACACCAAATAAAAATAAACCAAAATTCCCCTCGAATGCGTCAAACTAAAGTAACAAGCCTGTTTTGAAGATGTAAGGACAAAGTTCAGAAATGTACAGATACCTGAAAAACGTATTTAAGTACAGTAGTGAAGTGTTTGTACGTTACTTCCCACCCGAATGACCCGACAGAACCTCCTTCTGACTGAGACTTTTCTTGCTCTTACTGCACTAAAGCGACGTTTCAATATCTGATGCTAGCGGGGTAACTACAGTGTCAAACTTTGAGGCATACGGCCACTGACCAGGCTGCTGAATTTTAAGTATTGTGAGTGAGAAAAGGCTACAGGAGTCAACAATTAAACAACGTCATGACATGCTGGAAGTATCGTAGGTTTCCTTACCTCGATGTTAAATTCATCTAAATCTGGATCCAGTGCATTTTCTGGAGAGAAAAAAGCATTGGTTACATTAGTTACGCAAAACAAGAACTAAAGAAACTATTATAGAACTCAATATTCATTTAACTTCTGATTACTTTGATCTTTACATTTTCTCTGAGTTGTATTTATGTTGCTGTTAATTTCCTGAAAAACTAATGCCAAAAAGCAGAAACATGACAAAGGGTAAAACAACTTGAAAACAGTTTCATGAGAACATCACAGAGAGGAAAAGGCAAACCGACGCTGTGTTTCTGGATGTTAAAAGTAAAAAAGTGTAACACTTTGATCAGTTTTGTTCTATTAAACCTTAAAAACTTGATAATGAAATCTGAATGTGTGTGAAATGAAAAATGGAAGAGAGGAAAAGGTTGAACACACCACCTCAAGCGGCATGTTGGCTTCATGATACTGACAAACACTTGCATGCAACACATCAGACACATTTGGACGTTCATGCATGGATTCCCCCAGAAGACACAAGCAAACACAGAAAACCCCTGAACAAAAAGCATTTGCAATTAATCATTTTTTTCTGTTTCATCCGTCTTGAAAAACCAGACGAGCCAAGAAGATTAATTTGAACCGACAACTCTCAGCTGCTTTCCTCTGATTGTCTGAACGTTTTGGTGTTTCGAACTCCATCCGTCTGTCAGCTGAGAGGGATAAAACAAACTCACTTTGCAAATTGCAAATGCCACAAATGTTGACCGAGCTCAGACGCACAGCACACAGCGGGCATGTCAGGGGGGCAGGTGGTGGTGGTGGTGTGTCTTACCTGTCTGAGGCTAAGTCACACATCATGGAGACCAGATCAAACTGGTTTGTGAAGCATGAGGTGAGGTTTTACAAGTTTAATGAACTGGGTTTGAGGGAGATGACTCGGGGTTTGACGCAAAAGGGGTGCAAGTGGCTAAAAACGAACTTTAATTAACAACGGAAGTTAATGACGATCTTGAACGGAATCAAAAATGACAGGAAAGACATTTAATTTGGAGCTTAAATTATTAGGTGATTAATAAACAGCTTCAAAACTGCAAAGATTTGCATGTTTTTCTTTAAGTCAGATAAACAGAACAGGACTAATCTGATAAACGGATCTGATTGGGGCAAAAGTCATACATAACATAACATTGTTATTGTAAAACGGAACAACACTTGCACAATTCGTATGCTCAGCTGAGATGGGAACATAAAAACATTAAAAATAAAAAGATCTGTCAGTAAACCATCACCCATTCATGCAAGCTGACACTGAAACAGGATGCAGGGGATGTTTTTCTTTGTAACAAGACACATTAGTTTATTTAATATAAAGTTCAGTTGAAATACAAAGTTACTACGATTATCATTCCAATCCACGTTACACAAAATGCTTCTGCACACATGCAAACATTTCTCTTACTGTGACAGGCAGAAGGACAGACGCCACACAATGAAAACAAAACAAAGATGGCGACTTTGTCTTTTCCACGTGACACGGAGGGACACAATAATGACCCCTTGACCCCCAAACACCAAGCATGTTCGTTCATCTTAGAAATATATAGAGAGAGCAAGTTTGAAAAGTACACAGAGAAACTTCTGAAACAGTTTAAAACAGAAAAAGATTGTGTGTGTGAGAGGGTGTGTGTGATTAAATCCTCACAAAACACAAAATATAAACCCCGGAGTGGAAAACAGGGAGGATGAAGAGTGAGATACAGAGGAAGAAAAACAAAAAGAAATGTCTGTTGTCTCATTCAGAGTTCAGAGGGAGGATGAGCGGGAGGATGAAAGTGCTTCTAAAGGAGCAGAAATGTGGCTGGTGATTAAAAAATACGACCATAAAAACCTATTTTTCAGATTTTTCGATATTAGCCGGGCTAGCAGTTTCCCATCGCTTCCATTCTTTGTGCTAAGCTAGGCTAAACCAGACGGACGCACAGCGATGAAGCTGACATCCACCGCCAGACTTTTCTCTTTACATTCAACTTCATTTTTCCACTGATGACATAAAGATTGTCAGTTTAGGTGTTAAGTTAAAAGCTTTGGTTATCCGTCATAAATCTTTAATATGGCAGCTCGTCTACGATAGGAAAATAAATAAAAGTTAAGAGTGTAGTGCAGCTGTTTGCCTTTTTAAAATCACAATTTTAAAGTGCGACCAAGTAAAACTTCAAAATTATGACAATTTAAGTCAAAACTAAAATGCTGAAATCTTGTTTTTGACTTAAAGTCACAAGTTTGCCATCTCACTTTTTTATTTTTATTTAAAAATCTCATAACTTCACCCTCAAATTTTTCTTTTCTTGTTGGCTTCCATAGAAGTTAGTCTTCCTCTACACTTCATCATTTTTAAAAGTTTAACTGCTCAGCTCTAAGAAGCCAGAGGAATAGTTTAAGGTATTAAAAAAGAGACATAAAATTGCAGCTGAATGAAAAACATCTGTACAGTTCATCTGCCGAACTCTACGCTCGGTCTCGGGCACGGTCGCTCTTACCGGGGTCGTCGATGGGCATGACGACCGTCAGCAGGTCGCTCACACGTCCGTACAGACCGTTGGTGCAGACCGCCACCACCTGGACCGTGTAGCTGGTGTTGGCCAACAGGTCGTCGAGTATCGCCCCCTGGTGGAGGGAGAAGGCATCACATCAGCTCTGAAGCAACACAGTGATGAAAAGTACTATATATAATTTACAATCAACAATTATCAGAATGATTCCTTCAGTTTGAGTTAGTGCGGGATCGGACCTCCAGGTTGGCTGGCTGGTGGTTTTGGAGTGAATCATTCCTGATATTATGAACTTGTTAACTCTCTCTCACCACATCCTGGTCTCCGTCTGTCAGGTATACGACGGGGGCAGCGCTTTCTACGTCAGCCAGTCGGTAGGTGACGGAGTATTTCTCGATGCTGGCGTCGTACACCGCCCGAGGACGCTCCCACGTCACCAGCAGGCTGGTGAGGTTGTGTGGCAACGCCTGGATGTTCTCCGGCTCTGAACTGCACACTGACAGAAGGAGAGGAACAACTTTTTTTAAAAAGGGCTTTGGTTACAGATGCTTTACACAAAAACATCAGCAGAAGCCTACAGATGAAAAACTCCTTCACTGAAGGCTCCAGATCTGGTTTCAATCTGCAAAAACAGGCCTGTTTTCACAGATTTATATATTAACTTCATTTAAACTCAAAGATCATTGAAGGGAGGCCCTCACTTCCAATGACGTCGAGTAACAGTTACATAAAAGATTCAAAATATTATAAAATACAAAAGCCTGACAGCAAAATGTCCTGCTGTGTTTGTGTTGTTTTACTTTCACTTCTAAATTTCTTATCATTCCTATGATGATGATGACGATGTTATGTGGACACGTGGAAGACTGGCTGTTACTTAATGGAAGAAAAATACAAAATACGCAATCAACAAGGTCCTCTTGATTCTGGGTCAGAGTTGAGATTAGAGCAGCAGAGATAATGCAGATGACAGACACTCTGTGGATTAACACAGATTAAAAGAGGTTGGGGATCGATGACAATAAACAGGAAGAGGCTCCATCTCCACAAACTCTGACACACTTCCTCCTCTCACTGGACCTTTATCCTCTCTGACAGATCACAGTGAAAACATCACGTCATGTGTCAGAGCTGCTGCGAAAATACCAACAGTGACAGAGCTGACGTCTGTGTCTGTCCAGCTTCAACCACTAGAGGGCAGCGTGAGCCAGGAGAACCTCACAGGAGCGTTTAGACACCTGGGAGAAAGTTTATAACACTGTGGTGGGGTGTGAACATTTTGATTACACACAGGGCTCCAACTCGGTTTTCCTGGGTGGAAACAAGGAAAATAAAAAAGAAGGACTGGTCGTTACATCACCAAATCTTGCTTTGGTGCCAGGCTGTGGTGACAGCTGACTTATCAACAACTTTTTTATTTCTATTGACGCGTAGTCCGTCCCTTGGTTTTATTTGGAAAAGGCGTTTAATTTGAGTCTCATCAGCATTATCTGGTTGGACCTGTTTGGTCACAATATCATCAGCCCTGTGAATCATTTGTGGAAAAGAAATCAGGTGTTAATCTGCTCTCTGAAGGGTTTTTCATTTTCTGGAGGCATTTCTTCATCAGAAGTTGTACAACGCAGACATCTTGGGTGTAAGTGTGTTTCTTCATGCATCTCCCATTGAATTTACAGCAGCTGTGGCACCACAGTCTGGCACTAAAGCAACTTCCTTCCTGTTTAGGTTTCTTGGAGGGAAGTTGTGTGTCTGACCCACCTAACGACCCCAGGTATCTCCTGATGTGCGCTGTTCTGGCCCTGTTCGAGCAGCACCTCCAGAACCATCACTCGCGTGGTTCCTACAGTTTTATATTTTAACACAGTGGCCCGACCGAGCTGCCAAATTTGACGTGTTTTTTATTTAGCTCTGAACAATAAACCCAAAGAAACACATAAAAAAGTTTCTAACTACTATGTAACTAAATCAGTAATCAATACCATTTCCTGTTGCAAGCAAATTAAAATGAAGCTGGTATTTCCCGGGAGAATAAGCCAGATCAGAGGTTTTTAAACTTCTGTTCTCGTGTTTTGTTGTTTTTATTTATAGACATCAGGGATATTCCACATTAAATCTGATAACCCATGAAAATCTGTATTGATTTGTATTTACTGGACCGAGTCCAACAGTGATTCATGATCCACTGGCCACTAATGTCAGAACAAACCGGCTTCCAAAAACCACCGATCAATGCTACTTCATTACTAGTCATCGAATAAAACCACTGAGCGGCGTGAAAATCGATGGATAACCGAGTCGACCTCCTGTCGTCGTCACTGAGATTAAATTTGGGTCACTGGAGTTCTATTCTTATCTCTCTGTCATTTTTTCCCCATCACTTGATCCACTTGTCTCTGTTCCCATTTAGAAGTTATTCAATTTACATGGGCTTCTTCATACGAGGGGTCACACGAAGGTCTAGAGCCTTTTCAAAGCAGGATTCATAAAGTATCTTAGCAACGTAATTCAAAACAAAACACCACAAGAGATGAGATGTAGTGAACCAACTTTTCTTTGGATTAATAAAGAAGGTACTTCAAACGTAGCTGAAGATATAAATCACAGCATAATAAGACCAAACTAAATCATTTAAGAGAAAGAAAAAAGATTAAAATCAAGTAGCAGAACCAGCGTTATCGTCTTTTTAATTCCACACGCTCATCTTCCTTCTTACAACCTGGCATACACGTTACCCACAATGCAACTCAACCACCAACAACTTGAGGGATTCTGGACACGTACCTGGTGTGAGGACCTCCTCGGTGCCGGTGTAGGAGGAGAACACCTGACCCATGAACTGCTCCTGCTGCTCCCTGTAGTTGTTCTGCAGGTAGTCCATCAGCATCACGTACCCGGCCTGCTGCATCGTCATCACCTCGCAGAACATCTCCAGCTGCAACGCAGGACACACAACAACACAATCACCACACAACATCAGCAGTTAAAGATCTTTCAACCCAACGAGTAAACAGTTTGTCTGAGGAATTAATGTACAATTAATTCTTCAAACTCAGTTTACAATGATACAAAACAGCGGAGAAGCTGAGTGAATATGTTTTTGATTGATAGATTTGACTGATTGGGTCTTCACCAGAAGAAATGTACTACGAATCAAAACATTTGTCAAATATTTTCTGTAAATTCATTTAATTGGATGTATTAATTGATCTTCTTCTATAAACTATCACAACGACAAGCTGAAGAGCTTCTATTTTTTAATCATGCAATTCTGAAAATGTGTCAAACTTTCAAAACACAAATGTGTTGATACAATCTGATAAAAATACACAAACTCTCAAAGTCTTCAGGACGACAATAAGAAGTAATTCATCCACAACACACGACAGCAGCTCTCGGGCGTGAAGGAGCCATGAATCATGCTGGAACGGTCCTGCTGGCTGCCTCCGTACCTGTCCAGGTGAATCACTTCCCTCTGGTTACACAACACCCTGACTCACAGCTGCAGCACAGTCTAGCTGAGAGGCAATTAAGGCCATTTGCGGTTGTTAAAGTCGTGACTTTAAACTATTAGCTCTGGCAGCTCGACAGGAGCTGGAATGTCAACCAGCTGAGACACGTCACAGAGGTCCTGGAGAAGTCCTGGAAGGCCTGGAACAGCCTGTGTACAAGCTGCAGTGGTTGGGACAACACTCTATTTTTACACAATGTAAAAATACTTTATACAAGTAAAAGTCCTGCAGTCAGTAAACCACCGACGTAAAAGTACAGATGCACAGGTGAAGTCCAACTTTTTGGCCCCCTCCCTCTCATCCCACTTCCTGTCATCTCTACGCTGTCCTGTCAACAACAACAAAAGTGCTGGTATGTTGTTATACTAGACTGTCTGATACATCAGTGTGTGGTTTTAATGTTGTCGCCAGTCTTGTGGAGCTAGTTTATAAGCATCAACTAGTTAAGTCCAGTGGTCCACAACCAAAGGGTCACCAGATCAATCTGAGGGGTCGTCACAGGATTAATGGAGAGAAAAGAGGGAAAACAAAGTTCTGACAAACACATTCTTATTAAATGTCTGGACTTTAAGCGTATCTTTGCTTTTTTACCTACAGATAAAATCTGAAACATGACGGGGAGCCTCAAACAGACCAAAGAAGTTGAAAACAGCAAGATTAATCTTTGACGTCTGGTCTCTGTAAAGCTTAAGGGCCCAAACATATAAAGTACAAACTCACGTGTGTGTGTGTGTGTGTGTGTGTGTGTGTGTGTGTGTGTGAGAGGCCTCCTGCCTTATGACAGCAGCGTGTTAAGAGTGAATGAGTCTAGTGGAAGATGACGATTGAGCCTCAGCAGGCGTCACACGAGAAACCTTTTGTGTCTTCACATGTTTGTGCAAGTATGTGTGTGTGTGCGTTTACGTGTGTGTGTGTGTGTGTGTGTGTGCGTTTACGTCTGTGTGTATGTGAGTGCGTTTACGTGTGTGTGTGTATGTGTGTGTGTGTGTCTCTCTATGTGTTCCAGCTTAAATACCGTAAAGATCTTTTGTGAGCCAATATTTGTTGGATGTATTGACTGTTTCTGTATGGCCGTCAATCACTAGCAGCCTGAGGGCACACACACACACACACACACACTCTCTGTTGACAGCCGGCTGTCTCCCTGCCTCACCCATCATTTGTGTGATTCCTCAGCTCTGGTATGATAATTCCTCCTTTCAGCTCCTCGAGCACGTTTCTAAAAGGTTGTTTACGGACATTTCTGTAATTGTGTCACTTCTTTTCATCTTGAACAAAAGGCACCGAGTCGACGTCTGACTCTTAAAGGGCCACACAGACATGGGTTTCTTCCCTTTAGCCAGCCATTGGTTTCAGCCTTACACACCAAAGACGCTCACCAGTTTATTTATGTATTAAAAAGTACATGAAGGTGTATGAAGGTGCAGTATCTGATGGGGGGGTCTATTACCTGGGTTTGGCCTGATACCTGATTTTTAGGAAACATTTTAGGTGTTATAATGGGGCTGGATCGCTTCATCTGAATTACAGAGTATGTCTGCTAATGTCATAAGAAACTATTACACTTCTATTGATTACATTATTGAAATTCAAGAGAAACAACAGCAACAATTCACGAAGGAATGGCCACTTTTTTTATAATGAGTGTGGGAATCCTTTAAATCAGCATCTACACACTATAATCATATCGAGACAGGACGCGTTGTAATCTGTCTGTCAGGTGACAGTAAATAATTGATCACACCAAAGGTACAGTATCAGTTGTTGCCCAGATAATCCTGGTCCTGTTCAACCAGAGCTTTACTTTCCTTTTTTTATCTAAATTCTGGACATTATCGAAAGTGAATACCGGCACAATAAATCAGCTTTCCGACTGCTTCAATCTAAAAATGCTGATATCACATCATCACCTGTTCGTCGGAGATGACCGCCGTGTTCTTGAAGACGATCCACTCCACAGTCTCGCTGCAGGGCGGCGTGGTCAGAGAGCCGTTGTAGATGAAGTATTTCTCCGTGGAGTTCGGCAGGAGACCTTGCAGGGCGAAGGGCGAAACCTCGGCGCTCTTTCCTAGACGGTAGACAAGACAGTTTTAAAAAAAGGCAAAACAGAAAATGAAGAGGAGAGAGGACAGAAAGAAGAAGAAGAAGCTGACGTACCAAATCTGCTCACGCTGTTGATGCTGTCTATGATGGCAGCGTAGTTCATGTTGTCTTCAGTGCTCGTCTGTGAAGAGAAAACCAACATAATTCAGAATCACATTGATTATTTGTAAATGGAAAATGTTCATAATTCCTCCAGAGTTTACCAGGCTCAACATCAGGAGGTCAGAAATCATCACCTTCAAATACTGCAGATCCAGTTTGAATATGTCAGGGAGAAGTTTCACACAGTTGGTGGACAAGAACGAGCACACTGGCTGCACAACCTTCAACTTCTCAGAGGGCAAACAACTCAACTCCTCTTCCCTCATTAATGTTATCAGGTTCTGCATTATGACTCAGTTTAGATCTGACATATTGCAAAAAAACAGGTGCTTTTACTTTTCGCTCTGACAACAAATTCTCAGCCATCCTCTTGTCAGCCAACTCTCCTGATGCTGTGTCCAACCACTGGGAACACCAACTACCAAGACATGCCCGATGCAAGGTTTAAATAAGCTACTGTAGGAAAGATTTGCACTGTTAAACTACTGTGCATACATTTGTTTTTCTTTTTAAATATGAAGAAAATGTACACAGAAGAGCTGCCAGGTGTCTGCCAAGAAGTACAAATGTAAAAGAAAACAGGCAAAACACAAAAATCATATTAAATTGAATTCAAACAGCTGTTTACATTTATGTATAATTATGTTAATAATAGAATCCCAACTGTTTAAGTTGCATTTTATACATTTAGTCGTGCAGTCATCCATTTCCACTGTTAATTCAATCATTAGCCGATTATTTTTAGCTAACAATTAGCCTACTGTTAGCTAACTATTTTCACTGTTTATCCATTAGCCTACATTTAGCTAGCAAACTCTTTGGTACATTTGTCCAATACTTTATCCTGTTGTGCCAACTATTAAATGTATTAAAGCCTCCCTCCAGTCAGTATTTATTCAAAGCAGTCCTTCTCAAACAGAAAACGGGGGTGTGGTTGATAATTTGAGCACCATCGTCACCAGACTGCCGTGCTAGCAACATCAGCATCATTAGCATGTATTAGCGATAGCATCGATATTAGCACGGACACGCAAAGGCATGAATTTTAGCCTGAACTGTACATTAACAGCCACCGGCTAATTTAACTGCTAACATTTCCCTCCGCTCCACCTAACTCCACCTATCTGCTCCATCTAACTCCACCTGGCTCCACCTGTCCGCTCGGAGCACCGCCGCTCCCTCTTTTGCTATCGCTCGATAACTTCCGGGTAGAAAACCTCTGCGTCACGCATAAAGAGCCGAAGCCACGCCCCCTTTCCCGGTTTGCCCCAGGGGAACCTTATTTCAGAAACACCTTGTTTGGTAGTGAAGAAAGAGAGACAATAATATTTTGATCCTGTTTGAATTGAATCACACATATTAAAAAAACACCTTAAAAGAACAACTTAAAAAAAAAAAAACATTGTAAGCTAATCGTTTACTACCATGAGGTCATTGTAAACAAACATCATGATTAGGTTTATGGCCATATTGTCCTTATTCCATTCTGGAACTGGCTTAAATTGTGTAACTTTGAGCACAAAATTAAGTTATTGGTCAAAAAATATTTACTGTATTTATTACTTTAAGTTAAAGAGCTCAATCCATTAGCCTACTTAAAGCTAACTATTTAAACTTTTTATCCATTAGTCTTTATTTTCACAAACTATTCGAACCTTTTGTCCACTACTTTAGGTTATAATGTCAACTGTTTATGTATAAATTTGGCAACCTATTAATTTATTACTTTTAGCTAGCTGTTTAGGCCTCTGCTCACCAGCAATCTATTTTTTTAAACACTCAATGGCAACATTTACTACTTACACACCTACTTTTGAAGTGTTGCCTTTAAATCTTTACATGTGCACCTTGGCAACTGCAGCTACACTGTAAGTAAAAGGAATCTGCAGCTGTATGTATGAACTTGGGTTGTAGTAAAAGTGCTGCGGTTTCATTGGGATTCCTGAACGTTGGCTCTAATTGCACAATAACAGGCTGGAGGTAAAGCTTCATGGGAACATTAACAAACTTTGATGTCGGATCCAAAACACGAAAGTGGGCGTTCATCAGCTAAACCAGTCCGACAGGAGATCAGCGCTACATATGTATTATTGAGAAGCAAAGTCTGAGAACATTCTTTATTTCAGCGTTACGTCAGTGTTCACCTAAACAAAAGTGGAATAATGGTACAGCTCTTTTTAAATAGTTTACATTACCAAATGCTAGAGAGACGGTACATGAAGAAAAGAATGGAACAGAAGATTATCGCTGGCCTTCACCACCGCAGCCACCAGACTGCCCTCGACATGAACGGCCCGGCAGGTTGGCAGAACACAAGAACAGAATCTACTCGCTGCTGTGTGTTAGTGATGCCAACCTGCTCCACACCCAACCTGCAGCCCGAAAACACACACAGCGCCTGCAGCTTCACATCAGACGGCTTTCAGATTTTTGTTCCAACATGGCCTCTGTCGGCTCGAACATGCCAAACCAGCCGGAGGCAAAACAAATGTGCAGAGCAAGAGCACGGGAGAAGACAAAGTATACGAGGCTCAGTACGAACCCTGGCATTGAAATTGAAAACGCAGACAAGAGCTCAGTAATGATCCTTAGCCAAAATATGGATCAATCCGAGCAGTGCACTCAGTGAGGCATCACTACAGTAAACTGGTGATAACACTGCAGGACTCTGACTCGTTCCCTCGGCGCAAAGTTTTCATCTGCAGCAGAAAGTCACCCAGAAGTCATTCTGTGGTTTTAAACTTTTTTCGATTTCAGAAAAGCTTTTTAGAATCAGACACTTTGGGAATTGAGCAACAACTCCGACTGAAAAATCTGTGTTATGCAGAAGAATACGATCATGTTTATCGTCAAGAGCCCCGTTAGCTTACAACACATATCGTTCAGAATGTGGGATATCTGAGTCATTAGCCCAAAGCTAACTGCTGTAAACTGAAGGAGCATCTGTGTCGTTTTGCTGTTCCCTTGTGAGGGAAAATGCTCCCTAAATATGTATTTATTCTTATTTATACAGGGCTCATAAAAGACCACATGCATGAGGAATTTCATGGCTCTGTCTTGTTTCTACAGTTGCTTCTGGTCTCCCCGAGCACGCTCACCTCAAACAGGACAGCGAGCGCTGTGATTCTGCCTCCGGCCTTGATGGTTTCATCTAAAGAGTCAAAGCGTTGCGCCTCGTAACAGTAGATCTGCATCTGTGGGAGAAAACAGGAGTGTGTTAAGCTGCTGTGGACAAACTGTAGCCTTCAGCTCCGCAGCTCTTTCTTTGCAGAACCACGGGTCGGCAAAATGAGAGAAACGTTGTTGTGATTTGTTGTGATTGTTCTCAAATGGCAGCCACAGCACACAGTCCTAACAGAAGAAGCTCGGTACTCGATGCTCCACTTTAACAAAACTTGTAAAACATTTGATTTGAGCTGGAGATTATGAGATCTTATTTCCAGCCACATGAACATGTCTGGTTGATTTGTGGATTACACGACGTGTTGTCGACTCAGTTGGGTCAAACCACAGAGCCACAGCAGCTCCAGACCTCAAAGTGTGCATCAATCATAATCAAGAGGAACATGCACCTTCAGATAAATGTTTTTAAAAGAAAAATGGTTTAGCCTGTTATTTTCAGCACTCAGCAACTTTTTTACAAACCTGATACACAGAACCGAATGTTGTTATTCACATCTGTATAAAACTCTTCAGAACATCCAGACAGCCGGCTGAACGGACCTGAGCTCAACATACGTCCCGTGTTAGAAGTTGTCTCACCTCCAGGGGGTACTTGACTCCGTCCAGACTGTGCTCGGAGCCCTCCGACGAGGCGTTGCAGCGCCCCCAGTGGAAGGTGATGCGCCCGACCTTGAACTTTGACCTGAGACCTCCTCCGCTGACGTAAAACTCTCCGTCCACGTTGACCGCCACTGAACAGACGAGACACAAGTGTTAGAAAAAACAGATGCACGACACCAAACGTGCTGTATGTTGTTTTTGCTTAAAGACACACTGTGGAATTATTTCTCCCATCTAGTGGTTAAATGTTATTCTGCATCCAAACGAATACTGCTCTCTAGCGCCTCGCGTTTTCAAATGTGCGTTGCAACCTGTTGGAACTACGGCAGGCGGGATGTGTCAAGATTCAAGAAGCTGTGACAACAACATGTCTTCAAACAGCACTTCATCAAGTTTAGTTTCGGGTGATGAGGTACGTTATTTCAAACAGACTTCAAACTGCAGCTGACGAGCGCGTCTGGCTAAGCTCCTTCTCCGTTCCACAGTCACGCTGGCTCTGAGTGAAAACGCCTTTAGCCTTATCTGTACCACGTAGAGCTTTTTGTCCCTCTCACCAGTTCATCGTTTTTTATAGACCAGAAGGACATGGAAGCCTCCGTAGAGCTCGCCCGTCCTATGGAAATACAGAGAAGTGATTCTTCCCTCAGGAGGAGAAGTGAGATTGTTGGCAGAGATCATTTTACACCAATGAGGACTTATTTATGAATGAAGACGCTGATTTGAGGTAATAAATTACTTAAAAACACTACACAGTGGACCTTTAATGGCAGAGCGCATACCTCCGCCAAGGTCCAACAGTTCCATTTATCAAAAATAAATTTGATAACCCTGTGTTACTCTAAGTTTTAGACATGCGAGCATCGTCGGTTATGACCAGCTCCGTAACGTGGCACAGTTGACCTCGGTTGAATCTGTGGTTTACTGCTTGAACCTAAAATAAAAGCTCACCACATCTACGATCCTCATCGAATTGAACTCACTCAGACACCAGCCACCTCAATACGCCTGATAGTTTTCATCAAATCCCTGCGAAATTAACGAACATGTGGAGATAATGGGAAAAACAGCTGAAGCTGAGGGTCGTATTCTGGGCCGAGAGCCATCCTATACCCAAGTTTTTGTGTAATCCTGCTGACAAACCAACAAACAGACACGGCTGAACCGTGACCTCATGGCGGACGCAACAAACCTGACCGCCTTCATCGACTCTGTCTCCTGTTTCTGAAGCCTCACCTCACTCTGAAATGATGGATTATAAGCGTGCAGAGGATCAAACGATGGGCGGATGTGATCCTCCGCTGACACCTGTATTGTCACGGTGAGTCAACAGAGGGATCTTCTTCGGGCCGGTCTTTGTCCGACCTGACAAAAGGTCCCCTCGAGGATCGAAACCTTCTTTGATGGTCCGGTGAAGCTCTTTCATCTTCTACCGTACATCTCAGCCAACATTTTCACGCGAGTGTGTCGACAGAATCAGCAGAAACATCGATCAGCTGAACACTCGACCTCTCCTCGCTTCGCGGACCGTCTGGTTGGTTTCCATTCTCTCCGCCTCTTTCATCTGTGTGTGGTTCGTGTCGTCTTTGTCGTCTGTGTGTGTCTTATCCTCTATTATGTTTCAAACCCTGTCTAAAATCTCATTTCCCGTGCGAGGAGGACAAATATTGACTCAACTCGTCGCCGATTCACTCCTGTTGAAAAGTGTGTTTGTGCTGTATTAAGGCACAAACCGATCCATCAGCTCCTTTTTTTTTGTACTGACATTGAAGTTTTCCATTTGTGTCTGGGTGAACTCCTGACAGCCCCGGCGGCTTGAAAACAGAGTGTATGGATGGCGGTCTGTGCCTTGAACCTACACTGGGCCCATTTGTGGGCTGATAAAAACAGGTTTAAGTGCTGTCGGCCTGAATCGTGCTCAGATTGTCCACCAAACATCTCCATTTATAAAAGCCTTTTGGTGCAGCTGGCCGACGCACAAACAACGACAACAGAGTGCTTCTTATTTCGCTGAGAGTCCCGTTGCTAAGAAGCGCTGGACTCGTCTGTTTGGAGCTTTTTCGAGAAGGCGAGGCGGGATCCCTCTTGTCTACAATTTCACTTAACAATCACCTTGAATGCACACTGTAGGTCATTGTGTTTCACACCACTTAGAGAGAGGAAGTATATAAAAGGCTCTCGATCCCGTCAAATGAGAAACCGGTAACATTATCCTTTACAATAGGACACCACTGTACTGTACGAGAAAAGGCCCAGTCGGTCGGTATCTATGAGGGAGAAGCCGTCGTTAGAAGAACAGCAGGGCGACACTTCAGGAAGGAGGGTCGAAGGGGAAGAGGAACTGAGGAAAAAGGTTCAGACGCCTTAAATAATATAAAAAATCTGAACTTTATGGTCATTTTTTACTTAACTTTCACTTTTCACAAGACTGCATGATTCATCCAAGTGGCATCTTTAAACACTTTAAAGGTTGATGTTAAATTGTAATGTCTGCAGACTAACGATCCATGTTTGATTCCCTATTAACTTCACTTCCACTGCGCTATTTTAAGCCACCGGGCACAAAATCGAAGGCTGACTGGATCGACACCGTCTCCATCTGCTGCCACGTCTCCGTTAGTGACTAAATTTCTTTCAAAATTATTTTTATTGAGTTTTCTTTGAATGCATTTCAACAGCGAATGTCAGGGCACAAGGAATTCACTACAGCACTAAAAAATAAAAATAAAAATAAGTAAATCTGTAAATATCAAAGTAACGTCTCCTTTAGAGACTAAATGAGTGAGTTAACTCACATTTTGTCCTTTGTGATTGGTAGCTGATAGTCTGAGAAAGTCTGTTTCCACTGAAAAACTGCTTTAGAAACATCTGTGGACGCCCATCGCACAAAAAACTTACTACACCTTTGCTTTATAGCAATTTTTCATTTTACGTTTGCTTTATTAATTTCTAGGGATAAATCCTGCTGAGGTTTATGTTTTACTAATAAATAGCCAAAATAAATAAAATAAAGCAAAGAAGCCTTGTAGTGAGAAAAAAAAACACAAGAAAGTTTTTACTGTTATTATTAAAGAAGAAGCTGAAGAACACAACACTGACATCTTATATAAAGTAGTCGTGGCTAACGTTAGCGACCCGCCGCCTTCAGAGTAACGCGATCATCTGGTTGTTGTCATGTTTGTGTCCAGTATTCAGTCTCTTGTATCTGTTTATCTCCTGAGGGAAATATTTAGCTGCTGAACACTCAGCTGTGTTTTTTAGAACAGCTGTCTGCTTCACTGAAGACGACTTTTGAGAGTGAGTCAGAACAATAAAGCCGAGAGAAGCTGCAGCTGAAACTCTCTCACCGTGTTTTTACTTTGTCCGAAGCACATCAGTGTTTCCACGCTGCGCTCAGACAGACAGAACTTCTTTGTTCAAGAGAAAGCCAGAAATCTCCAAACGCACCAGACTCCATTTAAAAAACAGTCGTTTTAATAGCGTAAAACACAAACTTTGTTAAAACTCAGCTCGTCAATCACAACTTCTGGCTTTCTGAATAAACGTCTAATCGGCTGAGTCGGAGGTGAAGGTGAAGGTGAAGGTGAGGCCCTTCAGCTCTTCACACCAGCAGGTTCTGGTTCTCACCCGTCTTGCCGTCGTTCTTGATGGTCGTGCCGTCGGCGGTGAGGCTCTCCCAGCCGTCGAACCTCAGCTTCTGGTACTGCAGCTTCACCTGGGCCAGGTTCTCCTCGATGTTGATGGGGGACTGCTTGGCGTTGCTGCAGGACGGAAACTTCTTGGCCCAGTTGTTTTGGTTTAATGTTCCTGGAGGGGAGACAGAAAACAAATGTTAGCGTTAGCTTCCTTTTCACGACTATGTTACGTTACCTATTACTTTTTTCCCTCTCGTTCCACTCGCGCAGCATCAAGTACGGAGACTGAATATTTAATACTGTTGTACCTGTCCAGTGACAATAAAGATATTCAATCTGTTTTTAAATGTGAGTTGGTTAAAATGTGAGACCGACAAGACTTAAGGAGGGAAACAGCTTCCTGAACGAGAGCAGAAACATCCTGATCCACCAGATTTCCACCCAGCTGAACTTCTGCAGGGTTAAATAAGTTTCTGAGCTGTTCTGGAGGATTGAAACAGCGTCTCAACATGTTTGATTCTCCTACAGGTGTGTTTTCACTAACTTCTCATTCTTTAAACCTTCTGGGACCTTTGACTTTGTTTATAGGTCGCAAAACTCTCACAGCCCCACCGCTCACGCAGCTGTCGAGCTGTCAGGTCGGACGTGTAATTATGGGCATTATTTCCAACAGCACGGAGGAAAAAAACCACATCGATCACAAGAACGAGAACCAGAAGAGTGTAAGTGACAAATGACCACACTGTCCTGATGTTCCTCCATCACTGCTAACAAAGTGACTCCACTAATTTCTTATAACTCCTTCACAATAAAAGCCCGCCGTTATTAAGTCAGCAGATGTTTAATGTACAAACAGGACGAGAGAAACTAAAGTGAGTTGAACGAAATGTCTTTTAAAAAACGTCTTCCTCTCAGGTTTCCTGCACAGACGTGAGTTGAACTTTAATCAAACCGAACCTGTGACAGGATGATATTTAGGATATTAATGTGCTTTATTCCTCCGTACAGCTGTGGATAATATTGTTCCTACATCAGTTCCACTGATGGAGTGCAGACTTCTCTCGCTGTCTAATTATGCTCGATGACCGCTCACAGGTGTGCTGCTCTGGGAGAGCTAGCGACGAGCTAACGAGCTAATAACCTCCAGCTGTTCTGCTGCGCTCTTTAACGTTAATATCAGCTCACATTTTTCCCTTTAACAGCTTTCATAAAGGTCAAAGTCCAACATTTTTCACATTTGAGGCGGACCTTGGTCACATACAGCCTGACAGCGCTGAGCTTCGGGTTTCAAACACGGAGCGGGCCGACATGACGGACGGCATAAATACAGAAAGGAAAGTGTTGCAGAGCAGGAAGACGAATGATCCTCCTGGAGCGGTTCGCTCAGCGTGTGTCAGCTGCAGCCCAAACAGATTTAATCCAGCAGCTCGTGTTCGTGTCAGACTGATGTACAACCTCAGGCTCTTTTTTATTACGAGAAATAATCTGAGCAGCATGTGACGGCCGACCAGAAACACTCCTGCAGCCACAGGACGACATGTCGATCTGCTCACATCTGCTCAGAGTTACTGTCCTCGCTCGCTGGATGTCAAACATCAGACTGACGAGACTGAAGAGCTGCCGTCCGTCGGGTTCATTCACTTTAATTGTCCGTAGTTCACCGCAGCAGCTGGACAGCTGAACTATATAAATATATTTATATACATCATCTTTCAGGACCTTGAAGAGCATTCAACAAGGAACTATTTTGCATAGTAAGCACTTTTACTTTGAACTTGTGTACTTTTCCTTGAGTAGAACGCAGGACTTTGTTGTTTTGCCTTCAGTAAAGCATCTGATAACTTCTTCCAGAGACTTAAAGGATAAGTTCACCCAGAAATGACAGTTTTCGTAGTCCACAAAACGTTTCTGGAGCTTCACGGCAAAACAGCATTCTGCTAAACAACTGAAGCAGCTGGAGACTCGATTTAAAACGTAAAAACAACCAAATCAATCCATAATCCATAATAATCCACGCAATCAAAGACTCCAGAAGCCCAGAGATACTAAACTGATTTGAAAATACATTTTTTACACCCTTTTTTAAGATGAACTCTTCACTGTAGCTGCTGAGCTGAAAGCAGAATCTCAACCGTACGTTAAGGTTTTTAAAAAAAAGTCCCCAGATGCTTTTTTTAAAAGACTGACTTTACATTTCTGGGTGAACTGTTCCTTTAAACAGCCTGATTCTAAAATATTAATCACTTCCTGTCTTGTGCTTCAAGTCAGTATCGACGAGGAGCGGCCCCGGTATCATCATCATCATCATCATCATCATCATCACGGTTATTATTATCTGCTCATCAAAACCTGTTTCCAGCCAGACGTCAGCGAGCACAAACCCTTTTTATCATCACATCACAATAAAGATTGACGTCTAAATTACAGGTAATGATTAGAAGCATTGAATCCAGGTGGAGGTGATGAGACGCTGTGAGGACAATAATCATCCTCCACCTTCCTGTCATATCTGCACTTTGATTGTTACGCATTATTCGGTTCGGTTTATGATGATAGATGGCTTAAAAAGCAGGTTTTTAAGAACGCAAACAGTCTGAGTTTCTGAATAAAAACATCCAGAATCTCCTCGTCTGAAACAGGAAACCACCCAGATGTTCAGCGTATCATGAACGACTGTTCGCAGCTGATTCTGTCTTTTCGTGCTAATTACGTGTCGTCGTGTTGTTTCAGACAGCTGTTGTGTTTATGAGCAGGTACGCCAGCGGTCACGTGACTCCCCTGTCCGAGCTCTGATTGGCCGTCGGAGCTTTTTTTTCCTCCAGAGCACAAAGAGCTCAACCAGGTCAGACGGATATTAGCATGTCAATGGAGCGCACACACACAAACACACACAAACACACACACAGAGCTCAAAATGTGAAACCTCGACAGACCGGAGTAAAAAAAGATCAGATACGACGAGTGTTTCAGATCCACAGCTGGAAAATGTGGCTGTTTGAGCAACAGAAGGACAGAACGAGTGAATCTACACACAGAGAGTAGAAGAAGACAACAATAAGAGGTTCATAAAACTCAAATAAAGACGGAATAAAAACATCTAAACTCATTTTACAAATACTCCACTGACTTTGAAAAAGGGTTTTCAGCGATAGAATGTAAGTAATTACATTTACTCAAGTACTGTCCTCAGTTAAGAGCCATTTTTAGGTACTTTCACTTTCACTTTGTGACAATTTGAAAGCAAATATTGTACTTTGACCTCCACTACATTCATTTTATAACTTTAGTTACTAGTCACTTTGCAGATCACACGCTGCATCAGACTCTACGAATGGGTGACTTTTTCTCACTGTGACCAGAGTAACAGCACGATATCTTTACTTTTACTCAAGTGCTAAAGTTTTTCAAAGCCTAAAGACCTGTCTGACCCTCCAGGCAGCTGACTGGGACCAATGAAGCTCCAAATAAATGAATTATATAAAAAGTACGCCTGTTTTCTTCCTGTGTGCCTCTTCACTGTGTCCACCGAGCAGATCATCATTCTGATGTTACACCGACACTTCACCTGTTATTATCTCACACTGTCAGTC
Organism: Lagodon rhomboides; assembly: GCA_039737535.1. NCBI lineage: Eukaryota > Metazoa > Chordata > Actinopteri > Spariformes > Sparidae > Lagodon > Lagodon rhomboides. The sequence continues at coordinate 31,056,343 of CM077793.1, read as the reverse complement.
AGTCAGACTTAAAAGAAACATATTTAAATACGAGGCTTCTCTCTTAACTTCACTGACTCTCTTCTTTATTGTACTTTTAACGAGGATCATAAATGTAACTTCACCTGCTGAACTCTAAATATTTACCTCCACTTCCCTCTGAAGCAGCTGTAAAGTACGAATCAGTTTCCACATGATGTCAGTTCAACACAAACGTATACGTTCATCTGTACGATGTTGCTGATGGAAATAAACCAGACGTCTCATTCATCATTTAAACTCGTTCTTTCCCTCAAATTTAGACATTTTTGGTGTCTCTGGACACAAAACACACCACATGGCCAAAAGTATGTGGACACCTGGATGCAGGACAGTCGGGTTCCTTCACTTTCTTCCTTTAGTCTATAAGACTATGAGCCTAACATGATTTCAACAGTCCGAAACCCAAAGACTCTTCATTCAGTGTCATAAATGACAAAGAAAAGCGGCAAATTCTCACATGTAAGAAGCTGGAACCAACAAATATTTGATGTTTTTGCTTTAAAATTGACGTAGCAACAGACCCCGAAGACGCTGAAGGTCGTCCCTCCTCCTCACTGACGACATCAGAACGAGACGATACCGTGATGAACCTCCCTTTGTTTCATCCGACAGTCTGTGTTTTTACAAGCTGCTCGAAATAGAATATCAAAGTCTCCAAACCACCGACAGTTGTTTCAACTCGTCCTGTGATATTAATCTGATCAGAGGAGAAATGACCTTTTTATTAAATCTGTGCTCAGCTCTCTGCAGAGAAAACGCTTCCTCTGATGAAGATCAAACAAACTCTGTGTGTGTGTGTGTGTTTACATTCACATGCAAATCCTTAAAATGAGACTAAAGTGGGTGAAATTGGACTCATGTGATTCTGCAGAGACGGACGGCATCTATCTTTTCCTGATCCGAGATTTCAAACCAGATCAAACCGAGTCTGAAGAGTCACACAGAAGAGGATTTTCATGTTTGCCAGCCGAGCAGAAACCCTCCATATATGAACCACATTGGTCATTTATAGATAAAAGATGAACTAGATGACTCCTCGGGACATGCAGAAGAAGTCCAGCACACCTTTACTGACCTGAACCTGTGCAAATGCCATTCAAAATCTCTTCACAGCCACAGCATAAAACAAGAAGTGACCTCCTGATGATTGGTCTATTCTCAGCGCCACACCAGCAGCTAAAGAAGTCTGAGGGTAATGAGGTCGTGAGGAGTTCAGAGGGTTCATCACCTGGGAGCAGGTGTGTTGTCGCACCTCGTCCTCCTCAGTGAGCGAGAGACGGGCAGAGAAACGAAGACGAGACGGATGAACTCCTGTTTCTCACAGAGAGTTTTAAAGGAAAGAGGCTTTTTGTAAAATCTGCTGCATCGATTTCTTGTATCGACTCGCGTTCTGTCCCGGGAAGTCAAATTAAAAGCATTTAACATAAAAAATACTGTCAACACTTTTCTTTCACCACCAGAAGAAACAAAGTGTCTGAATCTGTGTTTTCATCTCCCACAGAAATGCTCTGACCTCTGAAGGGTCTGAGCTCTTTATTCCACCTTTGCTCCACATCAACACCTGATATGTTCACTTCATGTTCCTGACGAGCGGCTGTGAGACTCACCTGCATACGACCAGTCGATGTCTTCTGAGAACTTGCGTTGATTCCTGTACGCGTATCCCTCAGCTGCAAGACAAGAAAGACAGAGACGTCCGGTTAGAAAATGTACAAGGAGAATTAACAGAGGCTGAACTAGTTCATCTGCTGAGTCCTTTTAAGAAGAAGAAGAAGAAGAGACGAAGAAGAAGAAGAAGAAGAAGAAGAAGAAGAAGAAAGAAGAAGAAGAAGAAGAAGAAGAAGAAGAAGAAGAAGAAGAAGAAGAAGAAGAAGGAGAAGAAGAAGAAGAAGAAGAAGAAGCCCACACAGAACAACACTGATAAAAGTTGTCAACGTCAGCAGATGTTTGCGAACACATCATCTGTTTCAACTGAGATACCACCAGACTCCAGAGACACCAGAGAAACTTAACACACTTTGAGAAACTTTGTGAAAATTCAGCATTAAATAGAAAACGCAGTAAACACTGACTAAACAAAGGCGACTTCTTCATCTATGGAGAAAGTCCCCAGACTCCCTTAAAGAAACGCTACATTTTGAGACTTGTTGCATTTGGAGAAACTTTATAAACTTTGTGAAACGCTGTCTACGACAAATTCTTGACTACTTGGGTCTTGTTGTTTATTCGGCAAATGTTCCATGCAAAGATATTTCTTCCTTTGTGTAAAAAAATGTCATATCTGTATGTTTTATTGTTGTAGGTGTACATTTACATACAGAGCTGGGAAGTGAGATCTGATTTAGTCTCAGGTGTGAACTGACGGGCTTCAAGCTGTCGTCTCGTTATCAGATCACTAAGGACGGATTGTAAAACAGAGCAAAAGTCCTTTTAAACACCTGCGCTGACAGATTCATTCGCTGGCTGGACTTCAATAGATTTTATGGTTCGACTGTCGATGTGTTACAACTGTTTTGATTTCATTTGATTTCTTGTCTGACACCGAGTCACCGCCGAGGTTCCACTGAACAGCTGCCAGAAAAAACAAACCAACAACACACCTTCACCCATCCAGCAGCTGCAAACAGCCACAGGCTGCTGCACTGAAGCAACACAACACAACACAACACAACACAACACAACACAACACAACGCTGCAGAGGATCGGTGAGTCACTTCACCTCTTCTGTCATGTTGAGTTTGTATTCAGTGTGCTTTGTGTAAAACCACTTCATGGTTTCAGATCTCAGCTGCTTCACCTCGTCTCTAATTGTTTTATCTCCACACTTTGCTCTGGTGTTTTTGCCGACAGCACAAACTCTGCCTACAACGTGTCCATGCTGGTTGGTCATTAATGATATTTAGACGACACACCTCAGCCCATGTTTGGGCGAGTGGAAGCCGCAATGCTCCACACCCTTCACTTTGATCTGAAGTCCAGGGTCAACGCCTGAACTTCATCTCCATTCCGTACTTTCTCACAGGTTCAGGTCTGGGGAGATAATTTCACTTCTCTAACATCAGTCTGAGTCGACAAATGAATCTTTTATTCACTACTGACAAGAGGATCTCCAGCTGGACTGAAGCTGGTGGTGAAGGCCGACTGTTGTGTCTCCATATTCAGCAGAAAAGCTTTACTTGAACACATCGTAAAGACTTCTGCTGACGGCTAAATAGCTCGTCAACTCTCGGCCGACTCTCCACACCACCAGGTGGCTGTGTTCATTATTCAAAGAGGAAACCTTCTAAAGGAGAAAATGTCTGATACTGCCAGTCAGGATCATTTCTCTTCACTCTTTTTAAATCTCCAGCCATGTTCGTGCGACCAAAAGAGTCATTTTATTGCTAAAACACGATGTTTTCTGAACCCTGAAGTGTTTTTCATGCATTAACCCAGCCGGAGTAGAAGGACGACATTGTCCCGAGGGGAAATTGACAAAATGTACAGTTACAACATAAAGAAACAAAAAGTTTTGCATAAACGTATTTAGCTTAACATTTGTCCTTGCAGAGCTGCAGCCTGGAGACTTCTGGTTTTAGGCTCTTGTGTTTGACTTCAGCCTGGCTTGAAGCTGCTAACTAACGTTTAAGACTCTGCAGAGAGGAATGTAGGAAGATACTGAAGGAACGTTAAAGAAAGGACCTTCTCTTCCTCCTCTGTGGCAGCGAACGCACCACATATCGCTTCAGTAGCTCGTCCTCTGCAGCCAGAGCTTCTCTGGACACTTTTATCTGAACTTGAGGCCACCATGAAGACAATATGGACAATGTTCAGTGACTGTAATATCTCTTAATAACACCTGAAAGTCTGGAGACAACAAGTTTTGTTGTCGCCCCGATTCTGGCACCTAAGGCACCTTTACCCATAAGTCACCAGGGTGTCACTTCCCTGCATAATCTAATGAAGCCTTATCCACATCATCACCAACAACATCCCTCCTGATCTCGCTCCGTTCTTCTGGACCTTTCTGATTAACTCGGGCTCCCTCAGACTCTCAGTCATGTATCTAATGAGACCCTGCGTGGCGAGATGTCGGGAGGCGACATCATTAACCCCGGCGGCTGTCCGGGCATCTGTCACATTAATGAAGTGGAGCCGCGAGGGAACAACACCTCATTACCATCACAGAGCGCCGGCCGAGAGACAAAGAGCAGGAGGTCACGTGACACAACGGAGGAAACGAAGTGACGTGATGAGGTGTGTGTGTTCACAGCCAGTCGCAGAACTGAGAAGAGAAATGTTGGGAATTTATTGATGGAAAAAAAACCATGAACTGCGATCAGGCGTGTTCGCTAACATCTGAACTTTCTCCTCCTCACAGCTTCAGACCAGGCTCGTTACTTTAGTTTGATGCATTTGAGGTGAATTATGGATTGTTTTTATTCCCAACGTCACAAGACTGATTTCAGACTCAGCGAGACGAAACAAAGACGTAAGAAGCCGTGAACAGACAGAGAGGGAGGCTGGAATGTGGAGAAAAGGCGTGTTAGTGTCTCGTATCTGCAGAGAGTTTCTGATTTTCTCTCTTTGTTGCTGCTCGGGACGCTTTACAACCCAACATGTGTCTATGTGACGTCCTGGGAATGAGACTCAACAATCAGCTGTCTTTGTGCTGTGTTCAGGAACAGCTGGGACAAATCCTACTGATTCTACCTTTAACTTTAATAGCCTTTGAGTTATATTAATATGACGTGAGCTTCAGTTAGCTTTGACCACAGATGTCCTTCAGAGGGAGACTTTTTACTCTGATACTCTGAGTACATTTCAGAGCCTGTACTCTATTACTTTACTGGAGTAAAGAAGCTGTATCAGTACTTTTACTGGAGTAAAGAAGCTGTATCAGTACTTTTACTGGAGTAAAGAAGCTGTATCAGTACTTTTACTGGAGTAAAGAAGCTGTATCAGTACTTCTACTGGAGTAAAGAAGCTGTATCAGTACTTCTACTGGAGTAAAGAAGCTGTATCAGTACTTTTACTGGAGTAAAGAAGCTGTATCAGTACTTTTACTGGAGTAAAGAAGCTGTATCAGTACTTTTACTGGAGTAAAGAAGCTGTATCAGTACTTTTACTGGAGTAAAGAAGCTGTATCAGTACTTTTACTGGAGTAAAGAAGCTGTATCAGTACTTTTACTGGAGTAAAGAAGCTGTATCAGTACTTCTTACTGGAGTAAAGAAGCTGTATCAGTACTTTTACTGGAGTAAAGAAGCTGTATCAGTACTTTTACTGGAGTAAAGAAGCTGTATCAGTACTTTTACTGGAGTAAAGAAGCTGTATCAGTACTTTTACTGGAGTAAAGAAGCTGTATCAGCACTTTTACTGGAGTAAAGAAGCTGTATCAGTACTTCTACTGGAGTAAAGAAGCTGTATCAGTACTTCTACTGGAGTAAAGAAGCTGTATCAGTACTTTTACTGGAGTAAAGAAGCTGTATCAGTACTTTTACTGGAGTAAAGAAGCTGTATCAGTACTTCTACTGGAGTAAAGAAGCTGTATCAGTACTTTTACTGGAGTAAAGAAGCTGTATCAGTACTTCTACTGGAGTAAAGAAGTTGAATTCTACTTGCAGACAGAACATGTGGACTTTCACCACCTCTGGGGGAGAAGTAAACATGAGCACAGATCATGACCGATTCTGTCGTAACCAAATAAACACTGAACCCATCAGACGGGCGGATCAGGAGGTCTGTCTCTGCCGCAGCAGCACTCTCACGAGATCTGGACATTACAGTTTAATCTTCCACTCAGTTTAATTCAAACAAACCTGTCTGACTGACTTTGAACTACGATGTAAACATGTTTGACATCTGTCCACATGGACCGCACACGCAAACCCAACATGTGTGTTTGTTTGAATCCGGTCTGAAGAGTCCTGAAGATGTCCACATCAGAACAAACTGAAAACAGAAGCGAGTGTTTAGTGCCTCCTTCTCCAAATTAAATTTCACCGTCCCGACCTGCTTGTGATCGGTTCAGTTTAAGTCCGCAGTAAATTAGGAGATGAGCCCTCCTGCTGTGCGGCGTTCATTCCCTCTGAGCTCCGGATGATAGCGGTCTAATCCGGGATTACGTGTTTGACGGTCTGCAGAGGGAAGACGTCGCTCAGGAGGCAGCACCGTCAGCACGAAGACGCTCGTACAGGATGTTAAGTTCTCATGTAACGCAGCAGTTTTCCAGGCAGGCTGCCAGAAACGTGACCGCCGTACGAGCAGACGAGCTGCGTTAAGAGGATTTTTACATTATTATGTTTGTACTTTCACTGACTCGACCTCTGCTGCACATCTGTACCTCTCTGCTGCCTCAGTCCTTCCCTCCTCTGAGAGAATAAAGCTTTCCTTGTTCTGAACGATCCAGTCGTGCTTTTCATCTGAAGTGAATGTGCAGAAAGTTTAATCCTTAAATCTAGATATGTTAACATGATCTAAATCCAGCAGAGAAGACTTCAAACTTCAGTTCTTGAGGGATAAAAGACCGACAGAGCGCCAAAGTGGAACTAAACCTTCTGACCAGGGCAGAAACTCGCTCCCTGCCACTTTCCCATGAATCATTGCATGACCATACATAGAGACCGAATGTGATTTACCGCAACACATTCCTGCAGCGCTACAGCTCCTGCCGGCTCGTCTCCTTCAGAGAGCAGCGATAAAGAAACAAGAAGAAGTGACATCGTTTGTCTCGACGCCTCGCTCCGCTGGCGTTATTCACTCCGCCGCTTTCACTTAATCACTGACCTCCAACACGCAGACGGTGGCAGGGTCACGACCTCGAGTTTAAAAGGTCAGAGGTGAGAAGTTCAAGTAACAAGAAGCAGCTTTCATTTCCTCCACAGTGAAGTGGGGACGTGTTGTTAGATCAATATCGACGTCCCTAAAGCTGCACTCGTGCTCGCCTGGCTGAAAACTCAAAGGTTCAAGAAGCTTGAGGACGTAAAGGAGAGAAGTCAGGTACGACTCCCTCCTCGTCCTCGTCCTCGTCCTCCTCCCGTTACTTCCTGTGTAACCTCGGAGCAGTCAGGTGGGTCAGGACCGACAGGAAGCTCCGTCTCTGTTCAGGTGGAAACTGAAACCAGAGAGTGTAAACAGCAGCTCTGACACGAAACACCTGTCGGCTCCCCGAACAGAACATCAACACGGGTCCATTACACTGTGTGTGTGTGTGTGTGTGTGTGTGTGTGTGTGTGTGTTGTGGTCAGTCAGGTGTAGTTTTGGCCTCTTTCCCTCCGTCAGTCTTAAACAAGATCACCGTCTGAGCGACCTTTCTCCTCGGCGCTCTGGCTGCCGTCCACCTTGTGCAGCGGAAAGTGTTTTAAAATGTTAAATGTTAAAAAGTGCAAACAGTCGAGCTCCAACAGTTCACTTTAATTCAATTGAGCCTGATCCAAAGTCAAATAAAACGTTGTTAAATTAGCTCGATCTGGATTTTATTTGAATCTGCCTCAAACTGTACTAACTCATAATAAGCCAAGATCCAAACATTAATACCTAAGAAATGAATGAAGATGTTGAAAAACAAACCGGATCCGTCCCTTTATTTTGTGCAGCGTAAAGTGTTTTAAAGTGTTAAATAGTGCAAACAGTCGAGCTACAACAGTTCACTTTAATTCAATCGAGCCTGATCCAAAGTCAAATTAGCTTGATCCGGATTTTATTTGGATCTGCGTCAAACTAACTCATAATAAGCCAGGCGTCGTTCACCAAGATCCAAACATTATTCCCTGAGAAATGAATGACGATGTTGAAAAACAAAAGTGAGAAAACTAATATTGGATCCGTCCCTTTATTTGGATCCACACCAAAGGTTAACTGGGTCTATTCTGGGCCGAGACTCATCCTCTGTCTGAGCTGAATAAGAATATGTTCAGTAGTTTGTGTGTAATGCAGACGTGAGTCAGACCTGTGGAGAAAATCTCAATCTCAATCTCCCGTTTCAGGGCCTAACTATCTGTTTTGAAGACATTGTGGTAAACTGGTTGAACGTCATCAGACCACAGTGACTCTGTCCGACCCGTCTGATCTCTCTGTGCTGCAGGACAAACACGACTCGTCCTACATGCGCTCATCAGACGCCGCAGGTTTCAGTTACGGACCACACCGGCGTCGTGACAACGCCTGACACCTGAGTCGGGCTGGAAACCTTTTGTGTCGCTCGCTACAAAGAAAACACCTGCCGAGTCTGTCAGAGCACTCGTGTTGGACAGGAAATGTTACGGCTGCACAAAGAGAGGATGACAGAGGACGAAGAGCTCATTGTTACACCACAGAGCAAACAACACTGATGATTTAACTATAAAAGTTTAATGTGTTGGACTTCAGCCCTCCGAGACTCAACCAGATCCACAGAGGACGCCGTTACCTCTGCACACACCTGGAGAATAAGAGCGGCTACATCCGTCAGCATTCAACACAATCTCATCCATGACGCTGACTGGAAAAATAAACACAACTGGATATTTGACTTGGACGTCTGCAAAGATCCCAGAGACACTAAAACACAACACCGACCCAGCCACAGTCTGTTCATCGTTCAACAAGCGATTATGTTCAATCTTGATAAATCTGTCGACTGTTTTCTTGATTAATTGTCAAGTAACGGTGAAAAAATGTCAGTAAGTGTTTCCTGAAGCCCAAGATGACGTCCTCAAATGTCTTGTTTTCTCCACAACCCAACAATAATCAATTTACTGTCAACAAGGAGGACAGAAACCAGAAAATATTTTGGAAGTAAAGTCAAGATTATCTGTTTCCAGCTGGTTAAATGTGAATATTTTCTGGTTTCTTTCCTCCTGTATGACAGTAAACTGAATATCTTTTGGGTTGTGGACGTCATCTTGGACTTTGGGAAGCACTGATCGACATACAACTAATTGATTAAAGGGTGCAAATAAACAGCAGTGAAAGAAATCGTTTGTGAGGTAAAATACTTTCTTTGGCGATATTTTCCTAAACCTAACCAGCCAGCTGTGACTGTACGAAGGTCCTGTATGTCTGTTGCTGGTTTGCTGGACGTGAATAGTTGTTTATAATCTCAAAATCTAATTCTGTATAACTTGTTGATGGAGACGATAGAGGGAAGAGTTTCAAGGAAAATACGATAGTGAATTTTCAGGCTGTGGTCCGGAGACTGAAACCTTTGTGTCATGAGCATCGAATGATGCAACGCTGCCGTTTATTAGCTCCTGAGAGCTAAAACTTCCTCCAATGACCCAGAGCTGCTGGAGGAATACAGCGAGCACTCGGGACGGGAAAAAGTTTTTGTTGAAGTAGCGAGAAGAGGCGGCGAGAGAAAAGCTGATTTAAGGGCGAACGGGAGAGGAGGAAGTGAAGACGGGAGGGCGATCGAGCCGGAGGAGGAGGAGGAGGAGGAGGAGGAGGGGGATGTGATTCAGGTTGAGGACAGAAAGCAGAGGAGGGAGGGAGGGAGGGAGGGAGGGTACATGCTTATGTCCTACTGGAAAAAGAGTGAATGAGTAGAATAGATTGTATGGAGGAACTCTTGCTCAGCGTCTGTACGGAGAGAAAAAGACCACAACTGTGTCAGTGTGTTTATTCAGCGGAGAGTGGCCGGCTCGGCGCTCCGGTCTGTGGGAGCCCCGCAGCCTCCAGCCGGACGCTGAATAAGAGGATTAGCCGAGCCCTGGGAGAGCCGGGACGTCCACAGGCTGTGGGGGTGAGAACCGGTGCCCACGCCAGAATGTGTGACGACCCCCCCCCCACCACCTCCTCCACCCTCCACCCGAATCCCTGATGCCAGGAGGACGAGGGTCTGCGGAGGGGGTGGGGCTGGTTTCTATAATACCGAGCGCTCAGACTGGAAGGGGACGGCAGGTTAATCTGTGGACAGTCTGTGCTTTTATTTCTTTAAGGGCCATCCTTAATGGTGGCTCCACGCCGCTGTGGTTCGGTAGGTTGTAGCTCTGTAATCGCTCATTTCCCCCCAATTAATTAATTAATTAATTTCATCAGTTGATGTCCTTCCTTCCTTCCAAGCAGCCGCTGGGAGACTTCCTGCTCACAGATGATGAACGATTCAGCTTGTTCATCTAAAAAACTGATATCTGTGGTGATGGAAAGTTGTTTTTCCAGCCCAAAAATCAGTTTCAGGTTGTGGAGCCTTCAACCAACAAGTGACCCGAACCAGAAACCTGCAAATTCCACCTCAAAATTAAACCACCGAGGAGGTTCTGTAGTTTGTAGGCGTCTGATCCTGAACAACATGATCCTAACGAGGCAGCAGACGTCGCCTGAGTTGAGCCTTACGAGCAGAGTCCTGTAGACCGTAAAGCTTTAAGGATAAGTTCAGGTCTGAGATTTATATTCTGCCTGTCAGTCCGAGCTCAGGGCAGAAACACACCCTGAGAGCCAGAACAGCTGGACTGTTTTACACCGGATCTGTCAGCGGACCGAGAGAGAGACAGCGCTGAGCAGAAGACCTCTGCTGTCATAACAGGTCCACTGAAGCTTCTGTACAGGTCCGGCTACACGACGGGGTTTTATCAAAGTTGGCTGCTGGTCTCAAAACTTCCCGTCATCCTCTGATGGAGGAGAACTGAGAAGTCAACAGGTTTAAATCTCTTCCCAGCATCGTTGTGTCCGTGGACCTGACAGATCACACCTCATACACGTCGTACGCTATCTCCGAAGACGGATATCCTGAGATATATAGCGCCTTCAGTCTGACACTTCCTGTCAGCAACTCTGAGGGAAAACACTCCCTAATGTGAGAAAGATCATCAGTCAGCTTCAGAAACAGACTGATATGTCTGTTAGAGTTCAACTTCAAACCTTCTTTATCTAAATCTCTGTTTTTCTAGCTCCTTCCTAAAATATTCTCAAAGTGATAGTTCTGTTTTTTTGATGTGGGGTTGTATGAGATACTGTGTGTAGGAACGTCGAGGAAAAGTTTTTTTTACGGCAACATAAAACTAACCTGACTCTCGCCAGATGCATTTCGTTCCGCCTAGCTCCACTGATCCATCTGGGATCGCTCCCATTGGGAGGGATTTCGGCACCAGATTTTATGGTCGAGCCAATCAGGAGCGCCGGGCGGGAGTTTCATAGATGTGACGTAGCGGAGAAGCGACTGTTTTGATTCAGACAACAATGGCGGCTCGCATCGAGGAAGCGAGCGTCAACACTGATGCTGCTGTTTCATCCGTGTCGTCCAATCCACCCAATATTCTTTCGTTAAAAGAACGTCGCTCTCATCGACGTCACAGGTTGGTTTCGATGTGAGTGAATGAAGCAGCACGTCAATAAAGATGACAGACAAGTGGTTTATCCAATCATATGCAAGGATTTCTGATAAGGCCCAGCCTTCTGAAACACATCTCCAATGGAGCGATCCCAGATGGATGAGTGGAGCGAGGCGGAACCAAATTCATCAGGCGAGAGTCGGGTTAACATAAAACACCCAAAACATTGAAAACGTCAGCGTACACCTAAATAGATTTATATTTTCTAGGTGGGACTTATTTTAGTTTTTATACGTCTTGATGCTGGTTCGGTTTACAGCGGTACGAAGCTCTGCTTCCTGCAGGTGATACACAAGCTGTTTGTGAACGGTCGTGTCTGTAGCACCGAGTCCCGGTGTGGTCGGTGTCTGAAGCAATATGCTGTGAATATCTAGTAAAAATACGGTGAAAGTATTTTAATTCAGGTGCAGCAACGCGTCCAAACGAGCTTCGACTGGCGGTGAAACAGAGTTGGAGGCTCAGTGATTCATCAAAGTGCTCCTGCCAGATTTACACACAGCTGAAACTCCACAACAAGACCACCGACAGGAAATCAAAGCGCCGCGTCACAGCGCTGCAGGCATTACACAAATGAAAATGTCGGCTCTACCTAAAAAACAAATCCCTCCAAATTGCTGCTGGGATTGTTAACACAGGGGAGAACCGGCTGCGGAGAAAAACTAAACTCATCAGCCGAACAGAAGCGGCGGGGTCGAAGTTCCCTCCATCGATCAGCTGCTCTCATCTTTCTCTTTTAACTATAAATGGCAAAGAACAAAACGCTGTGGATTATCTACAGGCAGAGTCCATCAGCCCTAAAAGGACGAGCCGACATGAAAGACGGCAGAGCTGCTGAGAGGATGATTCCACATGAGCACGCCAGGAATGAAGGCGAGAAAACAGACGGCAGGAGCTGAAAGTATCAGCGAGGAAATCATCTTTATGCAGCCGCTCGACAAGGAAGCAGAAAGATCTGCACATTATTGAGATGTTTTCACGTCCAGCTGTGTTTGTGCCAACATAAACTTTATCTTTTTAACGGGATGTTGAGACGTCTCAAGGACAACAACATGATCTGAGTTTAGACATCTGCAGCTGATTAAAGCTGCTGTTTGGTGACATCTGGACCTGAATGTGTCTCAGATATCTGGAATAAACTTCCTCCAAAGGTCTTTAAGACAACCTTCGGCCAATCACATCCAACGCTGCTGCATCTCACAGAGCAAATACTTTAAATCTACATCACCAGTAATGATCCGTCTGACGATGTGAATGCAACAAACCTGTCAGTCAACACACTCACTTCTATGTGTGTGTGTGTGTGTGTGTGTGTGTGTGTGTGTGTGTGTGTGTGTGTGTGTGTGTGTGTGTGTGTGTGTGTGTGGTCACAGCTGTAACTTTTAACTGCAGCGTCACGTCTCTGGTCCACATCCTCCAACACCAACACCAGCATCACTGCAGCACTGAGCTGTGATAAGACCCACCAGCTCCCTGACAGCACCGTGTGTGTGTGTGTGTGTGTGTGTGTGTGTGTGTGTGTGTGTGTGTGTGTGTGTGTGTGTGTGTGTGTGTGCTTCCATGCGCTCATGTGTGACCTGTATCTGTGGTCAGAAACAAATGATCCGTCTCGGGGGAGGGCGGATGAATAATGGGTCTGACCGTGTACAGTTTCCATCAGCAGCCTCTCTGTCGGCTGAACATGAGCAGGTTTTCTCTCCAACCAGCAGCGACTTTCAAATCTGTGCTGTTGACGTAGTTTTCAGCTGACACAGACGGCGAGGAGGCGCCTGCTGGAAGCAGTTAACTTTTTTAAATTGTACGAGGAAATATCATGAAAGTCATGAATTCTGTAAGTCCATTTCTATCTACACTCTTAGAAATAAGGGTTCCAAAAGGGTTCTTCTACAAGGACTGAGGTTCTACCTGGAACCATTTGCTTCTGAAAAACCCTTTCCCGAAGAAACGGTTTTTTAAGGGTTCTTGGTAACACTAACGGTTCCAGTAAGAACCATTTTGATCCAGAGAACCCTTTAAAAACCCTTTCCTGAATAAAGGGTTTTAAAAGGGTTCTTGGAAACACTAACGGTTCCAGTAAGAACCATTTTGATCCAGAGAACCATTTAAAAACCCTTTCCTGAATAAAGGGTTTTAAAAGGGTTCTTGGTAACACTAACGGTTCCAGTAAGAACCATTTTGATCCAGAGAACCATTTAAAAACCCTTTCCTGAATAAAGGGTTTTAAAAGGGTTCTTGGTAACACTAACGGTTCCAGTAAGAACCATTTTGATCCAGAGAACCCTTTAAAAACCCTTTCCTGAATAAAGGGTTTTAAAAGGGTTCTTGGTAACACTAACGGTTCCAGTAAGAACCATTTTGATCCAGAGAACCCTTTAAAAACCCTTTCCTGAATAAAGGGTTTTAAAAGGGTTCTTGGTAACACTAACGGTTCCAGTAAGAACCATTTTGATCCAGAGAACCCTTTAAGAACCCTTTCCTGAATAAAGGGTTTTAAAAGGGTTCTTGGAAACACTAACGGTTCCAGTAAGAACCACTTTGATCCAGAGAACCCTTTAAGAACCCTTTCCTGAATAAAGGGTTTTAAAAGGGTTCTTGGTAACACTAACGGTTCCGGTAAGAACCATTTTGATCCAGAGAACCCTTTAAAAACCCTTTCCTGAATAAAGGGTTCTAAAAGGGTTCTTGGTAACACTAACGGTTCCGGTAAGAACCACTTTGATCCAGAGAACCCTTTAAAAACCCTTTCCTGAATAAAGGGTTTTAAAAGGGTTCTTGGTATCACTAACGGTTCCGGTAAGAACCATTTTGATCCAGAGAACCCTTTAAAAACCCTTTCCTGAATAAAGGGTTCTAAAAGGGTTCTTGGTAACTCTAACGGTTCCGGTAAGAACCATTTTGATCCAGAGAACCCTTTTTTGGAGAAAGAGTTCGTCAGGGATTGTTGACAGCATGGGCATAAGATCCTGTATGGGTTCTTTGTAGAACCTCTCATGGGGGGTTCTGGGTGGAACCTTACACACACAGTTCTAGGTATAACCCTTTATGTTGGGTTCTAGGTAGAACCCTCCACCTTTATAAAAGGTTCTACCTGGAGCCTAAAAGGGTTCTCCTATGAGGACAAGCCGAAGAACCTTATATGGTTCTACTTAGAACTTTTATTTCTAAGAGTGTAGTACAGCTGCGTCCATCTCATCAGTCCTCGTTAAAAACACCGGGTTTGTCTCCACGAACAAGGCTTGAGATGTCTCCACTTCCCAACAAATAGATTAACTTTCAGTCACCACAATCGTAGCTGGACTTGTCCCGACGCGGTGGAGACAAAACCAGGGTTTTTAATGAGACCCTGGGACAAAAACAAGTCTTTTTGACGAGACCTCGAGTCAGTTTGCAGCTGCGTTTATGGTGACGAAAGCACTGATATCTCTGCAGGAAGTTGGAACATCTCCATCTGCCCTTCAGGTCGCAGTTGTGTCACCAGAAGGAGCTGTGTGAAGACTGATAGATGTCCTCAAGTGACGTCACTTGAGTCAGACTTCTGGGTAATGTTTCATTGACTGGACCTTCATCAGTACAGTCAAGGAAAATACAGAAACTCAGCTCTCTGTCAGCTTTTGGAAGCTCATCAGACAAACGTCCAGGTCCTGACTTCATGTAAACACTGTGGACGACTGCAGATGTCTCAGCTTTGTTGGATTTGCAGCAGTTCTCAGCGCTGACGGAGGCCGACCCACCAACACCTTCAGCTTCTAAATGTCTGCTGGGTACCTGCCGCTGCCACATCAGTCTGAAACAAACCCTGCAGCCGAAAACCTTCAAACTCTCTGTCCGTCTCTCTGTCGGTCTGCCGGCCGTCACCTCTGCAGCTGGTCGGCTGTTTAGACAAAGAGCTCCCACTCAGAGCGACTTGTTTACAGGAAGAGGAAGATTTAAAGGCGAACTGAGAAAGGTACGGCTCCGACACAGCCATCCCAGAGACGTTTTATTTATCTTAAACCTTCGCTGTTCGCTGAAGGCTCGGCCTTAAGTCTGAGCCCCTACAGAGCAGAACGTAAATAAAGATTTATTACATCAAAAAGCACTAAATGAATGAAGCGTCAGTCAGAGAACAAAGCAGCGGCGTCCTTTAAACTTCAGCTGTTTTTAATCCAATCTGCTCCCACTGTGGCATCCAGAGGTTAATGTGCCTTTATATGTAATATGTGAATAAAACAACGTGAGTTTGTGAGGAAATGTCGGCACACGTGGTCCTGGGTTTCACCCAGTTTGTCAAACCTTCCTGGATTAAATCAAAGAAGAAGAGGAGGAGGAGGAGGAGGAGGAGGAGGAGGAGGAGGAAGAAGAGGAGGAGGAGGAGGAAGAAGAGGAGGAGGAGGAGGAGGAGGAGGAGGAAGAAGAGGAGGAGGAGGAGGAGGAGGAGGAAGAAGAGGAGGAGGAGGAGGAGGAGGAGGAGGAGGAGGAGGAGGAGGAGGAGGAAGAAGAAGAAGAAGAAGAAGAAGAAGAAGAAGAAGAAGAAGAAGAGGAAGAAGAAGAGGAGGAGGAGGAGGAGGAAGAGGAGGAGGAGGAAGAAGAAGAAGAAGAAGAAGAAGAAGAAGAAGAAGAAGAAGAAGAAGAAGAAGAAGAAGAAGAAGAGGAGGAGAAAGAAGAAGAGAAAGAAGAAGAGGAGGAGGAGGAGGAGGAGGAGGAGGAGGAGGAGGAGGAGGAGATCATCGTCGAGATCAAGGAACAGCGCAGGTTTGAAGACAGTTTTCGTAGAGGCCAAACTGTATAATTACCTCGTCACGTGATTCACTGGGGCCCAAAAAGACCTTTTGAGCTAACATTGTGAAAGAAGCGTCTGTAAAACGATGGATAAATGTTTTTGAGCATCACAACCCCCGAGACACGACTCATTTCACTGTCATAATGTGAGCCAATAACATTTGGGAAGTCGAGAAGAGCCGGATGATTAAATTATTTTATCCCTAGATATATTTTAAACTTTGTTTTGGTGCCATCCCAGCAGACTACAGAGCAGCTACTGTCTCTCCTCTATTCATCTTCAGTAAAAACAGCTCTTCTTGCTGATGGTCTTGTTTGATTATCGGTCACACAGAAGCATCAGTAGAACAGACAAACTGCTGGTTCGCTTAGTTTAGCCGAACGACTGTAAACAAGGGGAACAGGTTTCCAACATCCACCTTCCAGCACCTCCACAGCTCACATGTGTTCACCTGGACAACATGACGGTGATGTCACGCTACAACTCTCAACCTGAATTTCCCAAAATGTGAAACTTTTGCTCTGAGCCGTCGGATTAAAGAGAGCAGCTCGTCAGACTGGCTGCACAGTCTTTGCTGTCGGAGGAAACTGAGCGGTTACACAATCGCTCATTCATTCAGGCCGTCTGTGTCGAACATGATAGGCCTTCCATCATCCAACTGGGCTGTTTGTGTGTCGGGAGTCTGAACACGGACGTCAGCAGCATCTCATCAGCTCTAAAACCAGCCAGAACATCACTGGTACCCGTCTATCGAGCATCAGCGACATCAGTGGGCCACCGTCAGGTCACAAATGCTTCGTGCTCGAGTTTGAGTGCGAGATCGAGACGCTACAGTGGTAATTAAAGGTCCACTGTGTCGTGTTTTAAGTAATTTATTACCTCAAATCAGCGTCTTCATTCATAAATAAGTCCTCATTGGTGTAAAATGATCTCTGCCAACAATCTCACTTCTCCTCCTGAGGGAAGAATCACTTCTCTGTATTTCCATAGGACGGGCGAGCTCTACGGAGGCTTCCATGTCCTTCCGCTCTATAAAAAACGATGAACTGGTGAGAGGGACAAAAAGCTCTACGTGGTACAGATAAGGCTAAAGGCGTTTTCACTCAGAGCCAGCGTGACTGTGGAACGGAGGAGGAGCTTAGCCAGACGCGCTCGTCAGCTGCAGTTTGAAGTCTGTTTGAAATAACGTACCTCATCACCCGAAACTAAACTTGATGAAGTGCTGTTTGAAGACATGTTGTTGTCACAGCTTCTTGAATCTTGACACATCCCGCCTGCCGTAGTTCCAACAGGCTGCAACGCACGTTTGAAAACGCGAGGCGCTAGAGAGCAGTATTCGTTTGGATGCAGAATAACATTTAACCACTAGATGGGAGAAATAATTCCACAGTGTGTCTTTAAGGATCCAATTGTACATGTAAGTGTTATAAACACAAAATGTTTGTGTTCCCAACTGAGGGATTAGAAGACGTACGTACACTTTGCACAGTAATGCACTAAAATAGCTTGTCTACAGTGAAACCCAACTATACATCGCTGGAAAATTGAAAATGATGAGCTACAGATGAAGACGACTGATTTGTTGCACGGCTCGTTTTAACACGGCAGCCTGTCCTGAAAAGGCCACCGTTCAGAAGACATTCTTTCCTCCACTCCTGATAAAAGTTCTCTGCGTCCACCGGTTCTGTTCTCTGGAGGGTCACGAACTGGTTCTGACGGTCCGTGAGTTTCTGCAGGTTTCCCTCCTGAATACCTGATGAGCAGCGAAAAAGGGGGCAGCGAGTTTCCTTCTTCAACCCGGACTTCCTCATGTTGGAAGCGTCGTCGGTTCCAAGCGGCGCTGCTTCGGTTCCAGCAGACGTGTTTCTAATCTGATCGTACACACGGTGACGAAACAGTTTGTCAGAGGCCCAGAGGAAAAGCTTCTCTAACAGAAAACGACTTAATTAAACACCGGAGCTGAAAGGACGGACGAGGGTGCCAACGCTGTATCCCACAGGAGAGACAATGAGAGAGGAAGTGTGTGTGTGTGTGTGTGTGTGTGTGTGTGTGTGTGTGTGTGTGTGTGTGTGTGTGGCCTCGTACTTTTTATCATAAACTTTTTGACGGATTGATTTTCTCGTCAGCTCCGGCTGATGTTCCCGATGGCGTCCGGAGGAACTCGCGTCTCGTTCAAAGATTATCTACGCAGTTCATCTGAGAGCCGATGCTGCATTCAGGTCATGTAGGATTTCCGAGCTGCCAACTGGGGAAAACAGTCAGTAAACACTGAACAAACCCTCAGAACCTGACGGGTCGAGGCTCGAATTTTAAAGCGAGGCCTGTTTGACCAGCGCTATAAATAACTTATGATGGTGTTTGTGGTTGTGGATGATTTTAAACACATGATGTTTCATAGGTTGTGACTGCAGTAGTTCTTACTTTGAGCTCATTTCTGTGACTTTATGCATATAAAAGTGTATAAAATCATAATATAAGACATGAAAACTAATTGAACTGTTTGTAGAACAGTTTTTCTTTCCTTAAAAAACACTAACATGTGCTGCCGATGAGAAATGATCTGTTTATTCTGATTAAAGCTGCATTTCTTTAACTTTATTTTTTTGTTTTCTGTCCTCTCAAACTGCAAGCTGTGTCACTCTCTCCTCTCTTGTCTCCTTGTCTCCTCTCCTTCTTCCTCTTCCTCCTCCTCTCTTTTCATTCAGGCTCCCTTCTGATGGACCATCTACCTCTCCTGGCTCCTGCTGCCTCACATATCGACAGATCTGGATCGTTAGCTCTCTCCTCCTTCTATCTGTATTTAAGTAAAATATCTGATGCCTCTTCACTCTGATCTTCTCTGTTTTAAAATGTTGTTTTCTTCTCAGTATAGAGAAGAAAACGTATATATTTTCCTCACTTGAATCAGAGGACCGAGGACGTCCCACTGAGTCAATGTATAAATACAATTCATTAGATTTGATTTGAAAAAAAGAGTCAAAATATGAGTTGATTCAACATGGATTTGAAAAGATAAAGATAAAATGCTATCAAACCTCAAATATTCTATTTGTAGCCATGTTTCCATCCAAATTCAGCACAAATTTTAAGAGAATTGTACAGAATATCTGCAAAAGAAAGTGTGAAGACTTGGAAGACTTCTGGATCGATGCAGAGACAGAGCGTAATCGAAGAGTGTTGATGAAGCTGTAAAGTTTTGTCGTAACGTCTCTCTCACTCTTTGAGCTCTGGGCTGAGACGAAGCCAAAGTTACGATCAGCAGCTAATCATAAAAAACACAGCCAGTACTTTGAGAGTGGACATCTGGACACGTGTCTGACTCTGTGGAGACTCTACGTCCCGTCTGAACCTCACGTTCCTCGTCACTGCAGCTTCATGCTGAGTCTGTGAATCCTGTTCGGTTCACGCTCGGACTCAGCTGAGCACCACCGCTCTGTCCTTCCCAGCATGCCTCGCTCTGAGTGTGTGGCCTTCACTGCCAACTTGAAGCGTTTCACACATCAGCAGCGGAGCAGCGAGGAACCAAACACACTCCGCCTGCCTCTCTGAGACTCGTCTGATACTCACGTTCAGACCACACAAGCATCAGCCTCAGATTCAAGTCTCCATGAACCGTCAGGTCTCTGCAGCGTGCACAGATATAAAGGTATAACGATGTTTGTTTTTTTTGTGCTGCACTTTAGAAAATAAGGTGACAAACTGCAAAGTAAACATCACACTAGAAGTAATGACACAGAAAAGAGGAGCAACACAAAGAAAACTAAGTGAAAGAATTCAGCTCCGACACAAACTTATAAATTCAAATGAAACGACCAAGACGACAGCAAACGAGCTAAATTTCAGTCCAGATCAACAATCAGTCAGAAGCAGAGACACGAGGATCTGTGGCTGCAGAGCGGAAAGATCCTCTTTTCTGTCGTCGCCAGAAATTATCTGAAACTAAAAGCAATCTGGAGGGAAGGAAGGAAATCCATCTCCAACCTGATGTATTCTGATCCCAGTGTTTTACAAACCAACCGCGACAGAACAGCAGAGTGAGAACATGAGAGGAAACTGAATGAAACAGAGCAGGTGAGCATCTTTATCTATCTGTGTGATTCTATTTGTTGTGTGACATTAAATTGATCACCTGTGCTGCTTGATAAAGTGGATAGACTCCAAATAAAGAGTCAAATTCACATTATTTAGCTATTTAATGATCAATAAATAATAAATAAAGAGATCCACATCGCCCCGGCCGACACCGGGTCTCACTCTGTCCAGACGAACCCTTCACCTGTCTCTCAGCAGGAGGCCCCGCCTCCAGATGATGTCAGCGTGACATCATCAGCAGGTCGCAGCAGGAGCAGCCACACACTAATTGCTTTCTTCACCTGCGTGAGTCGGAGCCAGCGAACATCATCAGCAGCTCATTAGCAGGCAGACGCTTTGTGACGGCGCCTCGGGGGCACAAACGACTATTTTGAGGAATGACCTAATTGAAACGAGCGGCGGGGGGGCGACGCAGAGGAAATTATGGATTCTACACTTTGTCCTCCGGTAACCTTGACACACTTCTGCAGGGTTTTAGTGAAGTAAAGCAGCGACGGCGGCTGTTTGAGCCTCATTATTCTCCGACCGTAAAACACATTTAATCTGTTTCATCGTGAGATTATTGTGTTTGATCTCTCAGACGGCCGTGACGATGTCTCAACATCGTGTGCTTGGAACTTATTCAAAATGTGTGACTTTTGTTTCACATAATGACAGTTTACTAATCAAACTAATCTAAATCAAATTCAATTTGTACAGCTTTTTAAAGAGTGAAGCTCAAGCACTTTCAAGGTTCCTAAACCAAAACGTTCAAGGCTTTATCATCACATCTGAATTATTTCTCTGAGAATGTAAAACTTAATAACAGTTTAACTTTATTTATATGAGGTATAGAACGATTATCGATTGGCTACACGTCACAATTAAACAGCCTGTAAACACAGAATAATCTGAATCTACAAAATAACTAGTAACTAAATGTTGTGGAGAGGAAGGACAATAGAAATACTCAAGTATGGTGCATTTCATTAAAAGTTATCAGTCAGTTTTCAGTCTCCTTGAGGTCTAATAATCTGTATTTGCCCTCAAAAAGCCGTACAGGTCGAATCCTAACATGTATCACAGCGTTCAAGAGTAAAATTCAAGCACTCTCGAGGTTCTTCGACCAAAACTTTCCAGACTATCGAAGCCTTCATCATCACATCTGAATTGCTTTGGATCACAACAATATAAATTCAAATAATGTACAAGAGAAGTACCGAGCATGGAGAATATGCCACACAAAATCCACAGACTGACGGGACGGAGGAGATCGGTCCAGAGTCCGGTTGCCACGACCGTAAAGAACAAACAAGGAATAACCAAGAGGTTCTGGTTAGATGACCTGACAGGCCGGTCAGTGTTGTACAGAGGTCTGCAGGTCAGAAATATAAGCATCTTGTGAGCGATTTAAAGAATCTAAAAATCAATTCTACAACTTGACGAGCAAACGGTGGAGAGAAGATGAAATGATCTGACGCTGGATCTCTGACCGGTCCTGGTGAAGAGCTGAAGACGAGATGAAGATGAGCTGAAGACGAGCTGAAGATGAGCTGAAGACGAGCTGAAGACGAGCGAGTGTTGTGTGATTAAAGTTATTACTCTCAGCGATCAATGAGCAGTAAACTGTCACTTGTTCATGTTACCAGCTGTTCATATTAACTTATCATTGAACAAACATGACTGTGGGATCGTTTCACTTCAAATATCCAACATGGAGGTTTACAGGAGCGACTGTGTGGATGAAACTCCACATCATGTTGAGAATATATCACATTCCTAAGTCTGGTATCGAGGTGAACTGTTACTGTACTCCGTCCCTAAAAATATCTCGTCTGAATCGGCTCCTGGCGCTCCAGATGCAGCAGTTCAGTTCGACCTCCTGCTGTTCACCTCCACCAGCAGCTGCTCCCGTCCCACCTCCGGTCCTCCCAGTGTTCCCACTCTGGGCGGCAGCACCAGTCGACCGGACGCTAACACGAAGAGACGTGGAAACATCCGTCTGCTGCCGGCGCAGAGGGAGTCGCCGGATGATTTTTAAGATTTGGGCCAAACAAAGACGAGAGCTAACGAGCGGCGACAACATGCGCGAACGTTCGAGAAGCGTCGGGCAACATCACAGCAACACACACGAGTGTCCAATCAGTGGTGTCTTTAATCTGTGGACACATAATATGAGACAACTGGAGGTTCAGATAAACGATCTGCATCTTAATAACGTCCAGCGGTGAGAGCAGACTCGTCGAGTTGAACTGAGCTGTTTAATGCTGAAGTGTGTGTTGGTCGGCTGGTGTCGTTTGTTACGTCTGACCGTTAACGCCGGCCTCCGAGTGACGGCGTGAAAAGTGTTCGCAATCATGTGGCCTACTTCGTCTTTGCTTGCTTGTTTCCACTCCCTTTATTTTTTGAAGACGAACTAGAAGGTAACTTGTCGGGAGCTGAACTACCATCAACATCACTACATCTGTTAATTAACATTTAGAAAATTGATTTTGACATTTGTGGATCGATTCTAAATCGTAGGAAAAAGGGATTCTTGTGTGAAACACTTGATTAGACTTCACACTACTTTTACCACCTGTGCAGTAAAACTCTGTAGTCGGGGTGTAACGACACATCGAGCCAGATCCAATAGCGTCGACGCAAAGTGAAAACATCGATTCATATCGCCACCATCGTTAAGATACGCCTTTATTTTGAAATTCCTGTGGCACGTCTTTCTAAACAGAGCTTTGTTTTCCATTTAAACGTCTGAAACCATTGATGAAATAATAATATTTCCACCAAAGAGTTCAGTAATAAAACTATCAAATCAGATTTTAGTTGCTTCATGTGAGTTGATATAAATGTAACTGATTGTGTTAAATGTGATGTCATCTCATATCGATCGCAGGCCCCTGAATCAAATCGAATCGATATCGTATCGTGATGACACTTGTGATTTACACCCCTGATGTCTAACAGAAGATACTCATCAAATTTCTTAATCACATTCGTGCTCCAGAGGACGAACCGTTTAGATCTTAAAGAGCTTTACTTCACTCTTCAACCGGCCAGTGTTCAAGATTTCTGTATTTTCGGGTGTGACGATCGGTAAAATCACTTAATTACCAAATGATGTGACCTTTGTTGACCTGAGGGTCTGACAGCACATCTGGCAGCCATCAGCTTCGGTTTCATCCCAAAATCAACTCCGGCTGCTCTCAGCGACAACGTGAAAACTTCCTCACCTGCTTCCACTCAGATGTAACTGCTGTAATTGTCTGGCACTTCGCAGACCAACAGGATCGACCTTTCACAGCTTCCACTCGCCTCGTTCTGATCTGTGTTCAACAGCTCAGGTGTGTCGACGCGACCTGAGGCGTCTCTCTGCGGGGAAACATCTGCTCTGAGCTGCACGAGTCGGAAGCTGCAGGTCAAACTGACGGCTGACCTCTGCAGGTGTTTACCTTCAGAACTGACACACCTGGAACTCTCTATCTAACCTTTCCAGTCAAAGTGAAGCCCTCAGAAACTGCTTTTCTGTCTCTTTTACTGGCAGGTTGAAGTGAAGACCACTGTCCGCTAAAATAAAACTCTCCAGTTTCTTCACATATAAAACCAAATCACTGTGACGTTCACAACAACAGTCGATTCTGGGTCAGAAACTGGACGTTGAAATCAGCAAACTTCAGACCAAACGCAATGCAAATTACTTGGGTGTAGTTTACTTGCAAAGTCAACGAAAAGATGAATTTGCATTTCTTTTGTGCAAATTTGCATGACTTGAAAATATTGAACTCAAGAGAGGATTTTGTGTGATGCTGTGTCGCGTCATGGCGGTAACGTCGCCAATGTCATGAACAGCAATGGAGGAGAGGATTATTATCACTAATCCTGGTTTGCGGACACCAAGAGCTGTAAAATAACACATCTACTCGGACCGAGACAGGAGCGAGGAAGTCTGACTATCAGGTAAGTCACGTAAATATGTCTCAGCACAGCAGAGACCTGATTGATTCAAACTCCATTCAGGGAACAAATATTTCAAAAGTTTACTTGTCGGTTCAGTCTCAACATTTCCACAAACAGCAGGAAGCAGCTTTCAAACAGCAGATGTTACAGTTTACCTTTAGAACTGACACACCTGGAACTCTCTATCTAACCTTTTCGGTCAAAGTGAAGCCCTCAGAAACTGATTTTACTGGCAGGTTGAAGTGAAGACCATTGTCCGCTAAAATCTAACTTTCCAGTTTCTTCACATATAAAACCAAATCACTGTGATGTTCACAACAACAGTCGATTCTGAGTCGGAAACTGGACGTTGAAATCAGCAAACTTCAGACCAACCGCAAGGCAAATTACTCTTGGGTGAAGGCGAATTAGCATTTCTTTGTGCTGGGCAGCGGGACAGACGTGAACACAAAATTTGCATGACTTGAAAATATTGAACTTAAGAGAGGATTTTGTGTCGCGTCATGGCGGTAACATCGCCGATGTCATGAAAAGCAATGGAGTAGAGGATAATTATCACTAATCGTGGCTGTTTGCCGACACCAAGAGCTGTAAAATAACACATCTGCTCGTACGGAGACAGGAGCTGGTGTGGAGGAAAGTCTGACTAACAGGTAAGTCACACAAATATGTCTCAGCACAGCATAGCCCTGATTGATTCGAACTCCATTCAGGGAACAAGCATTTTAAATGTTTACTTGTTGGTTCAGTCTCAACATTTCCACAAGCAGCTTTCAAACAGCAGATGTTACACAGTACGAGACGAGCGGGTGAAGAAAGCTGAACATTACGTGGACACCAACACAACTTCAAACAGATGATCGTGTTGCTTCGTGTCTCGTGTACATTATCACTAATCATGGCTGTTTGCCGACACCGAGAGCTGTAAAATAACACATCTACTCGGACCAAGACAGGAGCTGGTGTGGAGGAAAGTCTGACTAACTGGTAAGTCACACAAATATGTCTCAGCTTCGAACTCCATTCTGAGAATACAAGTATTTTAAATGTTTACTTGTTGGTTCAGTCTCAACATTTCCGCAAGCAGCTTTCAAACAGCAGATGTCAAACAGTACGAGACGAGCGGGTGAACAAAGCTGAACATTCACTAAGAGGACAGTGAAACACCAACACAACTTCAAACGGATGATCGTGTTGCTTCGTGTCTCGTGTAAATAACCATCTGTTAAAGTCTGTTCTTCGGTCTGTTTTTACGCCCTAAGTGGCCAAAACATCCATAAAATCTGTGTGAAATTCACTTGCTCTTGTCGTCTTTCACATTTTTGTAAGAAAACCAACACATCTGTGTCTCTCTCTGCTCTTTTTTCCTTCTTCTCTCACCTCTCCGGAGCCTCCGGAGCCCCGACACGGTCGACCCCCTGCCACTGTTAGCTTGTAATGTCGCTGATCGAGGAATTTAAGCTCATTCTCCTGCTGCACTCAATGGAGGCTGATCTGGATAAGAGGATCAGACTGATGTCTGAAATGTAAATGCAAATGTTCTGTAAATACTTGAAAAGCCTCGTCGAGGCCCATCGAATCCTTTTGTGCGCGGCAACATCTGCCTAAAGCGTCTCCGCGTTCACCTGCTTAGATCCCCTCCACCCGCCGCTGAATGGTGAAGCAGTGAATCGGCCCTTTAGTGAAGAGGACTTTGACCGACCCGCGGGCCTTTTATCGCTGGCCTTTTTCTGCGTCACATTTCGGGGGGGAGAATTCGCATTCATCGGTCGGAGAGACGAGGGCCATCGAACGTCCAGGATCGAAGAGAGACCACACACTCGCAGGCAGCTGAGGGGTGGAGAAAACAGGGAGAAAAGTGGAGGACAAATCAAATGGCTCTCCACCAGCTACTCTACGGGGGGCTGCACTTGTTCTCCGCAATGCAATGGGCCCCGATGTGAGTGGTGCCCCCCTCCTCTTCAGAGGCGCCGTGGGCCACCCGGATCTGCCCCGTCATCCATTACAGCGTCCAGAGCGGCGGTGGGCACGGAGGAGGAGGTGGAGGTGGAGGAGGAGGAGGAGGAGGAGGAGGAAGGGGGGCGAGTGACAGTGGTGGCAGAACACCAGGCGGACACCAGCAGAGACAAGATGGTTGGCTAACCAGAAAAAAAAAAAGAAAAAACACACCCGACTCCCCTCATCCCTCACCCACCCAGAGACCAGAGAGGAGACAAATGAGGAGGATTAAAAAACGTTAAGGGGAGGAGGAGGAGGAGGAGGAGGAGGAGAGGAGGGGGCAGACAGTAGAGGGATGAAGGCATGAGGCTCGAAAAAGGGGAGCAATGTGGGACAACGGGGTGAGGAGAGAAGATGTGCAGCGGCGAGCAGAGAGGTGGTGAAAGGACGGGAGAAAATGAGAGATTAAGAGCTGAGCGGAGGAAAAAAAGGAGAAAGAAAAAGGAGGCGGACGGAAAAAATGTGAGAGAAGATTGAAGAGTTAAGAGAAAAGAGAAAAGAGAGCTCGCCACCAGGAAATACACTGCAAAAAACAACGACTTCGAACTTAATGAACTTGGTGAGAACATCGTCCTGAATCCTCGTCAGGATGAGTTTTAGGGAAAAGGGACGTGGTTGAGCCATAAAACCTTCAAATATGTTGTTCTTTCTAAACTTAAATAAGTCTGAAGCAGAGTGTTTGGAAGAGAAAACAGTGTCGCTTCAGCTCACTCCATCCTCGACTCATCAGACGTAAAGAGCTTCATCACCCAGCCACTTAAGATTTACGTGCTAACCTCTGGTGTCCATCAGACTCGTTACGGCTGCGATATGGTTGCTGGAGCCGATCGTGGCGGTTCTAGCCATGCCAGCGTCCCAGGATGCATCTCTCCGCTCTGCTCCACGGAGAGTACTCACCAAATCTACCTGTGACGGAAGCCTCGTCAATCTGCAGAGAGCAGCTCGAGCCAGACAGGAAGTCAGGTGCCAGCTCTGGTTTTTGTGCCTAAATCCAACCAAACCGCGACGGTTTAACAACGTTAATATCGGTCCACAAGTCAGAATAAGTCTCACTATACAAAGTGTTTCTTAGCAAGCTTTATTTTGAAAGTCTAACCAGATGTTGTATATTATGTATTATTCATAACTGAGTCCTCAACGTGCAAAACGGATATTAGACATGTAGTTCAAGCAATAAAAATAGCAGGCGGCTGGCGCGGCTCGAAGTGGCTGTTATTTCAAATAGCACATTTTAATCTGATCGGTTAACCGGTTTCAACCGGTTAATGAGGCTCGGTGGTCGGTCACGAATATTTTTAATTTTCGCCATCCCTAATTTTCATGAGAATCGGACAAAATTTGCAACCGCTGAAAATTTTGTTTCGCTTTCGCTAAAATCCAATATGGCGGTCGAATTCTTACGATGACGTGAAAAGTTTTGTAAGATCCTGAAAAGGGACATTCCACAGTATCAGCAGACATGAAAATTTAGTCTGAAATCCCAACACGTCAACATCACACTGCTTTGTTTAAGGTGGACAGCTGTTAATCTATGTGAAAGTCACGGAGGAGGAATGGGGGGCAGTTTCATTCCACCTCTGGTCCACCTGTCGAGGAATCATCAGAGGTGAGACGACATCTGTGTGACAGCGAGGACACGAGTGTGACGGTTCGGTCTGACGGCTCGACAGATGCTTCACTCGTCAAATAAAAGAGAGAGCTCCCACACTTCAACCCACAGAGCAACGTTACAGGACCAAACGTCAGTAACGTGGCAGCATTTCGTGTCTTCACTATCATCACTCGAAAAACAGCGTCCGTCTCCGGCAGTGAGAGCCAGACAGAAGCTCACGTCTTCCACTATTTTGTGTTGCTGTAGTTACTGTCTCTGGCAACTTATATCGAACAAAATCACCAAATTTAAAGAGGAAAAGTCTCAGCGACGGTCCCGACCGAGACTTCAGCGAACCTCCCCGCTGCAAACAGCGTCCGTCTCAACGAGTGAGAGCCGGACAGTGATGGTGATTATGTGATGATGTCGTTTAGAGCAAAACACTTCTCATTCACAACACATTATAACAGCATCCGTTTGATTATGAACAGCCAGCAGATACATTTTTAGATTAACAAGTGGAAACACGTAGAAAAGAAACACACAGATCTTGATGAATGTCATGACGTGTGGAGTGATATTGCAGATATCTCTCTGCTGTGACCAGACGAGCAAACACAACTTCACGTCCAACAACCGATCTACGACAGAACCGAAACCGGAGACCAAGCGACTTGTTGGGATGTTTTTTTTACAGTGTGCGAGGGGAACCGAGGCCTGAGAACAGTGATGGGGGACGGGGAGGTGGAGGAGGAGGAGGAGGAGGGTGGAGGGCTAACGAGGCTGGGGGTGTTAACGAAGACTAATGAAGGCAGGAGTGCTGCTTAACCTGCACTCCATCGCTCTGTGAGGCCTCCAACCTCGCGGTGTCGCAGGAAGAATGTGTGCTACTGTGTGTGTGTGTGTGTGTGTGTGTGTGTGTGTGTGCGTGCACCCCTCCACCCTCAACACACTGCGCTCCCACACTTCTGCTCCAGCTTCTCAGTGTGACGGCGTCCTCTCCTCCTCACCGCCGCCGCCACTGGGACAAATCGCAGTGCCATCGTGCGTCACGCTTAAATGCCCCCCCGCCCCTTCTCCCCATTCAAACCCCCCCCCCCCCACCCTCTTCTTTTCTCTGTTGCTCCCCCCTCCAACCGACACCCCACCCTCTCCTCAATCTGCCCCCTTACACCTCCCTTCTTTCTGTAGTTGCCCTCTTTCCTACTGTTACAAAACAAATCTCCCCTCTGACAGCATAATTCACCGGGCCGGGCCAGAGGAGGCGGCGCAGGACGGACGGGCCTCCTCGGCTGACCTCCGCCGAGGACCCGGCTGGTTGTTTCCCCACGTAACCCCGGCCTCCATTCAGCGGAGGGCCAGCGGGAAGAAAAAGAGGGGCGACTCGGGAGGATTCAAATCGGTGGCCCCTGTGTATGCCTGAGTGAATACCGTTGAGCCTAATACCCACTAATCTGGTCATCAAATACCCCCGCTGCCACGACGGGAAATCTGTTTTTTTTGTCCCCCCTCAGACTTCCAGTGGGGCAGCGAGGGACGTCTGCCCAGCCCGAAGCTGCTTTGGCCCGAGGATGGAGGGATAAAAAAGGAAAAAGAAAAGGGACAGAGAGAGAAGATGGTGAGAAAAAGGAAGAAATAAAGGCGTGAATGTAAAGAAGAGGAAAGAAAGAGGTCATCTGAGGTGACCACAGTCAGAACAAACTGAATCCAAATGAGCTTCTACACAGTTTGTAGTTCAATGTAAACTAAAATTTAACTGTACTGTCAACGCCAACGGCCTCTGTTTGTTCGTTTCCTTCATCATGAGAAGACTCTGTGACGATCAGTCCACAGAAAGAAAATAATCGGCAAATATTTTGACTATCGATTAAACGTTTTACCCCGACCGCTCCCTTTCAAGGAGTTCAAGGCGATGGTGGCTGAAATCTCCGGAGATAGTAAAGTCATCTAATAAACAGATCACTGCTTTGGTACCCGAAGTACGTGGTACCTGAGGATGTTACACTAAAGCCTGGGTACAGTGTTGGAAGCAAGTTCATCCCTACGAAAGCTGCTCAGTGGTTCGACTTCACGGTGATAAAATTACCCGGATCTTCCGCGTTGGCCCGTCGAGCGTGCACACTGAGGCTTCAGCCAATCGGGTTGGCCGTTCACTTCCAGTGAACCTTCTTTCACAAAGTAAGCTTCTGGAAACAAGTGTTTTTGGGCTCCGGTTGCATCACGTAGGCCACCACGAAAGTTGGCCCCAAAGCCTCAGCGCTCTTCCTGCAGGCTCGGTGGCACCACGAGCACCACTTTCGCTGCTAAATTTCAGGCATCACATGTGATCGAAGGGGGAACTGTATCATTAGCCGTTTTTATTCTGGGCAGTAAGCCACCAATCTGCCGTCCTTTTGGCGGCTCGCTCTGCGGATTTAGACAGAAGGCGGCAAATTGGTGGTCTGTTTTGTTCCACCAGTTTTCCCCTCGGAGGGTAACGTTACACTTATTTGCGCCTCCATTGCTGTGTAAATCCGAGGCGGCAATGTGGTGGCAGACGCTGAGATGGGCGGAGGTGTGGATGACGTGCACTGCTGCGCACCCACAGCCGGGAGTTTTAAAACCAGGAAACAGCTGATCACAGCAGTCAGTTCGTCACTTCATCCACCAAGATGAGCAGCTGGAAAGCCGCTGAGATCCGGGAGATGCTAGCGTCTCCTCGCTCTCTGTAGCTGTCTTGGTTGTCCGCTTGTTGTTGTAGCGGCGAGCTAATAGCGGTCGCTGCTTTCAAATTAAAAGCCCCCCGATAAGAACCCAGTTCTAAACTCCGATGGGGTGCAATGTAAAGCTCTTATTTTGAAGAAAAACTGAGAAAAACTTCCCATAAGGAATGAATGGGACGGGGTCAAAAAAGTCGCAAAATCATCGACATTTTTCAAACATCTCCTGCTCTGGCATACTTTGACCTAGAGACACCATTCAAACTTTAAAATGTAGGCACAAGTCTTATCTATTTGAGTTGTATTTGAACTTTCTTTCTACGATGTTTAGTTTTTGAACGGTGACCCTTAATTGATCGTGAGTGACTTCGAAAAAATTCAGAAAAATTCAGGATTTTCAATGTGTGTGTATTGCGGAATGTTCGCGCAGCACCAACTGGCAGAGTGGGGGAGCCTGAAAAAAACTCTCCGAAAATGTTTCTTTAGATGACGATCCTAGCCACAGATTTCACACTACAATAGTGATATTTTCCAAGAACGTAGCCACACTTGTCTTCTGTCTGGCAACGTGTCCACTTTATCGGGAGGATGTACGGTTTTTGAATTATCTGCGTCTAACCGACACAAACTCCAGCAACTGCCCCATAAGCCCCAATGTTAAACGGGAAGAGGATTCTGGGAGAAAAGCAGAAACTGCCCTGCTTCTCTTCACGCCCAACTTCCTGCTTCACGTCACGTCACATGTTGACGCCTACCAGAGGAGGAAAAGTGGAGGCTGTTTGGAAAAGGAGGAATATTACACCTCCCTTTTAGACAGACAAGGAGGCACATTGCAGCCTTTACCTTGCTGCACATGTGCCACCTTTTCTATTTAAAAGGGGCTAATGAAATACGTCAAACTGTAACATTAGCGAGCTAGCTGGTTAGCTAACGAGACATCAGCAAACCGGTGGTGATTGTTTCATGCTTGTTTTAAAGAAAAACAACACTTCACCCTACATGAACGCACAAAATAAAGGGGCGGGGCTCAGTGTTGGGGGCGTGTCAGGATTGGACCTTGAAAAATGACATCCAGTTAATGTAGCTGGGCTCAGGGTTGCCGTCATCGCATCTACACCTGCCGCCTGCCTGTGTTTGACTGACAGACTGTCTGACTGTGACAACCATCTGTCAGCAGACGCCCTGTTAGACAACAAGAGGCCCGGTAGAGTCCATGAGCCCGGGCGGAGCGCAGGGCTCGGCTGGCACCGCTCATTCACAAATATCTTTTGGGAGGACAGATGGTGCTGAGTTTTCTCCTCATGTGTCTTTTCTTCCACCGTCAAACCATTCCTGCGCTGCCTCCTCGGCGAGCTGGCACCTCCTTTGTGCCCCGACGTTTCATCAAAGCTTCATTTAAAACGGCCCAAATGAAAAGGGAGGAGGCGCGAGGGAGCCCGGAGGCTTTCTGCAGGTACCGAACCGTCCAGCACAGATCCAGGCTCACTGGCCCGGGCACAAAGGGGTTTCACATCTCTTCAGCGAAAAAAACTGGCTCCGACCAGCTTCTCCCCCTAATCTTTGTTTCACGTCTCACCCCCCGAAAAGATTCAACCAAGCAGATCAGTGTCCTCTCTGGCACGCTGCGACCGAAGCGTTCAGCTCGGAGGGCAAACCAGAGGATCAGGAACTGGAAGACCCGTCCAGAGTTCAGGCTTATGGCGACAAATCCTGATTCATCGCCACTGACTTCTTAAACCTTCCTCGACCCGGCACGACGCCCTGGTGGGTCCGTTTATCACAAGCACACTCTGAAATTTGAGTTCCCGAAGATAATGTGTCTCCACACAAGGCACAAGACATCCAGAATATTCATATTTATCATGTAAATGTAATGTTCACCAACACTGTGATGATATCCACGTCAGAGACAGGCTGCAGGTGTACAAGCCTCATTTCTGCTCTACAACTTTGCTCCAGTCAGGAAAATTCACTCCTGTATGTGAATAAGCTGCAGAGATCTTCAGAAATGTATCGTCACAACGTTTTAGATCATTAGAAACGCTGCACAGCCTCTCAGTCTGATATACCCAACAAGAACCCAACACAAACTTTCACTTTATGGTTGAGAGAGTGCTTCAGTTGTGTGAAAGACAAAGTGGTCAGAAAGCTTGTGAATATTCTCATTCATCCAGGTCATAGTTATCTCAAGGAAATTGAATCGAATGCAACTGGATTTGGTTTTTGTCTTGAAGACGTTTCACCTCTCATCCGAGAGGCTTCATCAGTTCCTGCTCGCTTGACTAGTTGGACTAGACAAAAACCAAATCCAGTTGCATTCGATTCAATTTCCTTGAGATAAGTGGTCAGAAACAAATGTTGTTGCTCTTTTGTTGGGGTACATGATCAGCTGATAACACCGTCTTCCGTGACTGAAGACGTAACGACATCACGTCGGTTCAAACACGTCAAACTCGTGTAGCCGCCGCTGACATGAGGCTGCAGCTGTCTCACCCTGCAGAGCAAACTATCTCCCGTTACCGACGACACTCATCCCTGCGGCAAGTTTAAAAGCATCCTCGTCTTCGCACCAAGCGTCCATAACTTAGCTTTGTTCAAGCTCTGACTAGCCGACTAGCCAAGGAAGCTAAGCTAATGACTGAGAGAAACACTGCTGCCACACATCGAAGCGAGCGTCCTCGGTTCTGCTAGCTCAGCTGGTTTCATGAGGAGACAATAAACGGGACGTGGAGACGTGATGTTAGCGCACCGAGCAGCAACACGCTTCCCTTTACAGCTCCGAGGGGACACGCCTCTTTACCGACAAACCACAATGTCACGACGGTCAGTTTCACCTGGAGCTGCTGATGGAAGATAAAATGCAAATCTGTTTTTTTTGTTTTGTTGCTGAGATGAAACACAAAGTTCACTGAAGCTGCTTCACACTTCTGTGTTATTATTATTATCGGATCGTTTTAATAAAGTTTCTTTGCTCATTTCAGACTGTTTCATGTTCGAGGAGAAGGCAACTTAAAGGGGCACTTTTTAATTTTGGAAAATAAATTCTTCTTATTCTTTTAATATTTATCATTATTATTATTATTAATGAGGTAATGATACAAAGACAGAAATATCTATAAAATATCTAATAAACAAGCTGCTCTCAGAAGAAAATAAAGTCCCAGAAGAACAGTGTTTGAAGCTAGAGAGGTGGCAGGGTCCGCCACATATAAGCAGAGTAAAACAGTATAAACTGTGTTTTTGTCCTTTAAGATCAGTTTGTTTTATTCAGTCATGAAACAAAGAGTTTGATTATTGAGTTTGTTAATCAGCCAGTGAAGATCTTTGTCTTCTGATTAAAAATGTCTTCGTCCAAAACTACATACTGCTCCTTTAAAGTAATTAACATTTAGACATTTAACAGTTTCAATATCAGTGTTGGTGCTGAAACACAGGCATCAGGACATCTCAGAGTTTCTCTCAGTGTCTCATTTCTCAGACTTGCATCCTCTCATTTTTGCAAACAGACAAACAGAGCAGCGGCCACAGTCCAACCAGACGCCACTTAAACATAAAACAAGCTCATTTACTTCTGCAGCAGACAGAAGCTGACAGTCACAACAGAGACGTCACAGCCCTTTTTTTCTCCACCTGGATGTGTTCACCGTCACATTATTATCTCCAGCTCCTGCAGCCACAGCCACGGTCCTGTTAAACGCTTCAGGGTGGGAAAAAGCTGATGTATTATAGTTTCTGCAGTGATACTATCTGTTTCTGAGAGGCATTATAGGATTACTGCTGTTGTTGTTGCCAGATATGGAGCCTCTGACACCCTTAATAAGCCACCCAGCCTACCGTGTCCAAACCTCTCTTTTCATGCTTGACAGCTCCGGTTTGGAGCTGATATGTGACGCCCTGCGCGCCTCAAACGTTTTAATCTGTGATCCCACAGCAGTGACGCTGATCATCAGCACTAAACACGGGTGGTATCTCAGTCACACAACAAAATCTGTTTGGTTTCCTAACCGTGAAAGAAAACGCTCTGGACTCGTTCCCTTGAATGTTTCCAAAAGACGCACAGCGCGTTACGCACCGCGGGTCCGATTCTGGACGCAGAAACAGAGCTAAAATATCTTTTAATTCTGACAAAAGCACAACAGCACGGACCACATGAAGTCTCCCTCGGGTCGTTTCACACAGAGCTCCCTGCTCAGGTCACCTGAAGCTGCTGCGCAATCGCCTTCAAGTTGGCGCAGCGAGTTGAAAAACCATAAAATGTGAACACACGAGACGACTGAAGGGTTTCTGCGTCAAGTGAGGACAAAAACACGACTGGTAGCGCGTCTTACCTTGTTGGCAGAAGAGGATGAAGTGTGCAGCCAGCAGCAGCCAGCAGCCTGTAGTCTCCATGTTGGGAAAAATACGCTCTCATACGCGGTAAATAAACAAACCAAAGTGTTTTTTTTCAGGGGAGCAGGTCCCGGTCGGTCCCCGCAGCCCTCACAGCTCCATGCTGCCCCGCTCCTGTCTGCCGGTCGCTCGTGGTCTCGCTGCCGTGTATGTGTCGTACAGATCCGGGTCCCGGTGCGCAGCTCCGTCCGCTCTCCTCCACACCGACTGACTGACTGAGGACGAGCCGCCAGACTGGAGCTGTGCGCCGCCCACAGCCCGCAGCCACACCGGCCTCCCTGCTCCACCTGATGCGACCGGACATGTTTATTCATTCAGTCGTCTCATTAATGGACTCAAATACAGAGGACAGGTCCGAATTATTAAGAGTCAAGGGATTAATATTTAGATAAGGAAGGAAGAGAAGAGGAAGGAAGGAAATGAGCCAAAACAAATCATCTTTTATAAATGAATAAAATCTGTGGGTTCCTCTTCTTATCGTCAATACATTTAAAGAAAGAGCTGATTCTGATCATCAGAAATGAGGCTGAATATTGATCCTATCGAGCCACACAGCTAACTGAGCTAAGGGCAGCTACAGCTAGCAGCAGTTAGCGGTAACTCTGGTGCTGCTCGCCTCTGTTTACTTTGAGTGTGACTTTGACAGGTGATGCACCTTTGAGGTGTGACAGGTTGATTTTCCCCTAAAAGAAAGAAAACAAACTGCACCGATGATGAAGAAAAACACGGATACAAAACAAACACAACACAAAGATGATGATTAATAATCAATGAGCTGCCTCGTTGTTGTCATTATCATGAAAGTAATTAATTTAAAATTTTCATCTGGAATCTGGAGGTAAAACTCTGGTTGCATCAGACGACGTCGTCTCCTCGTCGGGAGGATACGACGCAGCAGACAGCAGGGAGTCATTAACGCAACGTAAAGAGTAATTGAGTGCAGCGACTCTTTGTTTCCGAGTGTGTGTGGTGGAGTTCACAAGCCGCCGACCTCCTGACCTCTGAGAGACGCTTCCACCTCGCGCTGACACGGAGACCGACACATCAGCGGTGACCCAGAAGTCACAATTCACTCCGGGAATGTGGAACGAGTGCGAGTGTGTGTTTGTGTGTCTGTGTTTGTGTCTTTATCTGTGCACCTGAACACAAAAACATTCACGGGAGGCTTCTCAGAAATGAGAAATTCTCCTGTTTCTCTGTTTACTTCTTCTGGAGATCAGCTTCCATCTCTGCGGGCGTGTTTAGCCTAGCTTAGCACAAACACTGGAAGCAAAGGGAAACTGCTAGCATAGCTGCGCGACAAGAGAAAAAAAAAGACTTCTCTTTGCTGCAACTTAAAGGGGCACTACGTAGTTTTAGAGGAGAGATTCACACTCAGAATTCTAATATTTATAATATTAATGAGGTCATAATACAAATAAAGTCCCAGAGCACTGTTTGAAGCTGGAAAGGTGGCAGGGTCCGCCACACATCTCTCAGTATGAAGACAGTATGAATTGTTTTGTCCTTTAAGGTCAGTTTGATTGTCAGTTTATTCAGTCGTGACAACAAAGAGAGTTTATTTTGTTTGTCGGTCAGTGAAGATCTTCCTCTTTTCTTTCTCTCTTTTCAACAACATTTCTTCCTCATCGTTAAAAACTTCACCTACATCATCATCCCTCCACCTCTCTGTTTCCTCAGTGGACAGTTTCCTAAAGAGTTTATGGTCTCAGTCTGTAGTTTCAAGTCTTCTTCATCATTTTGTAAATTTATGATCCTGTTTGGAGTCAAATATCTGATAAAGCTGTGATGGACAAGTCGATACCACGTCGTGTTCTCGGGTTCTCAGTCAGATCCAATCAGGCCGTCCTCCAAAGCTCCGCCCTCTCACCAAATATGGTCACTTCTGGCTCCAAAAAAACTAGATGGCAGTAGCCGTCTTTTCAGATTTCTGGACTAATATGATGCATTTCTCTTCCTGCTGTATCAAGTCAAATGGTCCTTTATGCGCCGCCTCAAAATGCAGACGTTGACGACCGTTTATCTCCTCGCCGCTCTTCAACACAGTGGTGTGGATGTGATCTTTATTTCAGGACAGTCTGTTGTACATGAACTTCCCCGAAGCTGAAAATCGGCTCCTGCAGGTATTTTTTCTGGAATCTGATAAGAAGACATCGCAGAAGAAGAAAAACAGGATCTCCTTTTCTGCCATTATTCACTAATGTGGTTGTTTTTAACGGGTGAAGGAGAACTTCAAAACTCCCTCGACTGCGTTACAGCACCGTGACCTCACCGGTCGCTGTGACTTGCTGGATAACAGTTTAAATCAGGAGAACTTCACCGTCCGTCTGAGATTTCTCTCCTCGTCCCGTCCTCTCAGTGTTTCACAGATGATGCAACGTGGCGGCTTTATTTCCTCGCAGACTTTTTAAATAAAGTTTCCCTCGGTTCAGCTTCAACCACTGGCTCGGATTTTTTTAACCTCACAATAAACGACCACACCACCCCCTTCTTTATCTGAGCGAATACATTTGCATAATTTACTCTGGATTATCTTTAATTTATGCAGAAACTGCTTTCCACTTGTTAGGTTGAATGTTTCCAAGGGGGCTAATAAAATTAGTTGTACTCCCACAGAGAATCCATTCAGGGAATTTTTTTTTTCTGGGGAGCTTTCGGACGGTTTTTCCACGACTTTCCTACAAACTGAGGCTGATTTCTTCCCTCCAACATGAAGCTGTGACCTGATCTGATCCCTCGCAGGTCAGAAAGTGAGGCAGATTGTTGTTTTCTCTTTATTTACTGTGCGACTTCATTGGACGGGGCCGGTTCTCACGGTGCCCAGCCCTCCTGATCAAACAGCAGAAAACAGAGCGGAGAACATCGGCGGGTCAGGAGGATGGTTCTGTTCTGTACTGATTATCGATCCTGCAGGGAAACAGCCACTGATCAATGCAGGCTTCGTCCTCTCTGCAGGAGCAGGGACGGGATTCAGAAGTTTCAGGTCATTCATTTTGCAGATAACTCGTCTGATGTTGAATTTCTCTGTCTCGTCACAATGCTGCTCTGGTTAGGTTTAGGCACAAAACCCACCTGGTTAGGGTTAGAAAACAACTTAAAATACCTGTTCTGGTTGCCACGATCACAGATGGAGGTGGTCCAGCATCCCAAGAAAAACAGACGAAGGTTTTGACGGCACAAAAACAAAAATATCCAGTTGTGTGACTGGAACTGCCGTCGCTGTTTGGCAGCTTGTTGGCTGTAATAATGACTCCAGCACCTTCACCTCCAGCTCCTGCTGTTTACAGGTGACTAACAGTCGTATAATGTGAACGTGATAAACCACCTTTGGTACGAATGTCGACCTTGGACGTGTCTGTGGTTGGCAGAACTGCCAAACATAATATCGTGGCGACGGGGCTGGATTTTTGTCCAGGAAGTCCTCCACAAAAACACAACAACAACAAACGATGGGATTTTTTGTGTGTGTGGAGTTTGGATTATAGCAGAGAATAAGCTCAGATGTTTATGATACTTGCAAGATGATGAAAATGCGTCTGGACCGAGACACCATCCTGTCCGGACCTGAACCTATAACTGATGAACTGTTGATAATTATGACATTTAGACAGCTGACTGCTGGTGTTTCTCGGCCCGTCAGACCTCACAGGGACCACAGACCTCAGCCGGTAACTTTATTCAGAGCTCGTTTTGTCCTTCAGGTCAACAGAACAAAACGCAGCTCCTCCGAATGGAAGAAATAATGTCGAGATGACAATCAGTTTCTTTTGACAGTCACGGAAAAAAGCTTCAGCAAACATCCCTCTCAGGTCCACAGACGGGTTCCGCCCTCGGATGGTGTTACGTGGGAACCAGCACCGGCCATTGAAACTGACGGACAACAACAAATCCCCCGAGGGAAGGTTCTCAGGGCGGTTTTCAGGACATCAGATAAGAACATCCAGTTTTTATTGTTGACGTGTTTTTAACCTTTATGTTTACAGAGAGGCTCGTCTTCAGCTCCGCCCTGCAGCCACTGAGCTCAGGTCGACACAAACAAGCCGAGAGACACATATCAGAGTCACCACGGCGGGTTTGGTTTGGTTAATATCCCTCCTGAGTCGGACCAGCTTCCCGTCCTCCTGATCACATGATCTGGACTTTGTGATTTCACTCCTACTTCTTCGTCGCATAGTTTTGAAGCTCCCGTCTCTTTTCCAACTTGTCAAATATTCACACTTTTGTATTGTAGCTGACGAGATGGGAAGGAAACTCAAAAATCAACTCATCTCACCAACAGGAGCTTAACATCTAAATATATATTTATAAAATGTTTGTTTTTTTCTATTCATCAACAATCTCTATTCCCAAAAAGTCTGGATACTGTTCCTCTTTGACATTTACTCGTTTGAAAACAAACAAAGACAATATATTTTATGTTTTCCCTCGTCAACGTCTAGATTTCTGCAGAACTGGTTCGGGAACACTTCGTAAAAGTGTTGTCTCGTAAAACAGTTTGCAAATATTGATAACTTTATCGATATAATGTAGCACCTTTAAAAACAGAGTTTACAAAGTGCTTTGACAGGATTCTCATATAGTTAATATAACAGAATAAATGAATATGACTTAATATAAGTCAAAGGAAAAAAGTGATAGAGAATAAGGAAAAATCACGTTAAATAGGAGGACGGATAAATAAAACCAACAGAGGAAGGTGAGAAGTCGACAACACATAAGAGGAACTAGAAACAGATGTATTAAGAACAATAAAAAGAATAAAACTAAATAATTAATAAATTAATAAATAAAGAGATAAAAGCAATGAAGGATTAAGAGAAGCAGAAGAAGTCAACATCACATAAGAGAAATAAAAACACAGAAATAGATTAAGAGCAGCGAAATGAATACAAAGGTCAGAAAGACTAAATTAATTTAGAACAAGTGTTTCTTCACGTAAAAGCAACTAAAAAGTGAAAGTGGATTTTAAAATTTAGTTAAAAGATGTTTCCTTTTCTCCTCGGATGGTCGTGCTGACGTCAAGAGGAAGGAAGGAAGGAAGGAAGGAAGGAAACCAAATGCAAAAGTCACAAAAATAAAGTTGTGTCTTTTGCATTTGTGTCTTCTGGGCCACCGTAGATTCTATCATAAACAACATACTTATAACACAACAAATGAACAAATATTCAATAAACAAGAAAAAGAGAAAAGAAATGAGAAAAAAGACAAGAAGGAGAAACCGGATAAAAGAAAACAAAGAACACTGAAAAAGAAGAATGAAAACATCTAAACAGAAAAAAACAAACTGGAAAAAAACATGAAAATGAAATGAAAAAAACAAGAACAGCGACTGAAGAACGAAACAGAACAAAATCTGAGTAAAATGTGTATATGATTTCATAATTTGGTGAAGTGACCCTTTAACAGCAGCGGCAGGGTTGAATGTGTTGTTGGACTCGGGATAATCTCCCCCCTCCACCAGAACATGGATTGAGGTAATGAGGTCATGTCACAGAGAACAGACCGGGTGTCATTAACCCCCCTCAGCCCCCCGCTACCACACTCACTGTAACCCCGCCCCCCCCACAGAGGTCAGAGGTCGGCCTCTGGAGCTGGTGACAGTCAGCGGGCCGGTTCAGAGCCCTCTGGGGATCCTCATCGATGGTGTTTCTGTCACGTCACAAAGCGCCGGTCCGATCCATCGATCGCACCGGTCAAGTTCACAGCAGAGCGACGGATCACATCACAAACAGATACCAGCCAGGAGAACCAGAAACAGAACCGCAGCTGCTAATTTAGGAATTATGTCAGAACTTTTCATCCGTCCTAACTTTCTGTTTTCTCTCGAGTGTCTTTACAAAAAGAGAAAGCAGTAACTGAAGACCCGGAACACAGATGAAGAGCGGAACTGAGTAGAAACTGAGTTCGGTTCAGAGAAGTCCTTTTCAGAGAAACACACACACACACTAATTGGACGTTTAATTAAGGTGGAAACGTCTGTTGTGGCACATTTAGGAGTCCAAACAAACAGTCTGTAACATCCGCCTCAATGTGACTCCTTCTACATGTTTACTTTCTGCCGAGGCCTTGTTGATTTAGGTGATGGGAACCGGCCGCTCCGCGCTCCCTCCCACTTTGATGTTTCGTGGCCATTGTTGGTGCGGCTCTGAATCGCAGCCGGCTGGATGGTTGGTTTCGTTGGTTGGCAGCCATTGAACCTTTGCGAAGATTAACTGTTATTACCGGCGTCTTTGTGCGTCCGGGCCGCTCTCCGCATACCAGCAGAGAAACAAAACGCTCCTCTCCAGCCTCTCCAGTGGAGGAGGCTTCAGAAAACAGCAGGTCCGATTCGCTTTTATCTGCACACTGACGAGAGTATAAGAGCACTAAGTGGTCTCTCAACTGACAACAAGTTCCTTTTTAGGAGAGGAGAGGTCCGATATGCGCTGTATTAGCCTCGGCCGCTACACACTCGCACACACACAATGGAAAAACGTTCTATTCTGGGACGGGCCGGGTCACAGATCACCTTAATAAAGAGGCAGGAATGTGTTGAGGCACTTCTGCGTTCACTTCAACCATACGATCTCTGACTCTCCTCACACAGTCTCCTGCAGCACTAATGAGCTTTGCATTCAGACGCTCATTCATGCGCTCCGGCTTGTATTTGAAACACATGGTGAGATACACGCTGCCAACACACGTGACCTCTGACCCCAGCTGCACTCCACGACGCACCGTCATGAACGCCATGTTGAGTCCCGAGGAAGAGAAACTGCTGCAGCTCGAAGACATCTCGTCAGTTGTCCGGTCGTCACGTGAAGTTTACCTGGAAAAAGGTGAAAAGTTAGTGAGGAACAAGTGTTAAAGGAGCGGTACGTAGTTTTGGAGAAGAAATGTTAATGAGAGGAGAAACAAACAAACAGAATAAACAAACTGACCTTAAAAAACAACACAGTTTATTTTGTTTTACTCACTCAGAGTAGGATGTAGCCAATCAGAGGCAGAGTGGGAGCAGAGTCATGCCGAGCACGGTAGTGTGATCTAAAATAACACCGCTACGGACGGTAACCATGGCTACAGTACAGCTGTATATATTTTAAAATAAATATATAAGTATATATATTTATATAAAGCCTGTTCTGGGACCTTATCTTCCTCTGAGAACAGATTTTTTATTCACTGATGGAAAAATATAGATTTCTAAGTTTGTGTTATCACCTCATTAATATTGTAAATATTACAATTCTGAATTTGAATTTATTCTCCAGAGCTACGTAGCGTCCCTTTACGTACAGAAGGTTTCAAACGATTATATAATACAGTGAAATCCCTGCAGGTTTGGTCGTGACTGGTTTTGAAATAAAATCCGGAGTCTCTTTGTGTGAGACTGAAATGAAACCGAATAAAAATCTGGTTGATTCTGAGACCGAGACCTTCAGAAAGCGGTCTTGAAACCAAGACCAGTCTCGAGTACTGCAGCACTTGGGTTGGGCTAAAAAGTAAAAAAAAAGTAGTTAGTTACAGTAAAAGATCATACTTTTGGGTAAACAACAAATAAAGCTTAAATAAGTGACGTAGTTGTATTAAAAACAAATCACTCTTGAGGCTCAATCACAAATAGGACATGAACCCATGATATCTCAGATATCTTCTTGATGGGTGAGTTATTAAAATTTTGAATTCTGAAAAGTAAAAGCACGTCGACATGGAGAGGATTTAATAACTGACTCTGACTGGACGTTTGCCTGAAACTCCATCCGCTCCACTTCGGTTTGTTTACAGCAGCCTCAAACCTCCGAAAGCTAATTACAATTGATCTCCGGTAGTTTTTCTGAGTGACACAGAAACCTGTTTTTACTGCTGAACATCCAGTTCACTTTCTGTTCCCTCTGTCTGCTTCCTGTCGTGTTGTTTTGAAATGAGTGTGTTGGACGGTGTCGAACAGGTCTGAGGTCTGACGACTCAGGATCGATTCCCAGATGTGACTCGTATCAATTACATCCACATTTAATCACAGATTTTCAAATGTATTCTGATTATAGTTGTACTAAAGCACAACTTCATGTTTTATGTTACTACCAAATTGACTCCAAGGTGTCTCTTCCAACTCGTCCATTGCTGTTTTTATAAATACGTAACCAAAATGTATTTTTAAGTACTTGGTCAATACGCTGAAATGGCCAGCAGGGGGAGCCCCTGTGATTAAACGTTCTGTCCTGAGTGTGACAGATTCGGTTGTAAACGAGGCATGAATTCCTCCCAAACAGAGCGATTTTTCAAAGCACTCTTGGCTTTTGCTGAATAAACCTTCCCACCGGTCCAAAAGGAGCCGTTCGCTGGCGACCAGGAGCACAACAGAGCCACCTGACAGAGCCGCCAGCCAGCAGAAATTCACCTCAATGCCTTCAGAAAGCTGCTTTATGTGTGTCCTGCCGGCAACCGAGGGAGGAGAGAGGAGAAAGGCCTAAAAAGAAAAAGAGTCTGCAGAGTGCAACTCCGAGCTGAAACTCAGAGTTTCCTAGCAACATGCTCTGCAAGATGAAACTGAGAGTTTTGCAGAGCTCTCTGGATCTGCGGGCTTTTATTCAGTGCTGCAGCAGACATAAAGTTAGTTATTTTATTAATGCTCACGTTCCTCTGAAGTATTCGCAATCCCCTGGAACTCACGTCCAACCACACACACTTCTCCGTCAATGAATTTCCATCAGCAGCATTCGCAAAAATCGTTGTGTTTTCACTGTAATCTCTCTCTCTGTCTCAGACCTGTTGAATCTTAAACCTCACAGCTCCCCCTATTCTCCCCTCCCATGAAAGAAGAAAGAAAACAAGACAAAAGCATGAATGCATAATTAATATAGTGAAGCTGCATTTTTAATTGTTGCTGGTCTTCAAAGTTGCCCAGTGGCATTGTCTCTCGGTTCGGGCCGGCTGCTTCCGATGGCAGAGCTTCATTCAGGTCTTTTTAGGGCTGGAGCGCTGCAGAAGCACCGGCAGACAACGGCTCCAAGCTCCCCTCTTTTCTCAGGGTGTCTGCCCGCACAATGGACTTCCTTAGCCTGCACACAAAAGAGGCTGGCGCATGAAAAAACACCCAAATTCAATGGCATTCCTCTCCACAATGCACTCTGAGAATATGTGCTTGTCCCTCTCCTTCTCCCTCTCGTCTCTTTCAGCGTCGGGTGATGTATGAGGACGATGTGTGAGGATCAGGAAGTGAAATTTTTCCTGCGTCAAAATGAAACAAACTCGTGTGAAAGTGAGAATGGAGAGTCTACAGTCAGGCTAGCAGCTCCGTGAGGCTGTGCTTCGGGACGGAGACGGCATCACGTAATTTCTGCCACTAGGGGTCTCTCGATCAAAACCAAACAAAGATGTAAGTAACGTGGGATCGTGGGAGTTGTCGCCTTCTTTGTTGAGCGTCCGCCGATTACAATCTATCTGCATGACTGAGGCAGAAATATACAGACGAGGTAATGTTTTAAGATTGTATTCACGTTACGTTGAGTCTCGTTCAACGACCTCCTTCCTCACATCCAGTCTTTGCCAGATTTTTAAAGCTACAGGCGCCGAATGAATCGTACCGCTACCTCGACTAAGATGAACATGGACACTCAACTTCTTACAAATAGGACCTTAAATGTGAAGACGAGGCTGCCTAAACCAAATTCCATGACAATCCATCCAATAGTTGTTGAGCCATTTCACTGAAAACCATGAAAATGTCATGTTGAGCTGCAGCAGAGATGACGAGCAGCTACAGAATAGGACCGCTTACCGAGCTAATTGCAGCTAGCGTTACGCTTACGGCAGTTAGCACCTACGTTAGCACCAAAGCTACCGGTATCT
This sequence comes from Lagodon rhomboides, assembly GCA_039737535.1. NCBI lineage: Eukaryota > Metazoa > Chordata > Actinopteri > Spariformes > Sparidae > Lagodon > Lagodon rhomboides. Next base: position 31,011,749 of record CM077793.1, on the reverse strand, counting down.
GTCAACCAGGACACTCCATAAATCATCTGAGCTCTGCATCTTTCCACTGTTGTCGTTCTTGAAGGTCGCGTACGGCCTCGTTCTGGAGCTGTGCAATGAGAAGCTGCTGGTTATGAATATGTTTGTTAGCAGCTACTGTTAGCAACAAGGAAAGCTATCCGCCCAGAACTGCTCCAGGCAGAGCGACAGAGGGAAAACCAGAATATATTTACTCCATCAACTAATTTCTGTACAGTAATCCATGAGGTCACGTCCCGGTCCTGAACACCACTCTGCTCCGGCGGCCTTCCTCTTTCCATACATCCACGGCAGCCTCAAAAAATAAGGAAAGCGTTTATTGGATGAAAAATGAACACACGCCCACGAGTGCAGGATTTTCCAGAAAGAAACTCCAAACTACCATCAAATACACCTTCAAACACCTGACCTCTTGACTTCATGGGAACTTTAAACACACTACGATGTGTAAAATTGGACATGTCCCCGGATGGAATTACGGTCCCCACAACGTGAGTGCGTGAACAGGTTGTTCATCGACCATCAGCACACACACAGCCTCACTGTTGCTGGCATTAACTCCCCCATCACATCCTCTGTGTGTGGAGCTGCAGTGTGTGAGGAGGGGTGAGTTTGGTGGTGGTGGTGGTGGGGGGGGTCGTTCCACCATTGTCGGGCGCACATTGAGCACCGTTGGCACGCCGGCAGGCAGCTTACCATCCCGAGGCTGCCGGGAGCCACAAAGGGCCACGATGGAGGGAGAGTCGAGCCGGGTGAACGTCACCAACACCCGCAGCCTAATCCTCCTGCCCTGTACATCTGCGCCGGGCCAGTTTCAAAAGCCAGACCCCCTTTTTTTCTCTCTCTCTCTCTCTAAAATCCCCCCTCCTCCATCATGCACCACCTCTTTTCTTTTCTCCCACTGTTATTCTGCAGCAGGAGAAAGGACGGGCTTTTGTAGTGGCTCATAGTGTCACACAGACACAAGACCTGAGGCTGCCAGTCATCAAATGGAAGCTCTCTCCGGGCCTTTCACAGCGCTCACTTTGCTCATGTCGACTCGGGGAGAGAGGGGGAAACTCTTATTTTAGCACGTGAAAAGGCTCCAGACGGGGACATGAAGGCCGGCTCTTCACATCGGACACAATTGACTTTGAAAGCCAGCGTTTCTCTGAGAGTAGTAGGGAGTGTTTGCCGGGATGTTGGCATCATGTTTTAATTGAATTTGACTGTCAGCGGGTCTCAAAGGGGCCCAAACAAGCTTATTATGAAAACGCTCTTCTGGGATCCTGCCGAATGTAAACCAGCGTCAAACATGATAAAGAAAAGGTCAAATGGCTTTTCTTACACACGAGGCCGCAAATCAGCCTGCCTGTTTCAAACTTTCACACAAATGAATGCAAATAAAACCAATTGGTTCATTTCAACAGCTAAAAGGAAACTAATTTATTTAAGTATTCTACTTTTCAAAAAGACTAAAAATCATGATTAAAACTGATATAAAATGTAAACATTAAAAACTAAATAAATAAGAATATGCCTGCAGTATCGAGAACAGGAGTGCACAGACTTTCTACCTTAAAGGGGTTAAAGTAAACACTCATTGTACATAGTATATATATATATATATACATACACATTGTACAAATATTACTATGACCCCGACTGAATGTCTCTCTGTCTGCTGTTCTTAGGATTGTAGAAATAAAAATGAGCACTTTTTTCTCGCAAAAGTAAAACTGTATAAACAGATTTATATCATAAATAATGGCATAAAGGTGCAATATGTCAGAATTTGCCATGAATTGAATTAGTAATCAGAACAAATAGGGAGCAGCATTTCACCAGCAGTGAGCAACACCACAACACAACACAACACAATCTCAAACGTGGACGATGTCCTGATCTGATTCTCTGGATGTTGGTAAAACAAAAAAATAAAATAAAATTCAAATTAAACAACCCATCAAACTCGACCCTGCTCCTTTTTCTTTGCTTACTGGTACTTACATATGGACATATGTAACTTAAATGACATGATTATGTTATTAATGCATATATTTTAATCAAAACCCTTAACTTTCCCTTAACATAAAAAAAGTAGTTTGGGTGCCTAAATTTAATCAAAATGTTGATGTTCCACAGAAGCTCCTGTTCTGCCTTGGTGTTGTGATTGGCTGGTCTTCGTTGCCTCGCTGTGTCGTTCTGATTCGATGTCAGCTGTGAGTGCAAGACCGGCCTGGAGACTCCCTAAAAACATCTCACCCGGGTGCAACGTCACAGAGAGTGTTGCATGCCTGATGTGCGTTCTCGACGGCTCGTTTTGGTTGTCTCGTCACTTGTAACTTAAGTACAGAGATGATTTTATTAATTTAATGCAGATGATGATCTATTTTCAAAACCTAACCAAACAGTTTTATTGCCTAAATCTAAATAAACTGCGACTGACAAGTGAAAATATTCTTTTAAGTACCCGAAAACAGTAAATTCACAAAGTGTGTCAGTGTGCACGGCCACGTCCTGCACAACCACCTCCATCCAGGTGAAATACCACGAGAGTCCCTCTGAGTTCATGTGATGATATCAGCAGATGAGAGCAGTTTAAAGATGAGGTCCTGGTGGAGGAGTCGGACAAGAACAGCTGATGATTCTCTGGTTTCATCTCTATGAGAGACCGTTTGATATTTTCACAAGTTGAACGCTGTTGAGCCACAGAGCGGTGCAGCTGTCCAGATGTTGGAAGTTCAAGTCCAGTCTGGGATCTTCAGGACTTTTCTTCTCCCTCTGTAAACGTCTCCGTTCATCCAATCAGTGGAACTAAATCAGTTTTTCTTTGAGGAAGCTTTACAATAAGTTTGACTCAGAGGAAACCTGGAGATCAATCTACTCAATGATTTAAAAAAACACTAAACTTTACATAACATTCATCCAAATATCTACTTACACCACTTTTGTGTGATGACATCGACCTCTGCAGTGTCAGTGACTCAAACACACACAGCTTCTTACAACGAAACAAAACCTGCAGCAGGTGGTCGACTCTCCGCTGATTTATCTGTTTTAGAAAACCAAACACCTGCATGATGTGTGTCGGGTTTCATTATGTTCACCTGTATGAGAAGGTGAACTGAACACAGCACAACTGTTAGTAGAGATTAAATGACAGCTGACGTCGCCCTCTGGTGGAGATTTTAACAAACTGCAGCCTGACGCTCTTCTGCTCCGTCTACACTTCAGGATTTTCAAAATAATGCGAGGAAATAAAAGTGATAATTATAAATCCCTCTGTGTTTTATCAGACAGACTACTGATGTTTGAGTGGTGTCTCCTTCATTGTGGCCTGTTGATCTAAAGACACAGTTTGTTCTTTAATATCTTCCACTGACCTCTTTTTTTATGTGCTTTATTTGCAACTGAATCTTCTTTTGGCTGCTGTAAACTTCCACTGCTGAGAAAAGACCAAGAAACAAAAAAGTCCAAGCTTGTTCCAAAGCTTTGTCAACAAGTTTCACACTGAGTCACTAAAACTGACAGAGCTTCACTGAGAGGAGGAGCAACAGGAGGAAAAGATGGGAACGTCACATTTCCTGATTGGA